>JAVCKU010000139.1:13274645-13285470 GCA_032273985.1 Hypsolebias coamazonicus | reverse complement strand
TTTTTCTGTTTTTTTTATTTTTTTTTTTTTTTTTTTATTCGAATGCTCCGCTAAATGTGTCCCTTCCTGAAGCGCACCCCCCCCCCCCCCCATCTTGAGACAAATATCCTGCTCTGTTGACAATCGGCTTCTGCTGTTGTTACCTTTAAGCAAGTTTCAGAGCAGGTCGGATCACATTTCCTGTCTTCTCCTAGAACTCCATATTTGTCCGCCAGCTGCCTGGACGTCGTCTTTACTGGGTTTTGCGTCCTGATAGTCCGTGTTTCTGCTGATCCTCGTGTCGCTGCAGGTCACAACTGCAAGTCTCTGCAGGTTTTTCTGTGTATTTACTTCTCCTGCTGTGTTTGGTAGCCCCAGATTACTCCCCATCCCCACGGGGTTCCAACAGTCTGATATTTTTATTGTCTTCGGCTCAATTTCCTCCCTTAAATAACATAAAACATAATTCCCTTGCTGGAATTTTGACAAGTATTTCTGTAACAAATCATCTCTGCGCAGCTTTTTATTTTGTTCGTGAACGTTTTGAACATCTCCGTTCTGTTGCAGGCTGTACAGCTCGCTGAAATGGACGAGATCCAAGTAGTTGAGTCCAAACCTCTGCTGGTGGACAGGGAACTACCGGTATGTGCGCTGAAAGTCAATGCAAATGCAAATATAGTTTTGCAACATTTATTTTGACCTGTTAGAATAACGTGTTCAGCAGTTCACTGTACCTTTAGATACCGTTTTGTGACGGTGAACTAATATTTGACTTAAAAGAGTTGGCAAATAGTTAACCTCAGTGACTGATCATTTAGCTGCAAATACAGAATTGTGCTGTGGATCAAACCTCCAGTATGAAAATGGGTTAATTAACTGGGTGAGGCCCTATAGGATATGAAATTATATCATCTGTTTTTATTAAGTTTGCACTTTCATTTCTCTGTTCTCTCCTTTTAGGGCCTGAGAGAAGCTGTGCAGCAGCTTGTTGTCAAGGTAAACACACACAAATTAAAACATCTAAGTGGGTTTACAATCAGTGAGATGAAGCAAGCTTGACAGAATTTGTTTGTAAAGTGCTAATTTTACAAACCACGACTCATCTTTTTCTGGTACCATCTAGTGGCTGATGTGAACAGTGATCCCCAGCCACTGATTTCTGCAGCTCAATCATCAATCATGATGATGACTCCTCATCTGCTGTGATTTTATTAGGACATTAACTGAATTGGGGCCGACTAATGTTGTTTTCTACTGGAAGTGATGTCGCTTCACTTGGAGCTTCTTCTTCGCCTTTAATGTGAAATAAATGTGCACGCATATCTGTGCTGCTGCGTCTAAAGCATTGCTACAAACCGAGTTCATCCATCTAATTTTAAGTCAGGGAGACTTTCATTGCATGTTTGTTGAATGAGCTCGACTTCGATGCAGCTGAGTTTTGCTGCACGCCTCTTTGCTCGCTTTCCGAAAGCTCAGTCTTGTCGGACGTGACCGGATCAATCAGTCAAAAGTAGGTTTTCGGGGAATTCTTTGCACGACTATTGCACCCGTATAAAAACTTTATAGGTGTTTTACAAGTAGTTTAAGGTAGGTTGTAAATGTTTGACAAATGATTAACACCTCTAAAAGTGTCGTAAAGAGACTTTCATACACCGATGCGGGAACAGTGTTCGGAGAGATCATTGCTGTGTATCAGCCTCACAAAGTGTTGCAATAAATCACACACCCAAACGGTGTCCTATTGATATATGTGATCAGATTGAGCCCCACTAGCATTAATCCCCACAGCTGATTTAGGAGAACAAAGATGAAATTCTAAAGTTCAGTGTAGTTGTGTGCGTCATGAGGACGGTAGGAAAAGGGGGCAGTGGGTTTAATCACAACTGACTGCCTGTTTTCAAATGTCGTGCAGCCCTAATTTTGAGCTGATCTGAAACATGTAGTGTGAAGAGTGATGTTTAGTCCTTTCAAAGAGCCCGTTTGTATCTTGAACGTGACAAAAATCGGATTTAAAAAAGTTCATTTGTACTAGTTGGACTGTGAACAGTGTAATCATAACAAGTGAAGAAGGCAGAGTCTAAATGAAACAGATCTGAGAATTGTGACACGTTCAACTTAACTGTTTGAGTTGCAAGCAAGTGGGATTTAGTGATGCTCAAAGTGACCAAACTAACTGTAAGGTACCGTGTCTTCTGCTTGTACACGCCGTACCGCCCTTTAAATCACACCAGTCCAAAAATGTCTAAAAAAGTGGAAAAAAATCCATAAATATGTTGCTTTGCTGTATACGTCGCATTTATTGTGCGTCACCGCTGACAAACCTGGAAATGTGGGCCGGTGTTGTGCCAAAAAATGATGGGCTGCCAAATGGTGCACAGGGGGACTTTTAACAACTTTAACAAGAATTTAACAATATTAACACTTAAAAACAATTATTTGTTTGCTTGAAATTATAGCAAAGGTGTGTCTCAGTTGAACTTTTGCTTAATAAATGCACTTTAATGGTCAAATTAGCTGTATTTCGCTGGGGCGATGCAGCAAAATGAAGCTGGTTTGACGGTTGCTCCAATCAGCAAGCAGAACAAAGGTGGAAGACTGTGGCAAGCCGACTGTGTCACTAATAGCTGGTGAAGATTCAGTCATCCAGGACATGGTAAATTCAAAAAGTTCAAGACAAACAATAAAGTATAACATATAATAAATAATGTCCAGTTGTTTTTGTCTTTAACTTTTTTGAATTTGTCATTATAGCCACTTTTACCCATTGCATGATACAATAGCATGCCTTACTACTCTGCTGCTGTCTAGTGGCTGAAAATGGTACTGTTCTAAATTTTTCTGTCTAAATGAATGGAATTCGTCATATCGCAGACAAAAATTGGTTTATAAATATGGGGAAAATCCATAAATGCATCACTTTGGCCTGTAAGTCACAGGGCATGAAAAATTATGCAAAGAAATGCCACTTATGCAGCAAAAAATACGGTAAATGAAAACTAAACATTCATTGCCGTGTTCACCAGGTAGACAATTGTCAGAAACTAAACTAACTAGAGCACTGACTTTCTGCCCCTGCCCCTGCTAAAAATGTTACTAAATATCTGACATGCATTCATGCATCATCATAAAGTCTAAAAGGAATGAATCACAACCACTAAGATACTAGATGCAGCGTTCATATGATGCAATGCAAACATGTAAACAAAATGCTGCGGTCACTAAACTTTGCAGGTGAATTATTGTGAGAAGCTGTCAATGAACGTAAAATACAACTGTAGTTATTCTCAGTTATATAGATGGTTTGTAATCATGTTGAAGATAATTTAATTTGGTTTAAATTAATTTTGCGATCATTGGATTTGTAGCAGATTTACACGCTTTAAATAAATACACAATAAAACATGGTCACAATCAGAAGATTTCAATCCAATTTAAAAAAAAAATACCCGCTGCATCAGACGACCATTCTTCAGACACGTTGATTATTTTTTGTGGTGTTTATGAAATGATGAAGCAGGATCTATTGTTTCTGTTGATCAGATTATTTTAAACATTAATGAACACATATTACGGTTTCCATCTAGAAAAATATAAAATATTGTGATTTGAGTAGAGTTTAAGTGAACTACCTTCCTGTCAGGGATCAGTGGACTGAACCATTGTTGAGCTGATAGGGGTGGGCACAATTCTGAAAGGCATAAATGCATCGTTCTGCTTACATAAATGGTGGCTATGCAGATTTTTTTAAATATTTTTAAAATTATTATTATTATTATTTTAATTTTCAAGTTATATATATATTTTTGGTGGTGTCCGGCTTTGTTTTTCCAAAATGAGGTAGCCGGTGGTGGGGTCTGACCCACACGAACCCCCAGAATTTCTACCCAATATTCACTATAAGTTGGAGAAATGTGTGAATTAATGCGATACAAGCTGACAAAAGGGAATAAAGTCCACCCCTGCAGTTGTCACAGCATTCTAGGCACAAGGCCGCCACATTGGATTTTGAGGTCAGGACTGGTGAGGAATCTGAATATTTGAAATTCCAACTTCTAGTTGGTGTTTCCCACTCAAAGGTTTGAGTAGAAATCCAGTAGATAAGGCAGACTGACACTTATTGTTTGAATCACTCAGAGTATCCAGGGCAGGAATCTGGGGCTGAGCTTGATAATTGGTGACCTGTGATTAGCAAGGTTAACCATATCATGGTGTTTTCTTCTAGCTTCAACAGTGAACACCTTTGCTCAAACAGTCATGCAAACACATTTTACTGCTGAAAGTATTGTGCACTATTACACACACTACAGAAGTAGCTTTGCTTGTTGCAGGCAGTAAATTTAATCAAATCTGTTTTTATTTAGCTCTTTAGAGTCATAAAGGTCATTTAAATCTTTTTTTTTTATAGTATCCCTTTTTGAGAATATATTCCTAAATATTGCTGAACAGTAGTTGCCATCTTGCCTTCAGCACGTTTTCCTACTGATCCTTCAGTCATACATCCCCATGTCAGTGCAGCAGCGGATGCTGCTCTGCCTGACTTTGGCTGATCCAATTTAAGGATATGTTCAACTAGAATTAGCTTGTTTTGACCGGCCTGCAAGGCACCATGGGAGGCTGGGGGAGCTTAAGCCAACTGGTAAGCAGCTAGAGTATAAAAGTGCAGGGCTGAACAACATCAGAGGCTTAGTGAGGGTTAGGTCTGTAGCTCGAGGAGCTGCTTTGTTGGGTAGCAAGCCGCAAACAACTTCTGCAAGCATGGTTCTGGAGGATTCGGATGTGGAGATGATTGTTGCCGAGATAGAAGTCAGTGTGAGTACACTGCAGGAGTTCTTTTCGCGCGCACTCTGTAGTGTCCTTTAGAATGTTCACGGATTAGGCGGCCTGCGATCGGCGTTCTTGTAAAGTTTTAGTAAAGATTTCTGTGGACAGGTTGGGAGGGATGCAGTGAAATCTTGGAAATGATGCCCCTGTTCATGTTTGACTTGGAAAAACCGCCAGATTACCGTACGTTTTTGTGCCTTTTCGAAGTTTTGTTCATACGTTTCTGTTTGCTTGCATCCGTAGGAGCACGATGTTGAGACTCCTCATGGAAGAATCCGCTGCACCATGAAGGGGACTCCCAAAGGAGACCGACCAGTCATCCTCACCTTCCACGACATTGGACTGAACCGTAAGCCCCGTTACTTACTCAACATCTGTCGTTCCCTAAATCCCCATGGAGTTTTGATCACCTGTACCATGTGTCTTCAGGATATGTTGACAGAGCCGAGTGTTTCATATTAAGTCGCTTACAAGCGAAGCATCTGAACCCCTCCAACCATCCTCCCCAGCTCCAGTTGGAATGTGTGTCATTTATCCACTGTTCTGTTGCTTTCCCAGACAAAACCTGCTGGGACACGCTCTTCAACCATGAAGACATGGCAGAAATCATGCAGCACTTTGCCGTTTGTCACGTCGACGCCCCGGGGCAGCATGAAGGAGCCAACACCTTCTCCACCGGGTGAGCCACATGACATTTGATGTGTGTCAGGCTGTCTGCGACCTTTGACTCAACAGCCGAAAGACTTAAGGCAACCTAATTTGACAAATTTGTCTCTGGGGACGGGTGTTTATCTTCGTCTGCTAACTCTCGGCTTTGATGGTGATACTTTGACTCATCTTATTGCTGCCTTAACATCATGCACACAATGAAACCCTCATAAGAACGAGCCATATATGGTGATAAGGCTGTTTATTATTGAGATAAACACTTGTAACAGATTGTATTTTCCAGATACGAGTACCCTTCCATGGACCAGCTGGCTGAGACGTTCCCTCTGGTGCTGAAGCACTTTGGGTAAATTGAGCCTCAGTTTTCATGCGGACATGTCACTGTTATATTCAGGGAGTCTTCTAACCCGTTGTTCTAACAGTACCCCTGAAACTTTGTGCACCACAGGCTGAAGAGCGTCATCGCAATGGGCATTGGAGCCGGAGCCTACGTCCTGACCAGATTCGCCGTAAGCCTACACGCTATGCTCACGTTCACCCTTCACGATTCGAGTTTTAATCAATCGTGGATTAGCAGAGCCAGATCAGGAGGATTTCTGCTGCTTTTTGCTCATTTTGGCAATCTGCTTATTGTTTGAGCCCTGCTGAGCCATAAAGGCAAGAGGAATGTTCACGATTGGCTCAACAATAACACCGTTCTCAGTAGGACGTCTCACTTAGTTGACAGAAGGTCGACAAAGACAACATTTAACTCCTTCCTGCAGCCTCTGTAGCTGATAGTGTCGATTACAGTGCAGTATAATGGACTAGACTTTGCTTTTATCTGACATTAAAAACAGTAAAAATGGCAATTTATGTAAGATGTTAGAGCTGATTAAAATGTGTCTGCATGAAAACAACTGGTTGCATTCATAAAGTAGATCCCCCCCACAATAAAATAGCAGTGCACGATATTATCGGCATAATATCGATATCGGCCGATATTGGTGATAAAGTTACATATTGGACAACGGCCATTCCATCAAAATAACTCCCCGATACAAAAGGCACTGTTTTTGTATGACAACCCAGAGACAAGGATGCTGCAGCGCCAGCAAAACGTTATAACGTCACGTGCGTCTACCTGATCTGATCACAGCGGACCAGGAAGAAGACAATGTCGATGGTGTGGAAGTTTTTTTAAAGTGTCGGAAACTAATAGCATATATAATAATAGTAAATCTATTAATGCACTACTACTTACATGTGTCGCTTGTGAACAGGTTGAGTTTAGATTTGTGAAAATTTACAAATTTGCACTGTTCAAGTGTTTTCATGGTGTTACAGAGAGTAAATGCCATGAATGAATTTGACATTAAACATAATCCAAGTTGAAGTGTTGCATCATTTTCAGCCCTTTTTTGGCATCTGGATTTGGTATCAGGCCAAATTGACAAAGGCCATGCAGAATAATGTAGTATTTTAATTCCACAGCAGAGAAAGTTATGTAGTCTCTGTAAGTAGGTCTAGGGAGGGAAATATCAGTATTGAAGTTATCGGTCAAATAAGTTTTAACATATCGGATATCGGCCGAAAATCCAATATCGTGCATCCCCACTAAGCAGTGAAGAATTCAAAAAGAGCACATGCTTGCAGTTCAACACAGAATTTAATTGTGTATGGCCCAATATTAAGAAAAAAAATAATACATTTTTTTTTTTTTTATGCTGTTTTTTTTTTTTTTTTTTTTTTTTTAGCTGGACTACCCAAACATGGTGGAGGGTCTGATGCTCATCAACATCAACCCATGTGCTGAAGGATGGATGGACTGGGCTGCACACAAGGTAACACCTCAACACACATACTGCAAGTTTAAGCGTGCAGAACTCCCTAAAAGCAACATTTTGGAACAGGTTTGCAACCAAATGTGACTTTGCGTTTAATTTTAGATCAGCGGCTGGGCTCACGCCATGCCGGACATGATCATCACCCACCTCTTTGGAAAGGTACCGTTTCAAATATTTTAGTTTCAGCATCTTTAACTGAAAATGAGCTTAAGCTGAGCTTTTGTTTGGGGCTTCACGTCGTGGATTTTCATCGTCACAGACTGAGATCAGCCACAACCAAGACTTAATCGCTACGTACCGCCACCACATCATACACGACATGAACCAGTTTAACCTGCAACTCTTTGTCAAGTCTTATGAAAGGTACAACAGCTGTTAGACAGATTCAGAAATTTAAAGTTCAGATGAAGTAGTTTTATATAAGTACTTATTTACGTCTGCTGTTGTAATGATCTTTCTACAGCCGAAGGGATCTGGAAATCGAGAGGCCTGTCCCTGGAATCAATGCCAGGACTCTCAAGTAAGTCCGAGCTGCGTCAAAGTTTATAAAATACAGTTCAGAATATGTGGGTTTCTGTGAACAATTAATATTTTATGTGATGTAAGTTAGTTTGAAGAGTTTATTTTGACTTGACTGACCAACAAACAGCTAGTCAAAATGTTAACAAGTGAATTGTTTTCCTAAAACAACTTCATTCTCAACAGTTTCATAGCCGTTCATGCAAAATGCCATTTTTCTAAAATTTGCATTTACTTTACATGGTTATTCTGGCAGAACTGAGATAATATTCCTGTTCCAAGTGTCCTAAGCTGCACCAGAAGTGCCATAGCAGGCTCTTGCTTCTGTAGACTTCAATATAAATCATCATGTAATCTGAATTTAAGGGTTTATTTAAAAAAAAACTAAGATGAATTGCTATAAACTGTTTAAAAATTGATTTATTTCTGATGTCAGCGAGGTGCTAGTTTGTCCTTCTGGTCAAAACAGTACTCTGTTTCTCCAAAGTGAGGTTGTTCAAAGAGATAACATTGTTAAAAAAAATATTCCACAGAATTCCACTTGAAAATCACAAATACTGCTCAACAAGCAAAGTAATAAAGAAACACGGGTCAACTGTGGAATAATGCATGTGTGAAATCTCTCATTTATATGAGAGAGAAAAGGAGAAAAGAAACACAACCTGGTCGTTTTGATGCCCACCAACAATTCATCAGTATAAAATATGACGTCCAACTTTAAACAAAACGAAGAATTTCATCACATTCTCCAGTTTAAAAGAGTGTACTTCGCTCGTTTTCCAGATATATTGAGTGCAATTCCAAAATGCGGGTCTGCACTTAATGTAAACAAAACACTTGCATGGTCTGCTGATTACTCTGTGTACTTAAATGAATATAAATGGTTAATTTAGCATTTACCCTATTTTCAGTCACTTCAACATAGGGATACACGATATTATCAGTATAGTATCGTATCAGCCGATATTAGCAAGAAAGTTACCGTACATATCGGACATCGGCCATTCCATCAAAATAACTCACCGATATGCAAAGACCATGCAGAATAATGTAGTATTTTAATTCCACAGCAGTGGAATTAAAATGCCAATACCAACATTGATATTGATATCCATTATCAGCCAAATAAGCTTTAACATATCGGCATATCAGCTAAAAATCCAGTATCGTGCATCCCTACTTCGAACGTTCCCGTAGGTAAACAAATGCATGTAGCAGCTGCCCTGAGATGACTTCTGTTGTGATTTGGAACTATATAAATGAATTGAACTGAATTGAAAAACCATCTGTTACACTAGAGTAAATGCTACTGTCTCCCTCGTCCAGGTGCCCTTCTCTGCTGGTGGTTGGTGACAGTTCTCCTGCTGTGGACGCTGTGGTGAGTTCACGCAGTTCACAGAAGCATTGAAACGACGTCTTGATGCTGATCGACCAAACTTTTCACGAGCGTTTTTATTAGCGCACTTGTGGTGAATGTGCTTTCCATTCAGTTCAGGACAATATTTAACAGGACTTGAACCAAAATGGCTTTGGGAACAAAGATCAAGTGACTCAGATTAGATGTAATCTCTTAAAGTCAAGAGATTTGTGTAGCCATTTTTACTTTCAGCTCAGGCAGGGGGCACGAACACCACCCAGTTTAATTTTACTGCATTTAGGTGATAAGAAAAAAACTTTTTTTTTAAAGAGTGCATTTGTTTTGTACACAGGTTGAATGTAACACCAAACTGGACCCAACAAAAACCACCCTGCTTAAGGTGAGAGCCCGCTTCCTCCCCTCTCTCCTGCGTTTTTGTTCCGATTATGAGCCTTGATGGAAATGCTTTGGCTGATAAGTTTCCAGTGGCTCAGCATTTACTTGGTGACACATTAACTGGAGCTGCAGTAATTCCACGTGTACGTGCATACACATGCTGCCTGTTCAGACTACAAGTGACCCACTTCTGTTCACCTGCGTTTTCTATCAGCCAAATCTAAAATTTAAACACTAAAAAAACCGTTTAGGGCTTCGAGGTTATAGCTACAAGAATAAAATATCTCTGTTTCTCTGCAGATGGCTGATTGTGGTGGCATGCCCCAAGTTGACCAGGTGTGTATCCAAATCTGTTTGCACCTCAGAGCTGGACAATTAGCACAGATGCTCAGGTGGGAGGAGGGGTGGATAGCATAAGAAGGTGGCACTTAAGATCATTAACAAGAAGTAGACCCGGGGCACTGTGGTGAGAATGTAATCTGAGCAGCACCTGCTCGAAGCAGCTGTCATATCTCCGATCCTGGGCCATAAGCTGCAGGATGAGTGTCTGTGTTACGTAAACTGAAGTGATTATTAATGACAATGAGACTGATCATCTGTCTTTGCACTCTGCAGCCTGGCAAACTGACAGAGGCTTTCAAGTACTTCATTCAGGGCATGGGATACAGTAAGTACTGAACACATTCAGGTTACACACTCCGATCAGATAAAGGTTTCCCTTCCACAAGAGATTGCACTGAATATACTGAAATCATGAGCGTCTGCAGACTTTACCTGTTCCTAAATATTCTGCCACCTTGTGATGAGAAGTGGAAATTTGCTCTTAGAGGTCATAATCTTTGTTCACCACAGCATTGCAGTACAATGGATACGGCCACGCTAGGAAAAAAGAACATTAAACGCCACAAAATTACGAGACTAAATTATTAATATTGAGAATAAAGTCGTACGGGTCATTTTTTTTTTTTTTACAGCTCTTGTTTATTTACTTTTTCCCACGAGTTGGATCCACGACACGACCAGTCAATCAATCCAGTAGGCGTGTCAGCAAATGACCAATCTGAAGCTAAATGCTCTTTACCTGCAGAGCTGCTGCAGCCCATCAGAGCGCACCACCTGACTGTAAGCAGGTTCAAAGTCCTGATACTGATAATAATCTGATGCTGATTAACAGATTAACTATCTCCTTATTTGTAAAACCAATACCAAAGTATAACTTAACAAGATGCTCAACATTCTTCATTTTACCACAGTTAAA
>JAVCKU010000139.1:13204241-13221533 GCA_032273985.1 Hypsolebias coamazonicus | reverse complement strand
GATAGGTGGAGTGCTTGGTAACTGTACATGTACAGGTACTGTACATGTACAGTCTAAGTGGCGGCTTGTGTGAACATTGGTTTACGTTCAAATCAGTATACGACCGGGCCGTTGTAACGGAACTAGGTCGTGTATACCGAGGACTACCTGTATATGTATATAAAAGAGTTTTAAACTCTTCCCACACTCTTGCAATATTCTAAACAATGTTTCTAAACTGTAAACACACAGCATGTCATGATCTCAGCTCTCATTCACCGGTCACTTAAGCTTAGAAATAGAATTTGTTTTGGATCGTCTCATCTCTTGCTCTTATTTATTCTCATGCACACTGAATAAATCTTGGTTGACACATTGGGCCGTGGTTCCACATTAGAGGTAATGATTTCAGTTCAATAGTTTACAACCCTTCACGCAGCCTCATCACTCCTGAGATGGCAGCGCGATGTTCCCAGCACATTTATAAAATTTTTTGGTCATAATCTGTCAAATCTGCAGAGGATTAATGAATCAATGAACGAGAGCATTTACTTCCCCCTATTGATTGACCATCCAGCTCTGATTTAATGAAACAGCACGTGCTTCATCTACAGCTTTAATACAACGAACGGAAAGGGGAAATAAGAGGAGGAGAAAGAATGTGGACACCGATACCTCGGCCTGATGAAAAAGATCCAGGGTTGTCTTCAATAACCCCTCACCTCTGGGGAAATCGATGAGAGAAATATTAGAGGAACACAAACTGCAACTACTAAAAGTGTAAACAAATAATCAGAATGTCAGAGTGACTGAAAGTCACGTCGACCTGGACATTTGTCCTGTAAATATTAAAAGCTGCAGATTGGTTCGTGTGTCTGTTTAGCTGTAAATCTAATAAAAAGTGCATTGTTTGATTTCTGCGGGCTACCTGGTGAACAGGTACATGTTGTAGGCCATGCTGGCCATGCTCTGACTCTGCCGGACGATGTCGTGCTCCTGCTCCTCCCACTTCTCCACCTCCGAGTCGACATCCGACGACAGCAGACGGAGCTCCAGCCCCAGCTTGGCCATGCTTGTCTGCTCCTGCACCCACAGGGACACACATATTTTTTGGGGGGTGAGGGGTTTTTGAAGCATAATGGATGTTATTCTGAAAATGCAAATGAGCAAAGAGGCTTCTTTTCACTTGTGTTCACACTCAGACAGCCTCTAATCACCATAAAGCTGCTTCCTGCGGTGGTGAAGCACGAGGAAAACTGCAGCCGAGCAAATTTGCAACAGATTACTACACCAACAATTTTCTAAGAAAGTGACACAACGTGTCCAAGAGATGAATATTCTGCTGACAGAACACGCCACGGGAAGGGAGGTGATTAATTGCGCTGAAAGCCAAATGAGCAAGCAGCGCACGCTACCTCTGCATCCAACTTGACAGCCTTGGCAGACTTCAGGTTAGCGGTGTGTTTCTGAGGAAAACAACAAACAAACAGAATGTTATTCAATCACGAGACTGCAAACCACTGTTTCAGTAAAACATTCAAACATTTATGAGGATGAATAGCGTGATACACACCCCAGGTCTCGGAAGTGACAAGTAGGGTCTTTTGTCACCTAGAAGAAGAGAGTTTCTCTGATTACCTCCAGGTTAAAACTCGCAATCATCACATTCAGTTATTCTAGTGCTAACTAAACAATTTATTTACTTTCAGGCAGTCGGAGTGGGAATTATGGGTAAATGTAACAATAACAGGAGGATAATGTTGCTTTTATCACTGCTCACTTTGATGTGTTGTATCCAAAATCAGAAACGGATTATTTGAATTTAAGTTCAATGATGAACTATATTATCAAGATTTAAACACATAATACAAGATAAAATGCTTAACCTTCTAAAGTAGGCATTGTTTAATCATCATTTTAATACACATCAAAGGGATAGTTGAGATTTTTTGAAGTAGGGTTTTATAGAAAGGTGGTTTTAACAATTAATATCTTACCTGCTCTGGATAGATCTTTAAATGCTTAAAAGGTTAGTCTGGTCATTTTTGAAGTGACGTTCTGTCGAATATTTTTTCAAGATTTAATACCTTAGCAATGTCACTAGTAATAGAGCACAGAGTATGAAGGAAAGGCCAGAAGTATTGTCTAGGCTAGGTTAATGGCTAGCTCAGAGCTATTCAACTGACGGCCCGCGGGTTGGAGGGTGACTTCAATCTGGCCCACATCATTTAAAAAATTACTTATTTTTGGAGGTTCTGGATTTGGGTTATGTTTAATGCATTCATGATTCAAAGCAATAAAACAAACAAATTTAAAAGGGAACAGATCATTGTAAAACTTGGATTATTAACATAATAACTTTAATTGCTGGATTTCCAGCCCCTGAGCTGCTGGCTTTCAGAAACTGTGGACCCCAGAGCAGTTTTGTTGAACAACCCAGGGCTAGACTGTTTTATTAAAAAACATTAACTTGTTTTTTTTCAGACTTGTAAAGCAACTTTTCCTCAAAACTGACATATTAGTAAAAGAAAACCAAGTTAACAAATAATAAATGTCTACACTTTTTTCAGTACACAATTTGTTTAGTGAATTTTTCAACTGAACCACAGACATGTTACTGCGTGAATGTGTTGAATTTGAAAAATGTCTGGCTGTTTTTCCATACTATATGATCTATGATTGACGTCACGGCTAATAAGGCGCTAACTATTTGACAGAACATTACTTCATAAATGACCAGACTATTCTTTAAAATTTGGTCCGAATTAAACTCGATTTCTTCAAACTGAGGTTTTTCTATGTGTATCTACAACAAACAAGATAATACGTGTTCATAACCTTTCCCCAGAAATGCAATTCAAACTATCTCATCCACCTCTTTGAGGTACATTTTAAAATATTTACCACTTTATGTTGTATTAGGTGACCACATCCCACTATATGAAAAACCAGGGTTGCAAAATTGATGTGAACATAGAATAAATGCACAGACGTGATCATTTTATGCAACGTTTTTCTCAGTTTACATCGGAACAGATAAAATTGATTAAATTTGAATGAGTGCCCCCGCATCACTTGGACATGTCGTAGTAATGAATCCAGAGAGCAGCAGAGGAGGAACGAACGCATGGGTGTTCAATAGCACTGATGACTATTCTTTTGCAAAATACTTCCCACGGTCAACGCAATGAATAATTCTGAAAAGATATTCACTGTCTTGCCTCAACTTTAACTTTCAATAAGTCTCAAGGACAACATGACTCATCTGGGCTTTATTAATTACGTTGATTCTTTTGAGTTCAGAAAGAAGAAAAAGATGAAGGGAATCTAAGAAACCATCAGCTATAAAGTGACGACTGATGTCCCAGGAGGCAACAGCTAATTTTGTGGTGGGGTTGCTGGTGTAATTTGCAAATATGCATAACAAAAGATAATTAAAAGCTAATCTGTTATCACACTAGTTGCTGATTTTGAAATTGCATTTCATTCAACACAATTAATCACTTTTGTCGACTATATTCGGAATCCAAATGAAAACGGCTTGAAATACTTTTTTTTTTGTTTTACCCAAAAATGTGCGAACAGTAAATTCAAATATCTGTCTTAGGAGATTCCAACACGACGTGTTCGTTCACATGCACCATTAACTTCAAACGCACCTCGTTTGCCCTCAAAGACGTCGTTAATCTCTTTGAGCAGCAGAGCCATGTCACAGAGCTGGGACTCCCAGGCCTCGCAGAACACCTCCAGGTTCTCCTTGGCAATCTTACTGGACGGGTGAAGGGCCAGTGTCTGGGCAGCTGAGATGATCTGAGCCACAGAGTGAAAAATTGTAAAACTTTTGGGTGTAAAAGACAAAATACTTTACATTTCTGATTGTGGAAACTTTAATCAGATGATCAGTACCACCCATGATATTTGAAACGTATGCCACAATTTATATCTGCAATCAAGTCTGGTAACTCTACAGCAAAAAAAAAACAAAACTTGTCAAACAGAGTTTAAAACGCACTCAGTCAGGTGTACGTGCACACATGCTGAACATCCTTCTTCAGTGGTGTTGTATTTAATTGCCAATTACCCTGTGGGCCACCACTGCATTACCCCCCGGCAGGAACAGAGAGATATCACCAACAACAACACGTACTGCACCGTTACTGATTGGGTGACCTTTGACCTTAAGAGCAGAGCCATTACAGCAGTGTCACACAGGGCCTGGCATTAACACCGCAGGACGAGAACATTCTACACCGCTAGATAATTACTGTCACAAATGGTTTTCAAGAGCAAATATAATTAGGTGTAGATGGAGGTGGATGGCATGTTCTCCGACGATGTGAGTGGATGGCAGGTGGGGGAAACGAGAAATAGGAAATAAATCTGCTTGTACTAGTCTTCCATTTTACTTTCCAGGGACTAGTTAAACGCTGTTACATGTAGCTGGTTTAGTGGTTAGTAAAGATGCACCAAATGCAGTTTTCAAGGCTGATTCTGATTTCCGAAATTTGTAAAGAATTTCTAAAACCTCAAACTTTGATCATTTCTTTTCTAAAAAAAAAAAAAAAAAAACCATTAAAACATAAAAAATATTCATGTTCTAGATTTTGTTTAACTGAAAATTCACTGTAACAAATGATTACTGAGTGCTGCGTTTGCTTATTTTTTGGATTACGCTGAGCAAAAGTGAAAATTGGTCAACTTCAGCCACTTGTGGAGCAACCGCTGCATTTTCAGCTTTAAGCGTTAACGAAGTCAACCGTGGTCTTTGTCTCCTGTTTCAGTCACTCACACATTACGTCAAATAAAGTGCCACCTTGAAAAGAACCTTCAGTACAGACAATAGTTTATGCTACCTGGGGACCAATGACGTGGAAGGTCTCTTCAGCGTGTATACATGTTATCTCTAATGGCTCCGTTCCTGACACATGACACAACAGCCGGCACGTCTGAAAACAGGTACAAAACGAAAAGGGAAACATTATTCATGGTAAATAAAATCCAGACCTATAATGAAGATTTTTATACTATTACAAAAAGAACGAGATCACTAAGGCCTCACTAAACTCCTACCACATCCAAGCCTTTGCTTCAGTAACAGTCAGGGCAGCAGCTTGCTTGGCCCATCGATACTCCTCAGCTGCCTCAGCAGCTAACATGGCCTGATAGGACTCCCTTACCCAGGGTGTCAACCTTCAGGTTTGAAGATGGCCTCCACAAAAGGCACCAACATTCTTGGGGCCACAGCTTGAGGCAGATATCTCGATGACCCCCACAAGATTGTTCTGATGGGATGTTCTGCCTGTTGTTCCCAGCAAACCCTCACTAGATGTTTGGTTCTACTAGGTCCGTCTGGCGTCTTTTCGCCACCATCTGATCCAACTCACCACCAGGTGGTGATCAGTTGACAGCTCAGCTCCTCTCATCCCACCCGTCCAAAACATATGGCTACAGATCAGATGACACAACTACAAAGTCAGTCACTGATCTGCGGCCAAGGCTGTCCCGGGGCCACGTTCATTGATTGACACGCTTATGTTCGAACATGATCAACAAACCGTGACTAGAACAAAAGTTCAACAACCGAACACAGCTCAGGTTCAGATCAAGAATGTTAATTCTAATCACACCACTCCAGGTCACACTGTTGCTACCCACGTGGGCATTACATTTCCCATGCAGAATAAAGAAGTCCTCAGCTGGAGCACTTTCCAGCACCCACATGTAAGGACAGTGTATAGGTGCAATCAACATTCAGAGCCCGTCCCTCCTAACCAATAGTGCAGGCAAGTTACCCTTCCATCTGCCAGGGAAAAATCCAAGGCACAGGCACCTAGCTAGGGGGTTATAAGTAGACCCTTACCAGCCTGGCACCTCTCACCATGGCCGACTCCAGAGTAGAATAAGGTCTCATGGAGATTGGTTCCAGAACCCAAACTGTGCACTGAGGTGAGCCCAACTTCCCCAATAGAGAGGTGTCATTCTATTTCCCAAAAGCCTGCTTTGGTAAGCCAGGGTCAGAGCACTAAGACCTCCACTTTCAGCTGTCATCCAAAACACTATGCACCCAAACTGTATAGCCATCCTGTTGAAGGAGTGACCCATGAAGCTCATTCAGGCTAAGCCTAAGCATCATGGATAGAGGCTAATGTTTAATGTTTAATGAAGAGCCCCTCCCCCAGGATTCAGGATGGGTCTACGATAACCCACATCTGGGCGAGTGACATTGAGCTCCTTGCTGTCTTCTGTCCATACGAGTATCTTGACCACTTTTTGTCTGGTCGATCATCTAGGACCAATCTGCCTTGGCCCTACAGCAAAGCTCCTACAATCATTCAGGCTCACAAACTCCTCTACCACAAGAAACAGTAAAGTATGCAGACAAACATGATCTTTATTACAATTTTATTTCCAATAAACTCTGAGTCATCCTCTACTGGCTTCACTGTTCCCAATTCCCCCCTCACGTGCCCCCTCGACCCCTCGCCCACCTCCACCAGCTGCTCCTTCTGCTCGGTGAGCGTGCGCGAATACTCCGCCACCGCCTCCAGGTTCCCCTCGACGCCCACCGCTTTGAGAGCCCTCAGAGGCAGATGCTCCCCGTGAACCTTCAGCAAGTCGGTGGCGCGGCCCACCGCGACCTTATGGAGCTGGAGGAGGAACGGAAGATTAAAGAGAAAGAGAGATGACTGCAAGGGAGGACTTTGGTTGGTGTTTTGAGCGGGCAAAGATAGAAAGATGAGCAGAGGTGACAAAGCGAGCTGACAGCTGGAGGCATGAGAGACGTTCCAGTCTGAAACTTTTCAGACTCGGGAGCAGACTATACGGCTCACCTCGCGTCTCAGGTCGTTGATGCTCTGGCATGACTTCAGAATAGCCACCTCCATTTCCTCTGTGGCCTCTTTGGCATGGACAGACTGCTGCTTCAAAGACAGAGCAAGGAGAGTAAGACTAAACACAAGCGGGCGTGGTGATCTAATGGCAGGAGTAGAATGAGAATGACATGGTAACTTAGAGCTTTAACGGCACAGTCTAATTATTGTGAACTACTGTCTTCTAAACATGCAAGGCCTCTTAGTATATCATTTTGAGCAATCAAAGTGGAGTTATACCCAATTAAATTATTCAACGAACACTGCACCGCAATTTTCCAAATTTTAGACTAGTAGGGATAAAACCACAAGCCTTCACTCTCCTAAACCTGCTCATGTAAATGCTCGAATAGACCTGGGCAGAAATAATATTTGCAAATTCTA
Organism: Hypsolebias coamazonicus; assembly: GCA_032273985.1. Lineage (NCBI taxonomy): Eukaryota > Metazoa > Chordata > Actinopteri > Cyprinodontiformes > Rivulidae > Hypsolebias > Hypsolebias coamazonicus. Next base: position 13,214,301 of record JAVCKU010000139.1, on the reverse strand, counting down.
TCTCTGCACTTTCTAAACACTGCAGCGCTCGGGTCTTTTCAAGTCTCAGCGCGACCTTCAATTGCGAGGATTAGATGAGGCACTACCGTACAATTATGCAGCTGCAGGCTCTCTGAAGGCGCCGGCAGAAGTTTACAGTGAGAAGGAGCTGCAGCACAAAGGCTCGTGTTTCATAAGTCTGTCACTTTTTAAGGCCAAGGAGACGCTGCTGAACGCCAGAGAAGACTGCATGTTGTCTCCCTGATGGCTGACTGAGCTTCCGTAGGGAAAGAAAAGGACTAAAAACCATGAATATTATTCAAGAGGGTTATTATGCTCTGTTGTTCCAGGAGAGGAGTGAGGAAACAGACTGGGGAGGTTAATGAAGAGTGCGTACAGGATGCTGAGTCGCTGCTGATCTCCATCTTTAGGCTACCAAGGAGACAAATGCGCACAGATTGCTCCCATTTAAGAAGCGTTTTAACAGGCTACAGCTGATGATCACTGTTTTTAACCATCCATCTGTTTCCATTAACTAAATGATAAACAAAATAAAAACAACTGGACTTTTATTTAAGACTGAAACAAAAAGGAAGGAAAAAAAATCTGGAATGTGAAATACATTTTGGGTAATATACAAATTTCAGACTTAAAATCTCAGATTTCTCTGTTTTTAATGACTAAAATGAAGTTTGCTATAGATTTATGAAGGATATTTTCATGTAAATTCCAAACGAAATGAACATTTAGACTTAAAAAAGACAGCAGGACCTTTACAGTTGTAGAACAACCATGAACTCAGTTTTTATCACCAGCTGCTGAGAGCAAAAAAGGCGGGCGATAATGTTTTTGCCTGTGTATCTGTGTGTATTTCTGTGCCTGTCCATTATCAAAATATTCCATGAACCACTGGATGGATTTTAAGAAACTCTCAGAAATGATGCACATATACAAGTCAACCCAATAATGGCTGCCACAGCTCATCATTATTACTCAACACAAAAATGGTTTTAATTCAGTCAATTTTACAGATTTTCAGCTAAAATTTGATGTGGTAGTAGTTGAGAGTCATGCTCACTATATATTTAAGTGACACGTCACAACATTGCATGAGACTGAGCAAAATTATATTTGTCTGCATTGCTCATCTTAAGATGTTCTTAGTTTAAATCTCTGGCATGAAAGGTGGAGGGTGGTGTGCATTCCTTCAAGTAGGCTTTTTTAAAACATTCAAATAATGTTGATGTTTCCTCTTCACTTCCATCTCTTCACTCAAAGCATTCTAAGATTTTTGGATGAAATCAATGAGAAAAGTGCTTTGGTTGGCTGAGCAAATTATTTTTTAGACATTTGGGTTATTTAACGTTTAGAAAAAAAAAAGACAAGGAATAATTTGTACATGTTGGTTTTTTCCATACGTGAAAATGACTAAACCTAATTCCATACTTTACAGGACTGCATAAAAAACCTGCATATTTGTGAACATGCCAATTTGTCCTAATAGTCACTACTTAACAAACCGTAATTGACCTTAATTGATTTTTTTTTTTTTTTTTAATATTCTTTGTGATTTTATATCTTGTGTGATTCTTTGTGTATGTTTCTTTGTACTGAAACTCTGGTACAGCACTTTCCTGTGGGATCAATAAAGTTGTATTTTATCTCCACTTATCTTATCTTAATTAATTATTAAATGTAATTCTGTTAATTGGATCCTGTAAAACATTAGGTTTTGTTTGTAGTAATTTTTTTAATCTGAAAAACTGCAAAAGTTTTGAATTATTTCTCTTTTATTTTTATTTTAATTTCTTGTAATCCTTTAAATTTGTCTTGACCAGTACTTCTTCAGATTTTCTGAAGGTCTTTAAAATTTTTTTTTTTTTTTTTTTTTTACTCTGGGAGATATTTCACTTATTTGTAATGCAGTAACACATAAGTTTATTTGTTATATAGCTTAATTCAGATAACTGACTCATTCAGACATGAAATCTTTTCTAAACTCAAAATATGAACAATAGTTGATTGACTCAAAACAAACCGTTTGCCAAAAAAAAAGGGGGGAATAAAGACATTTAAATAGGATCTTTAGGCACCTTACCTGCATATTGTCCCAAAAAAAACAGAAAATGTTTAAAATTCAACATTTGAAAAGATGGAACATACTAATGAAAACAGTTCGACAGACCAAAAAAAAAAGTATTTTAGCACCAATAAAGTGATTCTCGAGGGACTTTTAGCTGAAAACTTGCCATAAAGTCGACATGTTTGTGAAAAACCTTGAGAGAGCCACTTGAAAATATAATTATAGGAAAGTTTGTCGCCTTGAAAGTAAATTATAAAGAAATTGGGGGTGGTTTATACTTTGTATCTTTTGCACACTAATGTACAATCTACAGCTCATTTTTCTTGGAAACACCTATTTTGCATTTTTTAATGAAACTAACTGTGTCACAGATGAGAAGTATTCCTCACGTGGCTTCATGTTTTCTATGAATCCTCCTGCAGGTATGAATGCATGGGTGCACATCTGACCTCCAGCCCGTGCCAACGTACCGCCTCGGTCCAGGCGTGCGCCAGGTGCTGGGTGTCCTGATGCGCCAGCTGGCACAGACCGAGGATGGCCTGACGCTGTTCGTGGCTGGTGTAGGGGGAATCGGTGAAGTCCTCCGTCCGCTCCACCAGAGACTCCAGCTGACTGGTCATGCTCTGTGGTGTCGAGGAGTACAGGTTCTCCCGCAGACACTCAACACTGGACTGCAGGAGGGGAGCGTTGAAAGAGCGGTAGCAATTAAAGGAAGGATTGCGCAAAACAGAATCGACAAGCAGAACAACATAAACGCTAATGCATTTTTCCCTCGTCTGAACCCTTTTTTTTTTAAACAAACACCTGTTTTTAAGACAACTAATGCTCTCTCCGATGTAATAACCAGTTGCCACTAAAATCTAGTGAACCATTTATCAAAAGAATCGACCTCCTCTTGGCCTTCCATTAAAATACTTTCTTCGTCTATCCTCAGAGGAGGAGGTGCCCTCAAAGTGTTTTCACCAGGGTTAAGTTCTTTCATCTGTCAGCGTACAGCACGGAGAGAGTGGATTAGTGAGGGTGGTTTTATGGTGATTCATACGACTGCATTAGAAGTCCAAAAGAAGTAGGTTTGATAGAGTCACGTCTCAAGCTCCAACAAAATATGACAAATGCAAACTTGGCAATTCTGCAAGTACAATTTGGACTCAATGAACGCCACAATGAGCAAAGAATAATAAAAATAAAAGTGTGCATTGTTCCGTAACTATTAAAACCGCTCAACTCGACAATCAATTCAATCAACTTGGTTAGGTAGATTTGATACAAGTCGACAAGCCCCTTAAGGGAGTGGTGACTTCATTTTGTAGATGTCAGACGAATTTCATTTACCACAAACTGTGAGTTTAAAAAAAAATGACCTTAAAGTCTTTGATGCTGTTGTAGATGCTGGTAGGAAGGACCTTGCTGTCCGCACAGCTCCGTGCCTCAGTAACGATCTCGATGACCTGCTCCAGGGCACAGCGCATTCGGTGGAACACAGCGTCTTTGTTGATCCTCGCCGACTCACAATCCGGGTGCCTCAGGCAAGTCTGCAGAAGAAACTCGACGTGAAAGGTCAACACTTCTAACCTCCTTTACTCTCTCTTTTTTTTGTGTGTGCCCTGACTCAACTATTATTCAAGCATATTGGAGAGCTTGGAATAAAAAAAATATATAAATCAAAACCTGAGAAGATCTTAAACGTTTAAACTGATCAATAACTCCTTATCCGTTTACCTTGGAAGCTGTGAGGAGCATCATGGTACATTTCTCCAGAACTGCTCTGGCTGCTGCCATCCTGGCTTTCTTCTTCTCATCCTTCAGGTCCTTCAGCACAAAAAAAAAAAAAAAAAAACGAGTAATGACTTTAGCAAAAGTGATCATTTACCGGTAAATATTTTAAAGTGAGGTTCTGAGAAAAGAGAGCAAACAATTAAAACACTGTATTGTAGATAGAAAGTGACACAATTTGGAGAAAACGAGTTTAATTTTGACGAGCTAATGGCTAGTCTGAGCAGGACCAAGACCAAAGTGGATTGCTGCCGTTTTCAAACAAATCCAAGCTCAATGATGTCATAGAGGTTCAATGCAGGAATCATTTTAGAAACCTTTGTATCACTGTCAGTTATTTACAAAGGTTTTCATGGGCATTTGTAAGCCAAATGGCAACTGCACCTAGCTGTAGCACTCCTGGCAGGAAAATCATGATATCATGCAGGACTTGCGGGTCTTGTTCTTGTGTTCTCATAAAACACTATTAAATTTTTCATTCTGTTTTACTGGGCAGCCCTTTGGTCTTGGCTGTGTTTGGACTAACCATTAGCTCATCAATCCATGTTAAACTGAACTGTATTTCTCCAAACTAGATAGAACTAGGGATGGGTATGGATATTATATATTCTAGTTACCTAGGCACATTTGTATAATTAATGTGACCATCACAACAAACATGGTATTTTTTTTGTTTGTTTGTTTTTGACAGCGACACGCCAATATCTTGATGCTTTCCAGTCAGGGTGCTTTTGCAGACATAACACCAACCAACAGTCCAATGAAATGTCTTGTTTCTGGCATCTTGTTTATTTTGAAAGGATTATAAATTAGTAAGTATGGTCACGATGAGCTCAGCTTTCCTGTCAGGATAGGTGCACACCCAGGCTGATCCATTGGCACAGTACAAATGAAGGATCACAAAGCACCACCGCTAGCACAGTATACAGCAAAACAGATTGTTGTACGGTAGTCCATCGTTTATAGCGGGGAATCTGTACCCTGAAGCCCCGAAATAAGTAAAAAAAAAGTGCAGTAGGAATAGTATACAAATAGTAAGTAGTAGTTTATTTTAGTATTTATTTATATTTATATATATCGTATATATGTATAAATATAAAGGCAATTTAAACCCGTCCCACACTCTTGCAATATTCTAAACAATGTTTCTAAACTCTAAACGCTCTAAAAGAGCACAGAGCATGTCATGAAATCAGCTCGCTGCCTCCGGCTGCACTCTGCCAGTCCTCTCGGCCACGCTCACTTCTCCACTGCAGAGCGGAGGTCTGATATGCTGCAGGAGGAAGCTTCTCCTGCAGCTGTGGGCTGCACACAGGTGCAGCAGTTGCTAAATAATTTAAAATAATTTATTTTAAATAAAAATTCCATGCCAATCATGCGGCTCATCCGTCAATCAGCCAACTGTGTCATGTCCAATCTTATTTTGAAAAACCACAATGGAGCAAGTCTGCGAAAAACGAACCACGAATTAACGAGGGACTACTTGTGCTCAAAAATTCTGTTTTATTAGTTGAGTTTTTAGCTGCAGGACTTGTGGTGAGTAAACCTTAGTTCAATCCAAGTCCCAACCGTGTGGACATAGTCGTCTTTAAGAAAAAACAGCAGTAGCTGGATTTTAGTGCTTATTATGCCTGTTTTCTTCCACAAATCAAAGAATAATTGACACATTTGATTAGTGTTTTCCCTTAGTTTGCCCATTCTTGGTTCAAAGCGGTATCTATAGCAGGTTAGATAATTATTCATTACATTTTCACAAAATCCTACTTTAAAAGATACACACTATCCCTATGGATTACAGTTTAGAGTCTGAGGGAGGTGAATAAATAAAAGTTTCTTTTGTAAATGAGTCAATGAGACTAACCTGTATAAATAAAGGTTGAATGAAAAGTTTCTTGATGGGACATGCAAATACAGAATACCTTAAATCTGTTTACGAGTTACCACACTTTAAAAAAGAGACACTATCAGAATGCAAAAGTAGATGTGCTTTTGTCACTCTGCTCGCAAACCACATAAAGATACAGATTTGAATGATGCAGAGGCAGGATTTGAAAAGGGCAGCTGAATCAACTCCTCTGAGCACTTTGCCACAGATTGCAAAAATGATATAATTATCTGTCATGATTTTTTATTTATTTTTGCCTTTGAGCTCGTCTGGCTTCAATAGATGAAGATGTGGCTCCTTGAAAGACGTGCACTCTTGCATGCATGTGCATGAGTGGGAGCGAATAAACCCCCTCCAAAAAAAAACTATATAGACTATAAAAAAAGGATTGCAAATGAGGAGAGGAAGCATTAGCAGCAACAAGGAGAGTTGAAGAGAGACAGGACATGTGTTTCAAAATCTGACGAAATTCAGACAGTGGGGTGGTTGATTCTCCCTCCCTGTTGAGATATCGCAGCCGCTGCACTTCACATCAGCTTCTGCAGGCGAAGCGCTTTAGCTGCAAAGGCTGAATATTTGCATCTAAAGTGGGATTAGCAGTCTCTGACAGCCCAAAGTCAGAACTCCTTGAAGTTGGAGTGTTTCCCTGAAGCTTTGAGCACACATTTTGCAGACTGTCTGATGTGCTGCAGAGGGAGCGGGTGTTTGAAAGCACGGGTCAGTTCGTATCAACACCGAGTCGTGATGGAAACGGTCTTTGAGGAGAACGAGTCACATCTGACCCGTGTGTTTCTTTTACAGGTTGATAAAACAAACGAAGAAACTGCAGGAACTACAGAAGGCAAAGGCAGCCGAGTCTTTTAATAGTTAGATTTTTGTTGTTTGTGTAAAGTTCAGATCATAGTGTAGTCTATGCAGATTTTAAATTCCAGTTATACCACTTGCTCTTCCAACGAGAGATTTTTTTTTAAAGTGATCCAATGTGATGTCGGAGAGAAAAAAAAATTAAAAGAAGGAAAGTCTTCCGTAAAATGCTACTCACGTTCTATCTGTCTCCGGTGAGGTGAGCAAATTCCACCATCTCGTTTCCAAACGGGCCAAAAATCTGCACAAATTCCTGGAAGGTGCTGACTCTCTCCAGTTTGTCGAGGGTTACAAGGACCTGGCAGGAGAAGCAGAGCGATGAACGGCCACGTGCGTTTCATAAGGTTATTTTTCCTCCTCCCTAGCAGAGGTTTAAACAACACAAGACGTCACATTCAAAAAATGAAATGACGTTTGCATCAACAGCTGTCGACAGATATCAGAATAACAGTTGTGATAAATGTGAGTTAAGTGTGGGAAGCAATGCAATGGCATTAGAGCCCGACCGATACATCAGTAGGGCCAATATAGACATTTGGGGACATATTGGTATTGGTGATAATTGTCCTATTATGTGCTCATATAAACACTGGGAACTAGCCATGTCCTTACTTGCAAAAGGTGTAACTGTACAATGTATCCAGCAGAGGGCGCACAAAGACTACTTTCAAGTCATGGTTGTTCACTTAAGTTTCACTTTCACGTTCAGCGCAGACGAAGCAGGGAGCAATAATGCGTTGCATATTTTGCTGAACATAGAATGGTAAGTTTATTGTAACTGATCTGTAAAATAAAATAAAATTCAACAATAATAAATTCTCTTCAATCCTCACTCGTCATTAGCTACATGCCTCTCAAGTTAGCAGCTAATGTTTAGATAACCTAGCATAGGCTATTGTAAAACTTTAGCCAGAACAATAAATCTAACTTAGAGGTAAAATATATAATTGTTAGTAATGCTATCTTTGTTGTCCTCAGTGAAATGCATTGTTTGTCTGAAATCTTTACTTTTCTGCAAAGAAAACAAAAACACTGCTGCGGTCAATACTAATGAGGCCTTCACTATACGTGATTGAATGTTTAAACAATGAACAGGGAGGGGCGTTTTCTCTCCTTTCAAATTTAGTTATTACTCGCTGCTATATGAGGCAAGCAATCATGTAACTGCCTGTGTGTTGGTCTGTCTGTTAGCAAAATAGTTCATGAACCACTACACAGATTTTATTGAAACTTCCAGAATGCAACCATGAGTTGCTCAGTGCAAAATGATAACATTTTGGGATTGACTTGATTTACAAGGTTGCTACAGTTAATCAGCCTCAGTAAACACACAGAATAAAAGCAAAATAAAAACTCAGTCAATTTTAGAAATTAGGCTAAAATCTGTAGTAGTAGCCAAAATTCATCCCCAGCACATACTCTGAGTGCTCACAGGTCATGCAAGTTGTTTTAGTTTAAACTTTTTGCATGCAAAGCTTCCTTTAAGGAATTATGGTTCCATTTTATTTGTTGCTTTTATATATATATATATATATTTTTTTTTTTGTTTTTTTTACTATCAATTACCTTTTTATATATCCATATGACAATTACCTCAGTGAACTCTGAAATTAAGTACTCAGATTAGCCAGCCCTATAGCTCTATTTTAGGTAATAACAGCCCTTGTAAACTGCTAATTTAGCTGTTGAGGATATGCTAGCTGGCAGTGGCAATGAAGCAGCTTTTATCTGTGCTGCACAAAGAAGAGGAAGAGATCTAATTGTGTTTGCCAGTAATGGAGAACGGAGGGCTGTCCATTGTCTTCCCAAACAAAGCTAACCAGTTGTGATTAAGGCCTCTTCAGTTTTCATTCTTGGCTCAGTCTGAAGCTACATCACCCTGCCTGGCTAAGAACACAGCCAGGTATGAACAAGAGAGACAAGATCTGTGTGGTTTATATAGTCGCTAAAAGTGCTGCTCGCCTTCAGTTCCATCCAGATTACTCTTTAAGAGGGCTTATCTCTTCAGAAGTAAAGGCCTCAGGAGAGAATGGGCATGTCGGAGAGCGGATGTATGCATTTCAGGGTAGTGCTCCTCCTTTACCTTGCTGCGCGATGTGATTATCTGTTTGATGACGATGCGGTCGGCGAGGACGAGGACCTTAGTGACAGAGGAGAGGAGTAGACGGGCAGCCTTCACCATCCCCGTTCTATCACTGAACACCGTGACATGTCCGTCTGACTGAGACTGCACGGCTGATCCCATGTCAGTCAACTGGGCTATGGCATCACCTGCGAAAGACGAGGAGGGTACACTTGTGTCAAAGACGGTAAATTACAAACAGTTTTATAAGCGACCTGTTGCTTAAATTATTGTATATCTCACATAGAAGGAGAGGGGAGAAGAGTAGGTTTGTTTTTTAATTATTGTTATTAATTAGTTAATTCAACCTTTATTTATACAGGTTAATCCCACTGAGCCTCTGGGACTCATTTACAAGAGACCTGTTTCTTTAAAACAAAGAGTGATGACAACAGTGGACAACAAAATCCCTATTCGCATGGGATTAGCTTTACCTAAGGACCACATGTAATAAATAAATTACTCCCCAACGTCTGCTTTTTATGTGGCTCATTCGCACAGGATAACCAAAGCCTGACACTTAGATGAAATTCACAGACATCTTCCAGTTACGATGTTAACGCACTGCGTTGTCACGATCGGGCCGGTCCATAGTAATGTGATTAATATGCGGGCCGGGTCGGTCTCAGGCTTTGACGTGGTTTTACAAATCAGCACAAAGAAAACTGAGAATGCACAATATAAAATTGTGTTAATCTACTTGTTGAGGAGGAGACAAGTCCAACTGGCCGATTTAAGAGGTTAAAAAAAAAGCCACGTTAAGCTCAGATGGACAACCTGTCACCGACCGCGCATGTGAGCGGCCACACAGCCACTGACCCGCCGGTTGAAATGGACTTGCGACATGTCCAGAGTGTCTCCAACGTCTCGCACAGTGATGGTTGGACATGGGCACCAGTGACTCCCGCTACCCGAAAAGGAAGAAGGATGGATGGATGGATGGATGGGTCAACTGATGACACGTGGGTCTCCGCACCTGCTGTCATTTGTAGTGAAGGAAGTAGCAGTATAAAAGCCGAAGCAAAAATAAATTAATAAATAAATAAAAAATAATTAAAAAAGCAGAAGCGAGCAGCGAGTACATTTAAAATAGCCTTGTTCTATATTTTAAAAAATGACTTTGCTTAAATAAAAACAAAAAAAACCACCTCATTACATGTCAGATCCCACTCATTTCTGACCAAATCACAGAGATGCCTATTCACATTGGATTAGTATTATCACAGCACCTCGGAGTTCAGCTCAATATAGTCGGTAATTTGCGGGGGAAATTTTATTTTACAAATTACTGACATGGCCGATTCGCACGGGATTAACAACACAGACAATCTCCGTAATTATTACAAATAGCATG
>JAVCKU010000139.1:13148122-13158846 GCA_032273985.1 Hypsolebias coamazonicus | reverse complement strand
CTTCATGCGAGTTAGTTCGTTGTGGTGAACCCTGAAGAGGGGAGCAGTCGAAAGAAGAAAACAAAAGGTTTAATGGTTATGTTCAGAGAGTTTCATTGAACTCTGTTCAGTGGCTCACGAGATATTATGCTAACAGACAAACGGGGTTAACACTAACAGCTAATGCTAATGTTTTAAAACAAGAGCAGCACTTGGACAGTGTTGTGATGGCTGCACACCAAATTATAGAGCAATGTCTGTAACAATGATGAAGTCCTATAATTTTTGTGTTTTTCTTTTAGACAAGTTGGTTGTGGCAGCCATCTTGAATTGAGTTTCCTCCAAAAGTTAATTGCGTACTTCTATGATTATCAATCTAATGATTTCTGAGTTTTGTTAAATTGGTCTAGTGGTTCATGAGATTTTACAAACTGGCAGACACAGAAAATTAGATATTATTGTCTGTCCATGTCATCTTAAATTGTATAGTTTTTTTAATTTCTATGATCTTGCGATATATTTACATGACTTGTTCATTTTGTATTGATTTAATTTAAAAATATATATATTTAAATGTAAAAAAGTGTTACCTAATCCGAAACATTTTTATTAATTACACAACTGCAGATTACCATGAATGCTCTATCTCTCATCACTTCCACTCCCCAATTCCTCCAGTTAACACAAATGATAAGCACGTCAAGATAAGGAAAACTAGAAGTGTTTTGAAAAATTCAGATAAGACGTTCTTTAAACCTCTGTCAGCTGTCAAACTCAAAACCAGATACTAACACTTTTCTTTAAGTACTATGCTACTCTGTGTTTTATGACTGAATTCAGGGTTTTGACACTGCTTTAAAATGTTCAGAACACTTTGGATTATAAAAGATGGACATCAAGGTATCCATTTTCCATGCATCACAACCCTCCAAGAGTTTTAGGGTTTTAATCTTCAACAGCTTTGTTTTATTGAATGACTGCAAACCAACACACACAAGCACACTTTTACACATTTGTATGTGCCAAAGTCATATAATAAACATGTTTCATAGGCTTTTTTACATTTAGGACACTCTTTACATGTTCAAAGAAAATCTCTAAGTACAAACAAAATACACTAAGAAAAAATACAACAAAAAATGGTCAAGCTAATTTAGGGAACAGGTTGGGCATGCCTCATGTAATAAAATAGGTTGCCAACTAACAATAAAGTTTGCATTTCAGTCCACAAAGCCTCCATATGTTTGCAATTCTTTGGACAAGATGGAACCTCAGTCCCTATAGTACTCTGTATGTGCCTGCAGGTCTGGAGATCATTTACCATATGTTGAATTTAGAGTGTAGGTTTTAAGTTACAAGTTAGCTCAGCTCGAAAACAAATGGGTCTTTCTCTGGATTACTGTAAATGAGAACATATTTTTACAAAATGAATGTAATTTTGTACAGGAAGCTGACTTGAACGTTGTTTTTAAAGGTACAGTCCAGACATCTCTGAAAGTCTGTTCTGTGGAGCAGAGTTTGGAGGAAGAGGCAAAAGTCTTTGTACAGGTTGGCCATGTCTCAAAACAGGATACTAAAGATAAAAGAGAGATACTTTGGATTATAAAAGATGATCATCAAGGTATCCAGTCCATCACAACCCTCCAGTCCATTAAACATATTTATTATTATAACTTTGGCAAGTGTGCATGTGTCTGGTTTTCAGTCAGTACCGGTAACTATAAAACAAAGATATTGAAGATTAAAACCATAAAACTCTGGTTTTGGGGTTAGGTTAAGCTAACAGAGTCAGAGAGATTTATTTGTCATACCTACCACATGTGGTACATGTGGTGGAACGAGATTATGTACATAGGGTCCCAGTTACATCCAACAATAAAATGTAAACGAAAAACTGTAATAAGATCTAAGATATGTTTTAAGATAAACATCAACTAAATAATACACTAAGCACTAATAGCATAAAAACAATACGCCAAACAGCCGCACGAACATGAGTCTGTGTGAGCAGATGAGCACTTGCCAAATGAACACTGGTGTTTTTTCTCACTAAATAAACAGTGCCATGCAAATATATAGAGGTTTAATATTAGTTATTATTACTAATATTGCAGTGTTCTTATGCACACGTATTTCATTTTTGAGTTTTGTTGTGTAAAACTGATTTTTTTTTATTTTGGTGGGGTGGGGGGGGCATTGATTTGGCTAATCATTAGTCTGGACAAAAACTTTAGCTTCTTTGTCAATCTTCTGTGCTTCATGACTGATGTCATGGCTGACAAGGTAATAAGTGTTGATAACTATAGACAGAGTTGACTATTCCCTTAGACAAAACAAGTGTTTTTTTTTTCCATTATTATTATTATTCCATCTATTACACACAGTTTATGGTTTTTATGATGTTTGAAGCACACAAATAATAAAACCCTTTTACTGTACAAAGAATAATATTATAGTTATCTAAAAAGACGTCAAAATCAAAAATCATCTGAAAAATCTGAACATTTGCTTCTGGATAAATGTTGAAATTTCTTACTGGAAAACGTTTAAAACAACTTTTTAAAACTCTATAATTTCACGTGGCTTCAGAAATGACCAACAAGTTGTGAGCAATGCTTCATAATACAAACGCAGCAGATGGTCAAGAGTATGGTTTGTAAGCATTTCTGACAACTCCAACTGCCTGCTGTGTGTGTGCATGTGCGCTAAAGCTGTCTGACACTCTCAGACTCTGCCAGTATTTACTTAAAACCCCACAGCTATGCTATAGTTTAACCCTCCCTGTTTACACTGGTTTCGGCCCATTTACACAAAGCCACACACGCACACAGTTGTAGTGCATCATTTTAAAGGCATGCATGCTAAGTGGACATGGTTCCACTTTGATAAATGGCTGTACCACTACCAGCGAGATGAATCTGGGTGTGTTTTCTGCTATCTCCTTGTTCTCTCCCCAATGATAAGACGATAGCAAACCAGGCTACTTGAACTGCCCTGGATTAACTGGTGCTGGAATGGATTGTTCTACTCAGAGCAGATAAGAAAAACAAGATAAGAAAAAAATAATTATCCTGCAACGGCTGCGGAAAATAGTTCAGTTAACAGCATGACAAATAGCTTCCACAGCCTCAAATACACACAGTTGTAGAGGCTTGTCTTTGTAAAGACTGTCTCATTTGTTCTGCAACATTCAATATTTGCTCCCCTGTCTGTAATCTCTTCTAAGCACGTAGCATTCTGAATATTTGTCTCCAGCTCCACACAAGCAGCGAGCGTGTTTGAGTATTCCTATCCACACAGTCCAAGGATATTACTCATTAAATGAGAGATGCTTATGCACGGTGCGACTGTGCTGCTAACAGCCGCTCTCTTGCTGTTCCGTAGAAATGCTGACTTCTCTTCCTCTCTGGATCCTTCTTCTGCTTGTACCGCTCCAGGGACAGGATCTGCTGAGCCTAAAAAGACGGTCATTTTTCATACTGGAAGATGTTAAATGAGTGCACTCAGTCAGACTTCCCTGTTGGATAAAGCAGATTGATATTTGGACTAAAAAGCCACGCAGACAATTTGCAGGAGAGGGAAAACTGTTTGTATGAAACTATGCTCGTAAAGTGCTCGTTTCGCAACATTCAGGCTGTTTGTCACAATTTATGCTTATTGCTTTGATGAGATTATTTGCAACACTGCTTTGATTGTTGGGGAACTGGAACCTGCTATTTAGTGGAAGAAATGCCGTTTAGAATAAAAGTGTCAGAGTGTGGTGTTGGGTCCAGCAGCTGAACGCACCTTTTTAGCACAATGCCTGAGAAGGCCTCTGTAAAGGAGGTCAAGTGTCCTGGTTGACTTTATGCAACGTTTTTACTGACTAACCGACTCCTTTAAAAAGAAAAGTTTTAAAACGACAGTATTTACTTTGTTTAAATGTATTTTTAAACCTTACAACGCAAATCATCATTATATTTTATTTACTTTGAACATCACAGCATCATTGATCTTCTAAGGTCAAGGCTACAGTTCTCAGTTGAGAAAAAAAAAATAGTGTAATGCTCCCCCGAGGTTGCGAATGAGTCTCTGCCTCAAGCAGAGGAGTTCAAGTATCTGAGTCTTGTTTGTGAGTGATGGTAGACAATGGATCAAAGAACAAGGGCCTTGTCTGCAGTAATGAGGTTGTTGCTCTGGTCTGTGTGGTGAAAAAAAGCTGAACTGAAAGGTGAAACTCTTGACATACTGGTCTGTCTGATGACAGGGACATTTACAGGCAGCGTTGTACGCAATATGTACAAGCTAAAATACTTCTCGGAAGTTCTCTATGTGCTCAGTATCTGTAAAAACTGCACTCTTTAAAGCATATTGTACTCCAATGTACCCACCTGTGGCGGCATTACAGAAAAAGCAGTGTGCATAAACTTCAGGTGGCGTACAATGATGGCATGAGGATGCTGCTTAAGGTGCCGTGGTGGAGTAGTGCCAGTCAGATATTCGTAAATGCCAACGTACCAACTTGTGGTGCTGTGCTTTGAAACCTTAGATGTATGTGCAGGCTAACATACCCTGTAAATAACATCATTTATACTCTGACCAACCCCGTACAAAGCTTGGTTAGGTTCTCTTCTAGTCTGTGGAATCACTGGTGCCTTAATTTATATGGCAATGGATGAACGTTCCATTATTATTGTGCCTTGTTACTACCAGTATTTTTTTTTTTGTTTTGTTTTTTGCCTGTTTTTGTTTACTATGGACCTTGCATGTGTCTAAACTAAAGTTTTGATTGCTTGATTGTCCATGTTCCACCACTCACCTGCGATCATGAGGTTTGGATCATGACAGAAAGAATGAGATAAAAGAAGCTTTCTTCACAGTGTGGACGCACTCAGCCTTAAGGTGAGGAGCTCCATCATTTGGGGAGAAGCTTGAAGTGGAGCCACTGCTGCTTTGCATCAAAAGTATTCATCTGAGGAGGTGGCTCAGGCGTCTGACTCCTCCTGGGCACCGCTCACTGGAGGTTTTCCAGTCACCTCCCACGAAGGAGGCCCAGACTGTTTTAGAAAGATTTTAGCTGGAGAGTATCGCTAGTGAGAGGGATGTATGGATTTCGGATCTTTGCAAATAACAGACGTGTCAAAAAAAATAGAAACTAGGTGACAAATAAACATTATTTAAACATGTTGCAGTAAAAAAAAATTTAAAGCAGCCATGCTGGTAAAGAAAGGGTCATCTGTCTGTTCTGTTTAGGTCGTCCTCTTGTTGAGGAGGCACCTGCAGGAACAAATCTAATTTAATTACACGTGAAGTAAGGAGGCGGCAGCAAAGTGCCATGCAGACACTGCTCAGGAACCTCAGCTTTTCTGTTCTTATAAAATCGTGAACATCTCAGAGAAACTCATTATTTCTCGTTTTAATTTTTATGACAGCTGCCTCAGCATGAGATAACAGACATATGAAGTTGTGGAAAAAAAAAAGCTCATTACATGCCTGCATGCATGAATTTTTGTGAATCATCATTTTTCAGCTCATTACTCTTAATAAATACAAAGCATAAACAGCCACCTAATGTAGCACAATAAGTGTTTTGTTTTTCGAAGTGTACAAGGTCTAAAATTGTACTCAACCCTTTCCTAACTGAGGTACAATTATCTTTATTTATTGCTAAGTGCATAAGAAAATGGCATCGAATGCAGACAATGAGTATATCTAAATAAACAAATAGATGGGTTCTTGATCATTGATCATTCTTTTGTGTGAAGTTAATTATAATGAATCTCTGAAACTATTATTCAGTTTCTTAAAAAGACATTAGAGAACCTTGGTCACTCTGAGTTATCAAGCATGTGGAGGGAACAAATGACAAGAAATAAATGAGTATTCAAGTATATCTTCCACAGCATTTAAATTTCCGCTAGTGTAAAATATTCATGTCTCCTTCAATTAAATTATTATTTTTTATCTATATTAAAAGGCAGTGATTCTCAGTGTCGAGGTCAGGAGTCTCAGCCACCATAGCATCCAGTTATAAATCTGTAAAACTGACTGAGTTATAGTAGTTTATGTGTTTGCTATCATTGGTCTGATGAGGTATTGGCATGAACTGGGCTGACTAAAAGCTAATCAGTTGTAGAAGTGTAGAAGTACACACTTTGATTAAGTTCTGAAAGTTTGATTGAAATCTGACCAGCAATTCATGAGATAGACAGAGTTGACTCCTGGAAAAGTTTTTAAACAGCAATTAGCACTCAGGAAGAAGTTAGAGATGACTCTCAGCTACTACCACACCAAACTATAGCACAATATCTGTAAGCCTGACTGAGTTAGAGACACTTTTGGGATTTATAAGGTTGCTGAGCTGTGTTCTTCTTGAATGGGGTTGACTCCAAAAGGTAATCAGTTGTAGATGTACTTTGTACAGTATATCCCAATAGTTTTTTATGGTTTTTTTAAACAAATGTCCAGTGGCTCATCAGATATGTTGCTAGCACATCAAAAAAACAAACAAAGAGAGAGGAGCAACAACATTATTGCCCTTTTGTCGTGGTGAAATAAAGCCAATATCATTTTGATTAAGTTTGCAAAACCTCATAAAGGAACTAAAATTGGTCTTTTGTCTACGAACTGCAACGGATGAGACATTTCATCAACGTAAACTGGCTTGGTACATTTGATCAAATTAATCCTACATTACATAAGCAGCTGCAGTTTTCTCTGCATGGCGGGTGATGCAAAGTCAAAGTGATGCAAAAGAATGAGAGACGCTTCATCGAAGCAGCTGCTTTGTAGTGTCCCAGCTATTCCTTTGCTGCCACTCCTGAGGCTAGGGCCACATGAACGCATGGCGATCCACCTTGATGAGGTCGCCTCACCCTGCCAAATCTGTCTGAATCTTGTTTAAAAAGAGAGACAGCGACGAGGCAAACAGAGCCTATTTTCTGCTCAATGGTTGATGAGAGTGTACCTGTTTTGTCTTTCACGGATAAATACACATGGGCAAAAAGGAAGTAAAAAAAAAGGCTCTGCCATCCATCTTCTATCCACCTCTACATCTCGTATTACTTGGGTCTATCCCTGTTTTTCTGTGCTACTCTGTCATTCATGATAACACTCAAAGCTCTGCAAACCCTGTTGCATCTTTGTTTCTTGTCAAGAAGTTTAGACACTTTTGTGCATCACATCAACCTATATTATTCAAAAGGCCCAAGGTTTCTTCTTGCTGTTCTTTAACGCCATTTTTAATAATTGTTTTGTCTATTTTTAAACAGCAAGCCTGCAAGTCTGCTCGGCTGGCAGCTAGCTCAGCTGCGACCGTGTCAGCTTCTATCAAATCCTGGCGAGGGAATTACAGTCTGACATGGGAGTGTGTCAGAGTTTGATTGAAGATGGAGTAATTGCAACATAATGCAACATGCCATTTGTCATTAATCCCACTGGATCCCAGTACTTCATCTAATTTCATACTTAATGGTTGATTTTGATTCCACAAAAACTTATAGATTTGTTTGATGAAGCGTATCAGATTTTCATGTTCTGAATTTAGATAATTGTGAGAAAATGTTGCTGTAAAATAGTCTAATAAATGTAGATTCAAATTTTTAGCATGTGCACCAAACTTGAAACTTTAAGCACCCATTCTCTAAAACAAAACACATTAGATTTTTAGATACAGTCTGTCCTTGTGGTATTAAGAAGCCCTCTTTTAAAAGATTACTTTATTGTATCACCTTGATTTATAGACTACACTTTATTCTTCACTTTATGATATTCCATTTCAAGTGGTGTGAAATCAAAATTCGTTGAGCATATAACACTCAAAGTAAGATTTACAGCTTGCTTTTATTTTTTTTCGAATCTCTTGCTCCATCTTCTGGAGTGTCCTCAGCATTGCAACATTTAGTAAACCGTAAACATACTGTAAATATTTAAAACTAATTAAAAAAAAGTCTGTTTCAACATATTTCTATTTAAATATATTTGTTTTATGTAGTAAAAATGTCTACTATTTACAGACGTTTTGACCGCGGAACAGTTGACATCTAGGTACAGTTTATTCTCGGACACTTTTATAGTAACTCCACAACTTTTGCTATCATGGCGGCGTCCGTAATTGAAACATGCCATGTAGCTTGTTGTGCAAACAGGACACCAAATGTTGTTTCTTGGGGTCGTGGTGGGATTATTGCCTTCGGAACATGTAATTCAGTGGCTCTATACGACCCACAGGTGAGGAACCGTCTTATATTTCCGCATTTTAGCTGTTAGCTCGATGCTAATTTATGTGGCTAACCAGACTGGAGTGCATTCAGAGTCGTTTAAAAATGATAAACACTTGAGTAAACGTTGTTCGGATTTAATACAGGAGAGAAGAGTCGTCGGTTTGCTGAATGGACACACGGGGAGAGTGAATGCGGTCCAGTGGGTCCACAGAAAGGACAACGGTGAGTACAGAACTACAGAGGATGGAGCTGTCACAGCTGGCTGCCCAGTTTATAATGACAGTTTAAACCACTTCAATGATGCAAACATGCTTTGGTGAGCAGGAAGTGAGTTTATACTGTATATGCAAATTTACAAACCCAAGCTGTGTTGCTATGTTGCCATTAGTGGGAAATAAGCTTTTCTTGGAACAGTAACAAATTAACTTAATTTGCTTTCTCTTTGCACTGGCTCAAAAAAGTTGTTTGAGTTCTGCAGGCCGTGACTCTTTGAAGGCTAGTGAACTGTCATCTTCAGATTCAAGAAGGCACCTGATGTCTCTTAACTGCCGTCATATAATATATAATACATTATATTTCATTATGATGATGTCAAACGTGTTGTAACAAGTAGGGCAGACCATAATAACTGTGTTCTTGTTATTTTAGCACCAGAGTGCCATCTCGTCTCAGGAGGATCAGACAATCGGCTCATCCTCTGGGAAGCTCAACATGGAAAGGTAACCAGGGTTGTCTTGGAAACAGCTTCTGCCTATAGTCACTTTTTTTTAACAGATTGATGTAAATGTTTGATCATTGAGAGTTATTGGTACACATAGCAAAATGTCCTGATGCATGCTCAATAATCCAGGTAGATAAATCTAACAAGGTTAAATCGGGTCAGGGCAAGACTGAAGAAGTCTTTTGGATAAAAGATGAAACGTTTCAACAAAGAAGAATCTGTCCAGAGGACCTGACTTAAACTTGTTAGATACATTAGCAAACTTTTTGTAGAGAGAATTGTGGATGTTTATGTTTGATTTGTTGCTCTATAAATGAAGACAAAACAAAAAAATAGTTAAAAATGTGCTGCGTTGTTTCCAGTTTATCCGATCAGTCGAGTGTAAGGGCCACAGCGGTCCTGTCTGTGCTGTTGACACCATTTACATGGAAGACTCAAAGATCCTGGTAGCCTCCTCTGCCTCTGACTCCACGGTCAGACTGTGGCTGTGCAGTCGCAACAAAGAAGGTGGGACTAAAAAAAAAAAAATCATAACTTGTAATGTTTTGCTGTTGTGACGGAAATATCACAAAATGAGACATATTTTAATTTGTAATGTTGATTGTTACAAATGATACAATGGCTCCGAATTTTTGTTAATTAAACATAATAATATTCCACAATAATCATTGCCTAAATAAAGGTTGAATGAAAAAAAAAAAAAAAAAGCATAAATAAAGCTCCGTACAATGATTCTCAATAAAAAATAGGCAAGAATTTGAGAAATAAGAAAATATCAACATGTATTGATGCTTATAAGTTTTCTTGTAACCTTGGCTTTTGGATGTTGAATGCCCCAAGCTAGAAATTACTGTAACATGCAGTTTATGCTTAATATTATAACTAAATAAAATTTACCCAACATAAAACATTAAGTATGTACTAAAATGGTTATTTAAATGCTAAACTATCTCTTTAAATAAACTAAAAACTTAATATAGTGCAGTGGTTCCTATATTTTTCAGCTTCTGATGCACAAAACGACAACAGAAACATGATCTCTTGCTGGCTGAGGTGTAAAAATATTTCTAAGTCAGTTGGACAAGGATATCATAACAGCCCAAGCAATCTCAACAACTATTACTATATATTTTATGACCGTTTTATGAAAACTATGGTTAAAATGTGCTATTTACTGTCATTTTTAAGTTTCATGTTATTCTTGGAGATTTTGTAAGATCTTGTTTCATGGCCAAAGGTGGTCCTGAACTACTGCCCTAAAGGAGTCTGTGTGTTTTATAAAGATGATTAGTTCTTGAGTCTGCTCTAGAAAACAACTTTAAAAGACTCTGAGATGATAAACTCCCAAAGCTCAGAGGTTTCAGATCAGTTCACCAGATTTAGTTCAATCAGCTCTGTATGTTCACTCTGAGCTGGGAAATGTGGGCTAGGAAAAAACTTACAAAACAAAAATAACTAATAACGCTTTGATAACTAATCATTATCTATGGAAACATTAAGCTAAAACACTGTGTGTGACTGTGCATACTTTGCATTGTTTCTCTGAAACGCAATAAAGAAGCTCAAAATATTTGAATTAATTCAATTACTGCTGAGACAGAATATCTCCATGTTCTACTGCGTATTGTCAAATCATGGAGGCAGCAGGTCCAGGATAGAAACTCAGACATCCCTCTTCCCAGCAACACTTTACATCTTGTACTGGGGGACCCAGAGGCGTTCCCAGGCCAGAAAAGGTGCATAGTAAGTAAGTAAGTAAAGTTTATTTATAGAGCGCTTATCACAGACATAAAATCACAAAGCGCTGTACAATAAAAATCAAC
>JAVCKU010000139.1:13112088-13123161 GCA_032273985.1 Hypsolebias coamazonicus | reverse complement strand
AGTTGGGGGTTTCCATTCCACCAGCAGTCACATGTTGAGGTGTCCCTGGGCAAGACACTGAACCCCTCATTGCCTCTGATGTGTGTCCCATCAGTGTATGAATGCGATTAATCTTTGTATAGATCTAGTAGAGTGCTGTATGAAATGGGTAAATGAGGACACAGATTGTGTTGTAAAGCACTTTGAGTATCTTGATAAGATAGAAAAGTGCTATATAAGTGCAGTCCATTTACCATTCTTCTGTTTTGGTTTCCTGACAGTAATTTGACTCTGCAGGCCTGATTAACTCTGTGCTTTCTGCTAATATAGTTTGTGTAGACCTCAGGTGTGCTAATCATGGCTAACTTGTCTTCTATGCATTTGTTTGGAAAATTGCTTGTCAGCATCCTTGGAAATCAGTGCTTTGCACAAGATGTGAAATAAACATAGTTGTTGAGGCAACCATGGATAACTTCCTTGGATTTGGGGCAGCTGCTGCATTTCCTAATATTATTTTATATTCAGCAAGATACCATGTTATTTATTTATTTATTTATTTGTTTTGTTTTGGTTCATTGTTTCGTCATCCTGCAAAGTCAGATGTTTTGCTCAGTGTTAGTTTACTGGTGTGCTAGTGAGTGGAATCCTCCTGAGTTGTGTTAAATTATATGAACAAATAAATGACGAAACAGCTCTGTGCAGTTTAAATGTGAGAAGTTCAAACATTTTTTTGTTTGTTTTTTGAATGTCCAGAGGACCAGACTTAACTTTTTTAGATTTTTCTACCTGGATTATTGAGCATCCATCAGGAGATTCAAGAGAATAACTTAAAGCAGACTTGTTATTGAAAATCGTTTCAGGTGGTTACAGTGTTTAATAAAAGTGGTCTGCATTAGACAAATCAGAAATGTAAAACCTTTTTTGTAAACACTATAGTTTAAATGTTTTGTTTCTACAATTTATGATATAGCAAAAATTAAGGTCTGTTGCATGACTCTTAAAAATTACGCCAGTTTCTTTCCCAATAAAAAGTTTTTGTGTTTTGTTTAATGAGGCAGCATTTCCTGATGGAAGTGTTTATTTTTGCCCCAAAGCTTTATTGTATGTGAAAGTGGTAGATTCCCAAAGACCCTCCATTGCCTTTCCCTACTTTTCTGTTAACCAATCAGAATCCAGCGTTCTGCCATCCCATGAGCCTCTTCTCCAGGGTGAATATATTGCCTCCATTTGTTGCCAATGCTAAATCCATTTACCAGTCAATCTGCTATAAACATGACGTATGGTGTGGCCTTTTATTTGATGTGTGGTCATTGTGTGTGTGTGTGTGTGTGTGTGTGTGTGTGTGTGTGTGTGTGTGTGTGTGTGTGTGTGTGTTGGAATGCATTTATTTCTTCCTCCATTTGGCTTCACCTCTTGAATCACTCAGCACATAATAGAAACATTAACATGAGTAAGTGATCAAATTATTTTTGTGGGATAAATAATGTTCTTACCAATGTGGCCAAATTGCTGCAAAGTTTGAAAGCTTCCTGGTGAAGACAGATTTTTTTTCTTCCTAAACTGCACATTTTGGTTTTCATTTATTAAAAAATGAGCAGGTAGTGGCAAGCTAAAAGCAATTAGTCTCACAGTGACTGGCTGCTACATTGTCATTATCAGTCTTGTTTAGCAGGAAAAGGACTATTCAACACTGATTGGAGTTTTTATTTCATCTGCTAATTATTACAAGCAGTAATGGCTCAAATTTAGAAGTTTTTTTTTTTTTTTTTGTTTTAGTTGGAAATTTATTTTCTCTGCCTTACAATTTCATTTGCCCTTGTCCATGGGTCTGCAATCTGCGGCTCCAGAGCCACATGTGGCTCTTTGATCCCTCTGCAGCAGCTCGTTCAAGTTTTGACAGAAACTAACATCAAACAAAATGTCATTGGTTGTTATACAAACAACAATAAAGGGCTAGTTTGAGCAGTTTTACTATATTTGTAATTCTTTTTGCACATATGTAACCACTAGTACTGAAACAAAAAGGAAAACATACTCACTTTAACACTATGCTTTTAAAAAAAAATTGGACACTTGATTTTTCTGCAGTTTTGAAAAATCACGAGCCTGCGTAGCTCATTTTTATTTTTAAAAATAATTGGTAAAAATTTCATTACAATAGTCCCTCGTTTATTGTGGGTGATCCGTACCTGAACCCTTCCCACACTCTAGAAACATTGTTTAGAATATTGTAAAACTCTAAATGAACTAAAAGAGCACAGAATTTCATAATTTCAGCTCTCTGCCTCTGGCTGCACTCTTGGCCACGCCCACTTCTCCGCTGTAGAACGAAAATATGACACAGTGCAGGACGAACCTTCTCCCGCAAGCTGTGGGCTGCACACAGATGCAGCACGTGCTAAATAACTTAAAATAATTTATTTTAAATGAAAATTCATGCCGATCGCGCAGTTCATCCAGCAATCAGCCAATTGTGTGTCATGTCCAATCTTATTTTGAAAAACCGCGATAGAGCGAGTCCACAATAAACGAACCGTGAAGTAGCGAGGGACTACTGTACTGTGTTTCTTCTTTACAATATTCTGGTCTTTTCTTTGTTCCTAAAATGTCAATATATTAATACATGTTAAAAATCCTAAAATATTTGAAGCTTTATAATGTCGTAACAAACGTGAAGTGCTCCACAGATCAGCAGTTGAAAATCACAGTTGTAGCAGATTTTGTGGCTCCGGACACGTTTAATTTAGTGACTAAAGGGGCAGAAATGGCTCCTTTGACTGTAAATGTTGCAGACCACTGCCTTTGTCCTTTCTTTGGGGCTATTCATGATGGGTCTCTGAATGACCCTAACCCTTCTTTGTCTCCAGATATGGCCATGGCTTTGAGGTGTTCTGCCTCGCATCTGACAGCACCAGGACAGTGGTTGCATCTGCATGCAAGGTCAGTGGTGGACGATGCAGCCCAATGACTACAACCCTAATCTTCTTTAAAGTTAAGATTTTGTGTAAAATACATACAAAAAAATAATTTACACATTTCATAAACCCATATTTCATTCACAGTGGAACACATTTTAAACATGTGATAAATTTAAACTAAGATATTGTATGATATTTAGGAAAGGATAAGGTAATTTTGCATTTGATGGCAGCAAAAATAAGACCGGAATGGGGGCATTAAAAGGTTATACATCTGGAAATGCATCCTTAATGAAGACAAGTAAATCCAGGTTACAACATATGCTCCCGTCCAGACAATGTCTTTTCCGGGGAAGGCCTTACACACTTCCGTAAGACAACATTAAAATGCAAATGGCATCCATTACAACAGCATGGCTCCAAAGTAGGAGTCCAGGTGCTCAACTGGCCTCTGTGTCAGCCTCATGGACAGAAACTGGAAGTTGGTTCCACAAGAGGAGCCTGAGAACTGGAAGATCTTCCTCCCATTTTGCATTTGGAAACTAGGGACCACAAGTAAACCTGCAGTCTGAGAGTGAAGTACTCTATTAGTAAAATAAGGAACAATAAGATCTCCTCTATAAGATGGAGCTAGGTTGTTGAGGGCTTTGTAGGTTAGAAGTAAGATTTTGAATTTGATTCATTGCATTCTGCTCCAACATTTTTGGAATTGGGCTTGTATATCACAATCAGAGTTATATGAATGTTCATAAAAATTTAAAGAGTATCAAAACAGAGAAAAGTGAAACACAGGTAAATGAAATTGAAAAGAACAAGAAGTGCATTTGTGAAATCAGGGATAGATAAATGTGTAACTAAAATGTAAAACAGGCTTTTGAAGGTTTTGGACTGTCCTCTGAGGATGAAGCAGTCAGCTCTGTTGTTCCAGGCTTCCAAGGCCGAACACGCAGCAGTGCTGCTGTGGAGTACCAGCACGTGGCGTCAGTTGCAGAGGCTGCAGTATCACACGCTCACAGTCACCCAGATGGCCTTCTCACCTGACGCACAGCTCCTGCTGGCTGTGTCCCGAGATCGCACCTGGTCATTATGGAGGCGAAACCTGCCAACATCAGAAAGTGCAGGTGGGACAAGCGAACGTGCTGCAAGAAAGTTATTTATTTATTTCAAATCTCACATGTGTTCAGTGAAGTGTTGTTTTATGCTAAAAAGTCAGATTAAATTACCTGTGACATCACAGAGATTAGAAAAAAGGGCGATTGTGACCATAATTTACATTTTCTAAACTGAACAGTGACGGTAATTTTAGGTGAAAGTGTAGTTTAGTATTGGAAGTTTGAAAAGACGCTCAAAGCATCAACATCTTGGATTTATAACCACTTTTTTTAATTCATATTTGAAGTTTTTCTTTTGTCACAAGTACGCCTCTGTGTTTTATCACAGCCAGTTTTGTGTAGAAACAATGTTTTTTTTTTTTTTTTATTAAACTCCTGATTTTATGAGTGAGCAGATGTGAAAGTAAACTGCAACTGGTGGACAGAGGCATGTGATGACAAGGTGGTAGTTGTATTCACATGCAGCGCAGCGAGATAACAGTTCTTCACGGTGCTGTCTAAACACGTTTAGATTAATTAAAAATCTGTTTGACTGGATTTCAACAGAAAAAAAACACAACGTCGGGGAACTTTTGGCAGACGCCAGCCCTTTCAACGCAAATTAATTAGAATAAGGTAAACCCTCGGAGCTCATTTATTCCTAATTGAATTCAAAGTCAAGCTGGCCTTATTGGAAGGACTCCTCTAATTAATACTGTGAAGAGCCAAGCAAACGATGCATCGATTGAAACAAGTCCTGAAAAAAGCAGCTCTTAAAGGAGAGTTTGTTAAAATCCCAATCAAACGAGATCTTTTAGCTGAGGTGCTGTCACTATTTAAATAATTAAAGGCCCATCATTCCTTGATACAAATGCAATCACCTGCAGCCTTTCATGCCAGAATTTTAAACTAAAATAATCTTACACTGAGTAAAAATGGAGTCGTAGCACTTTTGGTTGAACCTTGTCTATCTCATGCGATATGAGATCTTAAAAAACGTGCTAGCCTTAACAGAGTATCATGGAGATAACTGTCAGCTATGACCACAACATATCCTAACTCTGTTAGAGAAGTTGGCTGCATTATAGTCATTTTTGTGTTTTCTACTATCTGTTGGCTGTGGTGGCCATCTTGAATTGGGTTGACTTCCTGACCTCCACCTCTCCAAGTTCTCTTCCACCTGTTCCCTGTTCTCACCACACATCACAATGTCATCTGCAAACATCATAGTCCATGGGGATTCCTGCCTGACCTCATCTGTTAGTCGGTCCATCACCAGAGCAAACAAGAAGGGGCTCAGAGCCGATCCTTGATGCAATCCCACCTCCACCTTGAAGCTATCTGTTACTCCTACAGTCTCTTGGATGGACTCATTTATTTTGGCAGAAGTGTTTTTTGTTTCATGCCATTCTTGACACGACGCTCACATTTACCTGGGCTTGGGATCAGCACACAAGCTACACTGGCTTGTGCTCCCTCGTGACTGGTTTTTCACCACATTGACAAAAATATAAAATATATTATAATACAAATATAATGTAAAATAAATCAAAGTGGTAGGTTTTCTCTAGGTACTCCAGTTTCCTCCCACAGTCTAAAAACATGCATGTTAGACTGATTGGTAACTCTAAATTGTCTCTAGGTGTGAGAGAGAGAGTGACTGGTTGTTTGTCTCTATGTGTCCCTGTGATGGACTTGTAACCCGTCCAGGGTGTCCCCCGCCCCTCGCACTGATTGCTGGACATAGGCACCGGCGACCCCCGTGACCCAAAATGGAAGGAGCAGGAAAAGATAATGGATGGATGGGTAAATCAAAGTGATTGTGGTGGCATAGAAATGCAAAGCGTCCGTGTTTGGAGCTGGACAGCTCAGACTTCACAGCAGAACCATCACCAAGAATTTAAACAGGTCGCATGAACTTTAAACGTCTAGGCTGGAGTTGTGAGATATTCATTGTGTCTCATACGATGAAAGTTTAGGTTTGATGATTTTTACTGATTTCTCCACAGAAAGTATTTTTTAGCTCAAAATATTATCTTTGAAAGAAATATAAATGGTCTTTTTAACTGGTCGTATCTCCTCCATAACACATAAAACTCATGTGTGACCATCACAGTTTTCTGCAGCTTCAAGAATGTTTAAGATCTGATTTATAGTCTTCTCACAGTACTGCTTTGTTATGAGTGTGTTTCTATCTGCTTCTCATTAATGTGGGAGTCAGGGAGTGATAGACACAGGTGTGTAGTTACTTTGGTGACTGTCATGAGCCACTGGCTGCAGCTTCAACATTCAGAGCCCGACAACTTGATTTATCCCTGAGAGCAATTCAGTTCAGCAGTTTCCAGATTCACACACACACGCACGCACGCACACACACACACACAAACACACACACACACACACATGCAAATGGTCATATAAGCAATGAAATGAACCCCATTAGACATAAAGTTATTATAAATACTGTACTGTATAATGCACAATAACAAACCATAGAGATCTTCATCACACTCAAACCAGTTTGTGGAGAAGCTGCAGGAATAACTCAGAGATGCCTTCAAGGTTCAGCAGCCTGAAGGCATCAGTTTCAACAGGATGTGGTTCTGTCAAGATACTATTTTCCTGCTTTTGCGAAGCGCCTGTTTCTCCCATAAGGACTGCAGGTCCCTCTGCTGGACACTGCTCTGAAGTCTGTTCTGATCCTTTACAGACAAACCACCGTACCAACAAACCAAGGAAAAAGTTGAAACACTTTCAATAAACATCTGATAAATCCATCCATCATCTTTACCCGCTTCTTCCTTTTCGGGTCACTGGTGCCCATATCCAGCAATCACTGTGCAAGAGGCGGGGGACACCCTGGACATGTCTCCTGTCCATCACAGGGACACAGAGACAAACAACCATTCACTCTAGAGACAATTTAGAGTTACCAATGAGTCTAACATGCATGCTTTTTGTCTGTGAGAGGAAACTGGAGTACCCGGAGAAAACCCATGCATGGAGAGAACATGCAAACTCCACCCAGAAAGGCCCCCTGGCCAGGATTCGATCCGGCAACCCTCTCGCTGAGAGGCAGCAACTCTACCAACTGAATCACCGTGTCACCCACAACTGATAAATATTATATAAAATTTCCTTATGGATGTTAAAAGGATTTAAGTTCCTCAGTAAATGAGTTCTCTGCTGTCCTCACTTGGCAGTGCAGTCCATGTTCACGTCAAATTTTAGTTTGGGATCAAACACAGTTCCCAAATATTTGTATGAGTTCACAATTTCCACATCTTTTCCATGAATGGAGCTGGGTTTAGGTATACTCCCAATTTTACTAAAATCCTCCACAAGCTCCTTTGTCTTCAAGACATTAAGATCAAGGTAACTGTCATCACACCAGTCCACAGCAGCAGGCGGGGCACCACCGCGGTCCGGCTCCCAACCTTGAAGAAGAGTGCCATGTTGTCAGAAAACTTGACCAGGAAGCTTTCTTCTTTGAGAGACCTGCAGCTATCTGTATGCAAAATGAAAAGAAGGGGTGAGAGAACACAACCCTGGGGAGTCCCAGAACCTTTGACATGTTTCCATTCACCAGAACCTCCTGCTTCCTGTCAGTGATGGGGTTTGAGCAATGATGAGAAGTGATGAAGATTAAAATCATGTAAGATGATTAGTTAAAATATTTTATTACTATTTATTTGGATCTTGATTCTCTTTACATTTTTTCTACAGTTCAGACGTCAGAATGAAGGATTTTGTAAAATACTGAGTAAAAAATTAATAACATTATCCAAACTAAGTTGTGTTGGAGTTTTGAGCTGTTTTTTTGGAACACCTCAATTGTCCTTAAAAAGGTATTTTTGACTCATCATGATGATTGTGTGTTTTCCTTTTCTCGTTCTCCACCCAGGCCTGCGTTAAGGGTCTTTTCCTCGTGCCCCCCCACCTTCAGAGGCAACACAGAAATCTGTGCAGGCTCCTGGAGCAGAGATCTTTGCTGCTCTTCATAGATGAATACACCAGACGGGTTCAGCGGACCACACTATTCCTGTCCAGACTCACACACCTGGTGCAAGGTCAACAGAAGGAGTTCCACTTCAGGAAAAACCAGGTCAGAAACAATCTGCTGGACCGTTGTTAGAATTGATGCCATGTTTTGGGGATATTGTTAGAAATGACAAATGGAAAGACAGTTTTGTAAAATGAATTTTCTCGTGAGAACATGGTGTAAAAAACACTCCTACTGAAAAGTATTGTGATATCATTAGTGGAACTTGGATACTGTGTCACTGTATTAAATGGCATAACACAAGCTTGTGTCTCTTTCAGACCTGCTCCAGCTTGTCTTCATGCAGAGTCAGTCTGGTCTCACTGAGTCAGGACCTCTGGGTCCATCTGAACCACTGGCGTTGTCTTTCCTCCAGAGTCCATTTAGATGACTCCCTGAGAAATGCTCTTCTGTCACAGGCCAGGATGCTGGAAGAAATGAAACAGAGTCTGAACCTGTTTGGTCTGCAGCTTCTGGTTTTGATGGAACATTACGTGTCTGGTGTTCTGTCTTCGATAGGCCACACTGAGTCAGACTCTTTACCAAGGGAAGTGTTGGAGGATATTTTAGCAGGAACAGATCTCTATAACCAGGCAGTGGAGGAGCACAGAAGACACCTCTCTCCCTCTGAACTGAGGGTGTCAACACTGCAGCAGCTGAATTATCGTAAACCCTTTAGTCTTCCAAAATCTGAATGGTACCACCACCCTGCTGCTTTCTCAGTCAAAGACTTACTGACCATTCTGGCTGTCCATCATGCAGAAGTAGTAGCCAAGCAGTTGCACTGTAGGATTTCTGAGCAGAGCAGTCAGGCTTGTAAAGCTCATTCCAGCCACAAAACCCTCTCTCATAACGTCATTCAGCTTTCCAGGTGCAGCTGTGGGAAGTCTTCTTGGACCTGGGAACAGCTGCAGCATGCCTACCTCAATTCATCCCCTCTGCTCTCCAATAATCAACCCACTCCGCAGTTATCATCTTTACAAACTTCAAAAGAAACACCTAACCCTGACCATCATTTGGACCGCACCTTTTCAGCCAACCATCAACCTGATTTGACCAAGCCTTTTTTCAACCAAAGAAAGCAGAGCTCCACAAAGGACCAAGCCAGACAGTGTCATACGTGCATATCTCTGGCGAGTCTCACTCGAACCAGTTTAGAAACTCTGGACTTAATTGAACCAAATCTAGAGAAAAAGAAAAGTTCAGAGAACTGTGGGCTTCTGAAAACAACTAGCTGTCATCACGTTCCAGCTCTGCATCTCTGTCAGCTGGACCACTGTGTGGAGCTCCTGCTACATGTGCTCATTTCCTCCACTGACCTGCTGGCTCCGCCGGTGTTCCACACACCTACAGTTCAGGAAACAACTGAGCAGTTGCTCCCATGTACTGACCCGCTGAGTTCAGGTTCAGCACTCAGTAATGCAGCTCACTCAGAGGTACCACATAAAGTCAGCGTCAAACTGACCAGGTGTCACAGTGCTGATGGAGGTCGACAGGACTGGACTAAACTGGACGGAGCAGCAGGGTCTGATGTCGCTAACAAGTAAGCACAACATTAGCAGCTGCTCACTGTCATTTTGATCCTCTGAGACCAGATGAAGAAGATAAACGTGTGAACACATTTCAGTAGTTAATGTTACTGCATGAGTCATAGTAAAAACCCATGCTGAGATAGGGCGTATTGTGGTGTGGCACCGTCTGTCTTATCTGTGGACAGTTTCATGTCCAAACTTTGATGAATTGATAACCCTTTAACATAGAATACCAAACAGCACAGCTGGATGTCTCATGGGTAAAGAATGACCCCTATTGATTTCAAGGTCAAAGGTGTGGTCAGGTGTGTAGTTTATCGTCACTATCTGTACGTTTTAATTTAAACAATTCTGAGACGTGTACAAAATGTGCAATAACAATCATTTTACTTTAGCACAATTTTATAGCGTCTTAGAGAGACTGTGTGAGCTGCAAAGGATGCTGGGTAGCGTTGTTGCAATTATGTGTGTAATGTTTCTGACTGTTTATGATGTTTCTGACTGTTTATGGTGTTTCTGACTGTTTCCAATGTTTCTGACGATTTACGATGTTTCTGACTGATGTTTCTGACTACGATGTTTCTGACTGTTTACGATGTTTCTGACTGTTTACGGTGTTTCTGACTGTTTGCGATGTTTTTGACTGTTTTCGATGTTTCTGACTGTTTTCATGTTTCTGAGTGTGGAAATGGATGTTCTTGTTAATGCGCTGTTCAGGTTTGCATTGGCGTTCATGTGACAGTCTTTTTATTGGCTGTAAATTGACACCATGAGTCAGAGGTGGTGGTTCCTGGTACGTACAATGGGGAAAGCACTTCTTGTTGGAGAGCGAAAGTGTGTGCCAGTCATAAAGGTGGATGTCGCACGAGAGAAACTCAACTTTGTTATTTAACTGGTAGTACATGATAGTTACTACAATATTCTTGTTTTTTTTTTTGTCTCAGCTTTTCTCATAATTAAATAGGTTCTGTGAAAATCAACATTATTCTGTACGAGTATGTTTTTGTACACTTGCTGACTTGTCCTTCAAGCTCAGATAATACTACGGATTCCTGAAATCTTTATATTATGAACTGTGGATAATGGGATAGTTAAAGACTTCCCTATTTTAAGCTGAGGGTCATTATTTTAAAGGTTTGTAAGCTCAATCATCCAGGTAGATAACAACAAAGGTCATGTCATCTGGACCAGTTTCTTTAAGGGAGAAATGTTTTGTCTTCCATCCAGAGGACTTCCTCAGTCAACAGCCTGCCAACCAGATCTGTCTCATAAGCAGCCTTCATTGCTGTGTTTCAGGCCAACCTCCTGTTGGAATCTCAGAAGAAGACTTTTACTGATGAAGTCTTCCAGATGGAAAACTAAACGTTTTTGAAACTGAAAGAAACTGGTCGCGGAGTCACTGGTGCCATGTCCAGCCATCACTGAGAGGTGGGGGACAACTTGGACAGGTCTCCAGTCCATCACAGGGACACATAGAGACAAACAAGACAAACAACCATTCACTCTCTCAC
>JAVCKU010000139.1:13097146-13109643 GCA_032273985.1 Hypsolebias coamazonicus | reverse complement strand
TTTGTTTTTTTACTTGTTACATATGTGTCAAATTGTTTTGTATTTTGTTATAGAATGAATAAATACATTAAAAAAAATAAATAAATAACTTCAGCTGTTGTAGTGAAAGTTAATGAGAATGTATATCTATGAGCTTCTTTGCCTGATGGTAAATTCAACTTCTAAGATGCAACAAGATCAAGAGTTGAGATGTCAAATCCTTAGTTATATATTGTTAGTGAGCTTGTGAGTATTTACACTTGTAGAGTTTATACAGTTCTTAGTTTTGCTGCGATGCCTAATTTAGCCATTTTTGTAGACGTTTCAGTAAATTCTTTGCATGTTAATTACATAGCATGCTCCAACGCAGCAACTTTTACGTGTGATGTCATCAATTTTTCTTTGCCGTGGCATTTTTAGTGTTTTTCATCCAAAAAGAAGCACAGTTTAAATAAAAGTGATGTGGAACATTTTGCATGTCAGATGACTTTACGTAAATTCATACTACTGCACTGTTGCTCAATACTGGATTATTTACAAAAGTGTTAGTTCTTTAAGGATAAAGAAGTTGCAGAAAAACACTGACTTTAAAAATGACCAGAGCTTTGTTTTTAAGGACGTCTGCAGTCACTCTACATGCACTCTCGTGTACCTCCCACAGCTTCCTGCTCACAGTTGGCCTGGAAAGTGGACGGATCTTGCTGTTCAGGTGGAGCCCTGGGCAGGACGGTGCTGCAGGAAGTGACTGGATAAGCTGTGGAGAAACCGACTCCTCGTATCCTTCCAGCACGTCACCTGAAAGTTTGTCACATTTACCTTTCAAAAACGTGCATGTATGATGTGTTGCAGTGCAGCATCGTGTCTGCAGAGGGGCAGAATTAAGTGGCTGGTGGAGTGGGAGACCACTCTGAGCAGCAGGTGGGACAGAGGGAATCAACCGGTACTTGAGCCAAGTATTTTTATAGCGACTTTCTATTAGAAGAATCTGGCAAGTGTCCCTGCAGCGTTCAACCTGCTTTTATTTTCCTCCGTTGAGCGTTTTTAGTTACGGGAGATTTAACCTCAGTCAGCGATGTGTGGTTGTTTCCTTTCATCACCCTTCCTTCCGCAGACAAAGCCACTCGTTGGCAGTCAAGCGACTCCGCTGGAGGCCGCGGGCTGGTCGAGCAGGTGTGGAGAACAGCGAGACGAGCGGACGGCGTGACAGCGAGAGAAAACTCCAAGAGGAGAGCTCCTGGCTCCAGCTCGCCAGTGCCGGCGCCGACCACTCTGTCAAAATCTTCAACATCAACAAACAAGCTCTTTAGCACCACCACTGACACCATCATGTCTCCTGCGTGTAGACACTTCTTTTTTTTATTTTATTTTTACTGTGGGCCACCACAGAGGCCAAAGCTGCTTTCTCACAAGCCATCGAGGCCCGGTGACAGTCAGCTCGGTCACGGGTCACTCAAAGGACAAAAGGTCCGCAGTTTGTCTGCACAAAGCTGAACGGATTTGATGGGAGGAAGCAGGAGGTTGAAAACACCACGACCTTAGGCTGGGATTTTGTTTGGACACTTCAAAGTGTTTTAGATTCAGAGAAGAACATCATGGTGGAGATCCACACAGACTGCATACTTCCACAGACTATTCCCTGCCCCCCAAAAAATACATTTGTGTAGTTGGTTCAGGAAAAGGAAAGAAATATGCCTTTTCTTGTCTGTTTACAGTTTCATGAACAGCAGACTATTTTTTTTTATCTTAATCATTTGGATAAACATTTATTTTCAGCTTTCACAGTTTTGTAATAACTGTGCGCACATCGGGTCATGATGTCATCTAATATGTTAAAATAAATTATTCGGCACCACTGTCGCCAAACATTTTGACGTTATATATTTTTTCATTTATATACATGAACATCACATATGTGTATTTAAAGTTGAGCCTTTTATATTAGAGGTTTTAGAAGTTTTCATTTGAAAGCTTAACCAGGGTCAAGGTCTGTGGATGAACCATGACAATAGTTCATTGCTACTTCACTGTTAGACTTTCACAGACTCGCTCTTTTGCGTCAACTTTAATATTACTCACGTGACTGGGACTGTACGGAATAAAAAGTAAACACAAAAAAAAAAAACTTCAGACAGGCGCCACAGTTTTGTAGTTTTCTTTCAATAAGCGTATACAGGTAGTCCTCGACTTACGGCGCCCTCGACTTACGGCAACTCGGACTTACGAACGCCTCCCCAGTGACGTTATCACACCTCCCATTGACTTTCTGTGCAGTAGTTTGTGTGTTTTTTGAGGGTACTGTGTTAACTAACTGCTTGGAAATACAGTACTGTACATTTTTAAGGTACAGAATATACGCTGGTGTTGTGTTACGTTGAAAAAAAAAACGTGTTTAAAACGCCGTTTATCGTTCTTTTTTCGACTTACGGCAAATATCCAGACTTACGACCGCCACGTGTAATGAATTCCGACTTACGTTAAAATCGGGTTACGAACGGTGCGTAGGTACGGAACCCGTTCGTAACTCGAGGACTACTTGTATTGTAATGCTAGTCAAAACAGAACTACACTACCCAGAAGCCAAAAGTGCTTCCGGATGCTGCTTGAATAAATTAAATAAATTCATCTGAATTTGGTCATTTGCTCCGAATGAATTGGAAATTGAGAACTCTAACTCTGTGCAGCGCTTGAAGTAGCAACAAGTGATTTCTGTGCTGCACAGCAAAGCACGGGATCCAGCAAAGTAAAAAAAAAAACAAAAACAAATAAACAAAAAAAAACGATTGTCATCTTGTTTGCATTCATTGTTAGACAAGGTCTTATTTTTAATATTTTTTTTATTTTTTATTTTGAAATAAGAATTTTTTTAAATTATTATTTTAGAGCATAAGTTTGGACTATAAGCTCTGGAAAAGATGGATGGACAAACTCCACCAAGATGAAGATCTTCCTCACTCTTCCCCGGACCTCATGGTTAAATGTGACACCGACAGCTTTAAAAGTAAAAAAAAACAAACTAACAAAAAAAAAAAAAAGTCAAATTATTCTGTTTCCCGCCCAAATAGTTTCAACAAACATGCTAGCTCCTTGTTGTACGATCACATTCAGTTTTGTTTGTTATAACAAGTGATTGTTGAGTCATACTGGCTGCAAGTCAATCCGCCCTCACCGTGCTGGCTCCTACCATTTTACAAATTTTAAGCTAAAACTTGGTGTGTTAGTAGCCGAGACTCATCCCAGCACATACTGTGAGCATTAATCACCATTTTAATCAACTCGGTGTCTGTTAGCAAAATAGCTCATGAACCACGGGGCAGATTTCACTGAACCTTGCAGAAAGTAATAAAGGTGCGTCCATAATAAATGAACTTTTGGAGTCGACCAGGTTTTGCAGATGTTTAGCTAAGGTTTGGTGTAGTAGCTGCACTGTGCAATATGTTTGTTTGGCCATAACTCTTTAAATCAACCCTGTCTGTTAGCAAAATAACTCGTGAACTAATGGCTAACTGAAAAAAAAAAGCAGTTGATAATCACATGAAAATACGAATGACATTTAGAACTGAAGCAAACAGTTCAGATAAATGTGTGGACGTTTGTAGAACTGTACAGCGATGAGGTCGAGAGCTTGGCAAGAATTCTCAAGGACGGTCAGTGGTAGATTTACAGTTAGCTCAGCCAGGTGAGCCCTTTAATGTCAGCTATAAATATATTTGCTCTCACCATGGACTATAACTCTATCTAATCACATACTGTGTTATGTGGGGATGAAATCTGTCAAACTGGTCACACATGCTTCCCCAGGACATGCCCATCTTTCAAACAGTGAAAGGAGGTGTAGGGACAAGTTGCCATATATTAAGAGATTTGCCTCTTTTCCACTTGTCGCCCATCAGAAGTCTGTATTTTGGTATAATCTTCATCAGTACGTACATTCGTAAACTTTCTCGTCCGGTCCCATAACTTCTGATCCACTCAAGACCATTTTACGAAACTTCATACATATGGATGGACTAGACGGAGTGTCACGTAACTTTTGGATAACACTCCAGCTCTAAGGTCAAGGTCACAAATCAAGGTCAAAGCTTATGAAAGGTCTTTGTTTGCCTGCGCCAATGTTATAAATAGCCATATTTCTGTACAATAGTTTGGCACTCTTGTAACGTAATTATTTGAATGATGACTTTGAGGGTGACACGGTGGCACAGTTGGTAGAGCTGCCGCCTCTTAGCAAGGTCTCTTGATTCCGGGCTTTCTGCGGGTACTCCGGTTTCCTCCATCAGACCAAGTTAGGCTGACTGGTAACTAAATTGTCTCTAGGTGTGAGTGAGAGAGTGAATGGTTGTTTGTCGCGATGTGTCCCTGTGGTGGACTGGAGACATGTCCAGGGTGTCCACTGCCTCTCGCACAGTGACTGTTAGACATGGGCACCAGTCACCCCCCCACGACCCAAAAAGGAAGAAGCAGATAAAGATAATGGATGGAGTTTCATGGGCCCACTTACTAACATACTGATACAAAGGCATTTGGTCTTTTCTCAGCAGTTGTTTCCAGTGTGGCCTTGACGCCTCCTATAGATGAGATTGTATGATCATAATGTGGTGCTAAGGAGGGACCAGAAGTCACCTCCAGAAATCTGTAAAAGCTGCAGATTAATAAGGAAAATAGTGACCAGTGGCACAGCAAACAAACCACTGACAACTGTTGCTGAGACCTCTGGAGTCCTGCTGTACGGAGTGAATGGGGTAAAATTTGGCATGATTATGTTTTTATACCTCCAGGTCAGTCGTGGTTCTCAGATGTAGTCACAGATTATAGTAAGAGCTCCTTTGTTAGACCATTAGAATGATGACATGTCAGGCTTTACTAATCAAAGAAGACAAGAGTGAAGGAAAGCTGTTTTAGAGAGGAGGGTTGGGTTCTTGATGTATTTTTTTTGTGTGTGTGGAGTGAATGAGTTTTTTTTAGTTTGGAAATGAGCGATAATGGATTCGGTCGTAAAGCATTGTTTGTTGGCAGTGGGGAACAAGTGTTTAAATGCACAAAAATAATACAACATTTCATATTTTTGCAATAAGATGTCTAATTAAAAGTGTTTTGCAGATGTCAGGTAATGCTTTTGACTGGCTAATTTACAAAACTTAATTGCATTTCTCTTTAAAACAAAAAAAAGTTTACAGTATTTGTTAAATATATTCAAAGAGACAGCTTGCAGCTAAGCTAATTGTACTGGTAAATTATACTGTAAGTGTGCGCAGAATGTAAGAAATCTTAGCGTTTGTGTGCGCCCTTGCTTTGAGTGTATAGATCAATGTGTTGCCAGTGTGTCCAGGAGTTGTGCAAACTGAATGCAGCTTTGTCTTGTGTAGTTTGTAATTCTAGTATCCAACCAAGCCTTCAGTGCTCTAATTGAGCTCCCATGAACGAAAGAGGATCCATTAAGCCATCTCTCCATCGGACACCCAGGTCAATATTATCAGCCCACCTTATGTTTTACACAAGATCCTGTTAGGAGAAAAGAGAAAGCCAGGCAGCATTTTCACACACTCCCCGCTCTGTGAAACATTTACAGTAGATTTTCTTTAATCAGAGCACAATATTACTTGACAAAGTACTAACACTTCTTGAAGGAATGTGCGTCACCCACTGCCATTTATGTTGGTATCATAACATTAACCAGCTAGCAGACAAACATGGTCAATGCAAACAGATATTTTAGCTAATTAACTGTAAAATTGTGTTATGACTATTTGAACAAGGACTTTTGTTCTTGCATGTTGTGAGAATAACTTGGAAAAACAAGTGAGGTACCCATTTCCACTTTGGTGTGTGTTCTTATCTAGGGATTTTATTTATTTATGTACCCCTTATTTATACGGGCAGTCTCACTGAGTCAAGAGAACTCATTTTCAACATGTTAAGAAAGGTTCCTTTCAATATTTGGGTTGCCACATCAAAATCCAAGATGGCTGCCACCATATATGTTAGCATTATGAGCTGATTAACTTGAAAAATAAGCAATGCATTGACTTCCTTTTTGGTGTTTAGCTGCATCTAGGCACCATCGAAAATTGGGCTGCTATGTCAAAAGATGGTTGTCCATGTCCAAGATGGCTGCTGCCATATTATGCGTTTATATGTACACCTTGTGAGCTGGATCACAAAAAATAGGCAACATGCCAACTTTCATTTTGGTGTGTAGTTGCACTTAGGCCAGCTAAATTGCTCAGGGGGGCACAGTTACTAAAAGCCAAGAGCTCAGGGGCCAGACATCCAGCAGTTATTGTCAAGTTGGTTTGTTTTATGGTTTAAAATCTGGTTTTATTTAAAAATGAACCCAATGGTGGGCCGAACGGAGTTCATCCGTGGGCCTGATTTGGTCCTCGGACCGCCAGTCGAATAGCCCTAAGGAAAGGTCACTGTTGAAAATTGGGTTGCTATATAACAATACAAGATGGCCACCACCGTATATTTATGTAAACCAACCACCCTGATCATTTGAAGAAATTATGCCTTCTACTAATCCAAAAAAAAAGTTAAGTCAGGTCCTCTGGACGTTCAAAAAAACAAAAAAGTGTAGAAACATTTAGTCTTTCATCTGAAAGACTTCTTCCTGTCGAAGTGGAGGAGCAGCGGTTCTACTCTGAGTCTCTTCTGGGTAAGTGAACTTCTGAACTTATCTATAAGGGAGAGTCCAGCTACCCTGCGGAGGAAACTCATTTCAACCGCCTGTATCCACGATCTCATTCTTTCAGTCACTACCCAGAGCTTGTGACCATAGGTGAGGGTAGGAACTTAGACTGACCAGTAAGCAGACTTTGCTCCCTCTTCACCACAACGGACCGATACAGAGTCCACAATACTGCAGACACTGCACCAATCTGTCAATCTCACGCTCCATTCTTCCCTCACTCGTGAACAAAACCCTGAGATACTTGAACTCCTCCACTTGAGGCAGAACCTCACCTTGATCTGAAGAGTGAGCTTAAAAGTATAGTTTTCTCAAATTAATGAGGTCAAAAATATTCTATGGTGGCCAAGGCCACCGTTGGTCCCCCTGGCTCCTCTGCAATGCCATGTTCAAGCAAAAATAAATAAATAAATCTACTTCTTATGGAGCGCCTGCCCACCTGAATATCTTGCAAACATATTATGGTTTACCTGCATTACCTGTTCAATTCCAATCCAGAAAAACACTCATCTTGAAAACTACATTCACTATTCAGATTTGTTCAGTGATGGGGGACATTCGTGTACCGCTTGTTAGACTTTTTCTGGGCCTTTAATTAAATAGTATGCATAGTGTAATCATTACTTAAGGGGACACATTTTCATGTAGCACTTTGAAACCAAAATTATGGTTTAAGTATTAAAAGTAGCACATGTTGCAGGGCAATTTGGAAACCGAGGAAGTCGAACAGAAAAGGTATACACAAAAGTTAGAAATTACAAACAAAATGCAAATTAGAAATCTGCAGTGGAAAACTGTTTTAAACTAACAGATGTTTTCTTGTTGCACTCCCATTTTCGTGACCAGTCCAGCTGTCAGCCACAACAGTATGTGGGCTGCATGCTCCCATTGCTGCCACCATGCCTTACCCAGGACTCCACTATGCTGACATCACTATGAATAAACATCCATGATCTACTAAAAAACTTTTATCTCGGCCTAAAACCCTCTAAGAAATGTCACGGGCGATGTTGAGCCCACTGCGTTTTTAATCTGAACCTGAAAACCTTGTCAAGATGTTGCCGAGACCACCCAGGTAAGAGCTGGTTTTTATACACCCGTTGAAAAACAGATGGTTTTCTTTTGTCCTTCTGTAAACAGTTTCTTGTTCAGCCCATAATTTCTGGTCTGCTCAAGATAATTTAACAAAACTTCATACGTGTATACATCATCACTAAACAGAGTGTCACCTCACGTTTCATGAACCCAGCACCAAGATCAAGGGTATAAATCAAGGACAAAGTTAAAACAAGGTCTCTGCTTGTCTTGCCCAGAACTTCTGATCTACTCAAAATTAATTTAACATAACTTGCTACAATTTTTTTTACTACCACTCCACAGCATATCACATACTTTTCATCACATAAGCGTCAAGGTCAAGGTTCAAACAATATCTTTGCTTGTCCAGGCTATAGCTATAGATTGTTGTGTTGGCTTATAATAGTTTGTCGATGGACGTATAATGTGTCGTATGCTGTACTATCGTTAGTGTTGTAGTGGGGTTGTCATCAAGTGTGCAGGGGGCCTCGATAAAAATTACTTGGCTTTGCACAGACAATTAAAGAAACACAATCATTTTCAATAACACTTTATTTAACGATGATGTGAATAGTAAAAGCTGTCCATAACATTCAGACAAATAAAATAAAATAAAATGAAATTTTCAAATCCCCTCCCCCCATAACAACTAATGGCTCAAAATGTCCAGGTGTTCCCAGTGTGATACGTATTTTATACAACTTCTTTATATCTAGACCTGATATGTACATAACATAGTTACAGATACTGTAAATAAAAAGACTTCAAAGAACCTTCGTGGAGTATTTGTGAAATGTTTCCTATGTAAAAATGAGAATGTACGTAAAGATCTTTACATATACATATATTTATATTTATATAATTCTCTATTCTTTCCATAAATAAGAAAACAAGTTATTGCCCCTCTTGAACATGTTGCATTTATTATAGGATTTATTTACCGTATTGAAGTTTTAATCCAACTTAATGCCATGTGGTACCACATTTCAAAATGACAAACATTAACAGTATGGACCTTTGTGTGTCTCCACTTAATATATTTTCATGTAGTTATAGTTCTGCATGTGTATGTTGTATTCTCCATAGAACCCGACACTGAAACACACAAAGATATTATATATGTCACTTTGATCTTTAAACTAAAAACGGTAAAAAGGCCTGTGGTCAAAACAAACCATCAGCATGACGCTAGTTATTACAGGATATTATGAGCCCTTGACCCACCACAATTGCATTTGAACAACTTTTCATTCACTAGAACTGAAATGAATTACAAAACAAAAAAAAAAGGGGCACATCAAAATAAAACAACATTGACATCTGTGACCTACTTTTGGCATTTTAGATTGATTAGGAAAAAAAATATATGGTAATTTGATAAATTACAGGGGGTGGTCTTAGATTGATCAATAGCTGCTACTTTCACTTTATTGCCCTCAGTTAACAGGTGCTAAACCAGTATATTGTTTGAAAGAATGATGATTTTGTCCACTGAGAATCTTGGCATTGACATGTGCGAACTGATCGAGAGGTGAGAAAAACTTGTAAGAAACAAAAACAGTGCAAATGAGACCATGGAACAACAGAGTGGATTTATCACAACAGTTGCAAAAACAGAAGTAACTCTGTGAATTATACATTTTTTTTTATTTCATGCCATCTTGAGTAAGCCAAATACCAAATACTCCATACATGGACACCATCATCAGGGTATCAGCAAATTGTACACAATCACATATAATGTAATATATAAAATGTGTGGTTGGTTTTTGTTTCCTCTAGAGGAAGAACCAACCCTCTGATAACGTCTTCTGTGACTCTGATCCTCTGGTTGGCAAAGGTGCACGAGAAGTTGTGGCTCCATGGAGATCTGTGCTCTGGGGTTTCCCTGCTCCTGTGCAGTGGCCAAGCCTGGAAGGGGAGGAGCTCTCTGCGGGAGTCACACCCTACACATCCAACCGCAATTTAATCTCTGCTCGTTTGTGGTCCCCGTTCCGGCTCTGAATGCTTCTCAACTGAAGACCGTTCGACAGCGTTTATGTTCAGAAACCAGCTTGCAGGAGAAATATCCTCCATAGGAAAGTGAAGCTTTTGCCATGTACTCCCAAAATGGTCCTGGTCACTGAAACGTGGAATTTAAATTGATCTATACCACATTGTACAGTATGTGCGGCCAATGTGTACCTCGCTGGGCAATTCCGACCCATGAGTATGTAGTGTGGGTCTTGCAGGCTACAATATAAGACAACAGGCAACAGCGTTTAAGAAAAACGCCTTACAAAATAAAAACCAAGACACCAATGGTGAAACAATATGCTGAGAACAAACCTTCTCCCTCCTGATAAGTCTTCCCCCCCACCCCCCGACCCCAGGGTTTTCATTCACTTTTCTCCTGTGTTAAGAAAAGTTTTGTGAAAAATGACCCTCGCAATGACCATTGTGCTCAACGTAGCTCGGTTTGGGTCAAGCTCAGTGGCACAGGTGTACATTTCCATAGCAACTGAGGTATGTTCACTGTTGCTAAGCGTACAGAGATTTCTCAGGATACCCAGTATTACCTGTGAAAGAAAGCCCTGTGTTTGTGCTGTATCGCTGTGACCATCAGTGGCGTCATTGCCTTAAAACTGGAGCTACAATCAGTTGAGGTTTATTCCACCAGACTTCCCCAAGTCAATACTGCTGTGCATGAAAATTCAGGCTAACCATTAGACACAGTCGAGCTGTGGAACTGGTAAACCTACATTTTTTTTCCCACCATCTCTTTTTCTTTCCATCTCTCATTTCAAAGACTTGTAACTTTGTGCCACTGACCCCAACCCCAATTACCTTCAACTGTGCTGGTAAGCTGTGAAGACAAGATCGGACGGACATCTTTGTAGTCTATTAAGACCAATCTGTTGGTTTAAATGTAACCTAATTCATCACTAATGTTAAAAACACCTGGATTCACAAGGCGCTTTCTCTGCTTTTATGTCTACACCTTTATATGTGCATTTCCTGGCAATGTAACATGTAAAATAAAACTGAAATACTCTTGCGAAGATTTTTTTGTTCTATTTTCTAATATATATGTATATATATATAGCCTAGGAGTCCTGTTAAAAGGCATAGCATCAATAGTTTGTAAAACATGCTTTCCAAAGTCAAATTAATCAAGTTGTAAAATATAAACGCCTTTGCACTTACACAAGGTTTTTGATGTAAATTAGTGGTAAAAATAAATAAGCAAAGTGAAATAAGCGCAACGTGCACCTTAGTTCAGGTCAGAGGAACGGGACCTGAAGCTGTTTTTTGTTACTGACTTGTAAATTTTGATGCATCATTGCTGCGTGTTAGTCAATATGACAGCTACACTGTCATATTTGTATCTTATCTGATTTGGAGAAGTCCATGTTTTCAGATTTGAGATTTTCATATTTACCTTCATTTGTTACAAGGTCTGCACTGAGAAACCCTTTGAAATGTCCATTCACAGCATATTCAAAGCTTACAGTACATCAATGTCAGGAATGATGATATTTACATGTCTCACACGGTTGGAAAGAGATTTCTTCCCGTCTAGTAGGATCTTGCAAATTCCCACTTCCCAAACCAAAATCCAGTCTCTGAAGCAGTGAAATGCTAAAGATAGACACGCTTCGATGTAGCCGCTAACACAGAGTACATACAATAGAAGAAGAAAAAAAAATAACAATAACAAAACCAATCAATCCCCTCTGAAGTAGATAAGGCTACACATCAGATCAGGGCTGGTCCACCGCAGCTGTTGTGGTGTCACTGTGTTTGTGCATTGGCGTGTATCTGTGTTGTCTGTGTCTGACTGTGCATATATGTATAGGCCTAGGAAGGGGGAAGATGATCACAAGGATGTTAAGCACTGGAGTTCTGAGGGTCATCTGTCTTCTACCACCATTTCATGACTGACACTATCAGTTCTCAATAGACTGCGGTGCAGAGGTATGAAGAGCACAACTTTGTCCCTTCCTCCCCCTCACTCTGTTCAGTCCAAAATACGCACTTATGCTGATGATATCAGTCTGTTTGTTGTAGAAAAAAAAAGAACCATTTGTGTCTCCTCTGCACAGAACCAGGTGGGAGAGTGAACAAAGCTCACAGGCCTGAGACCATTACGCGGTAGGAGGGGGGAATGTGTCTATGCCTCGGGCTGGAACCAGGGCTTCCATTCGGGCTGGTGCAGCTGGCATCAACCCCTCCTATGGAAGGTAAGTACGCGTGGTGCAGGATGGGAAGCTGCAAAGACAGTCGGCGCTGTATGCTGCAAATCAAACAGGGAAGAATGAATGGAGAAAGAAACGTCAGAATCTACAGTCAACTCAGTCAATTAAGGAATAAAACTGTATATAGTAGTCCCTCGCTACTTCACGGTTTGTTTATCGTGGACTCGCTCTATTGCGGTTTTTCAAAATAAGATTGGACATCACACGCAGTTGG
Organism: Hypsolebias coamazonicus; assembly: GCA_032273985.1. Taxonomy (NCBI): domain Eukaryota; kingdom Metazoa; phylum Chordata; class Actinopteri; order Cyprinodontiformes; family Rivulidae; genus Hypsolebias; species Hypsolebias coamazonicus. Next base: position 13,097,450 of record JAVCKU010000139.1, on the reverse strand, counting down.
CTGATTGATGGATGAGCCAAATGATCAGCATGGGATTTTTATTTAAAATAAATTATTTTAAATTTAGCACCTACTGCACCTCTGTGCAGCCCATACTGCGTAATAAGCTTCTTCCTGCAGCTGATCAGCTGTTCTTCATGCAGAGCGAAGAAGTGGGCGTGGCCAAGAACGCTTGCAGATGGCAAAGAGCAGATAAGGCAGAGAGCTGAAATTATGAAACTTTGATTTTTTTTTTTAGAGTGTTTACAAACTGGATTCTAAAAAAGTTTGGACACTAAACAATTTGTGAATAAAAACTGAATGC
>JAVCKU010000139.1:13033804-13050251 GCA_032273985.1 Hypsolebias coamazonicus | reverse complement strand
TGTCTTCGTAAAAAAATAAATAAAATTAAATTAAAAAAAAAAAAAAAAAAAAACGCTCAACAACTTGGAGTAAATTGTCAGCAAAACATCTAGTTAAACATTCAGGAAAGGATTACTGAATGTACATCGACAAGTGAAGACCTCTTTGGAGTCCAGCGAATCGACATGAGCCAAAACAAAAATAGCTTATGGTCTGTCCCTTTTACAGATATTGAGCTAAAATTTCAGGTGGTAGTAGATAAGAGTCATTCACAACCATCATGAACTGTTGATGTTGTTGGGCCCATGGTGCAGACAGAAGTTGGAGAGCTTAAAGTATAAATAAATATTTCATTTAAATAACAAAAACAAATGCTGATGTGGAGGCAAAACTTATATTTTATAGGAAACACGGGGGGGAGGACAGAACACAATGCCATACAGGACAATCCACGGACAGGAAAACAATAAAGAAATGCAGAACATATAGAGACACTAACGAGGGGATGAACACAAACACCTGGGGGAGGACAACAGGTGGCAGAGGCAAGAGCTGATCACCTGAGGGAGAAACACTGATGAGGGCAAGACAGATGACACAAAACACAGATGACACAAAACACACACACAGATCCTCTCAACAACACATTCTGAGTGTGACATCTGGATATACTGTATTACATGAAGTTGCACACATTTTTAATCAAAAACCGGCAACAATTTCAGCATTTTTACATAAAATGTTCAAGTTTAAAGCTCTTGCATGATGAAGGGTGACGTCTGATACACAAGGCGTTCAATTTGTAACAGATAATTACTTTAGTTGTAGTGATACTCCAATCCCCCCCCCCCATTCCTTACACCAACCTCTCATTTAATTTAAAAAGCACTTCTAAAAAGTGCCTAAAGCCATATTAATTTTTGAATTGCTGAGCAAAGAGCGCACAGGTCAGGTGATAAAATAAAGAAAGAGCCTATACTAAGATCAAAGTCAGAAAACGCACATGGGTCAGATCCAGTTTTACTTCGCTCTACTCAAATGTTTAAAAAAAAAAAAAAATCCCAAAAGGTGTCAATAAAAATGACAGGTAAGAAAATGACATGGTTTAAAGAGGAGAGCAGTGAGGTGAATTTCACATGCGATCAAACATGAAATCCATCAGTCAGACAGGCCAGAATCAATCTGTCAGCCCATCACACACTGATCAGAACACTGCAGATTATTGTCTACAGTCCGTCCTATGAAAACTGACTGAGCGACAACAAACTGCAAATACATTTAAAACAGCCGAACGCCACCTATTCTAACAGCTCAAATAAAATGACAGCCTCTTTAGAGAAACTGAACAAGCTGGATTATTTTTATCATTCGACTATCATTGTACTGTGATGTATTACATTGTTATTATTTGTGATGTCTGGGTCAAATGATTAAAAAAAGTCCATTAAACTCCTTTACAGCATGGTCTTCTTAAACACCATTTTCAAAGTCCTTGTTGCCATAAAACAAAAACATGCTGTGCTACTGGTTTTCAAGTTGCCAGGTATGAAAAAAGTGGATCTGTGCATTTTAGTTGAACATATGACAGAACAATGTCTTTTTTTATTTATTTATCTCACACTCACTCTTTTCTTTACCCTTCTCAAGTAGTTTTGTAAAACTAACCATAAGTATTTGATGTCCTGGAAAGTACAATGGAAGTACTGTACATGTACTTAAAAATGAATACTTAAAGAAAACAAACAGTAGATGGCAGCAGCAAGAAAAGCAGCCTTCCAGACAATCTATTCCAGTTTCTGCAGACTTTAAAGAACGTGGCTTAGAGATGAAACTGTCCAGTTTTCTTTTAACTTCTGTATAAAAACTAGTGGATCCTTGATGACAGACACAAGCTTGCATTTAGGCTACTTTTATATGGTTGCATTATGGTGCGTGATTCAGGGTTGTAGTTTACACAGGAGTCGAAAGGGGAATGAAAGCTTCCAAGTTTGTGCCGCTCTCTGAAACCTAATCATGTATACTGCACACTCTGCACAAACAACTTTGCACGGTGCAAGATCCTGCAGACGCTGCACTTGACTGCAATGTCCTGTTGCACAGCTAACAGTCAAGACATTTATACGTGGAAGGTGCATTATTGCATAATGAATTATATGGCATCAGCTTGTTTTTTTTTATTGAGACCTTGGTAGGAAAGCTTTTTCTTGGAGACCGGCTTCAGTCCAGGTTGGAAAGGTGGCGTTTCCAAACAAGAATTCAGTGCATTTTTGGGACTTTGTGCTTAGTTACATAAATCCTCTCACATAGCAGTTATTCAAAATGAGCATCTTGTTGTTTTCTGTCTCTGCTTGTGGCTTTCCTTGCAGTCTTCTCTGGGTTTGACACCACCTTTAGGATGAGACATTTTCTCACAATCACTGTTAGTATGAACAGACCCAAAACTTTGAGCTGCATGCCGTCAACCACAGAAAGACCCAGGCAGACAGGTACAGGTGACAAAATGTGTATCACACTGACCTTCAGGTTGAGTGGATGGTCAAGCAGACAGGGAACCAAGAATTCAGGCTCATCCATCTGACCATCCATGCTTTACCAGCTGTAGGTTTTATTACTTGATCTTATTGTTAACCCACAAGCAGACTGATACTGATGTCTGGACACCTCTAGTCTCTCTTTCATCCTCACGCACACCTATTTATGTTTTTGCTCATTCACTCACTCTGTAGTTCTTTGTGCATTTCAGTTTCCAGGATCGTTTGCAGTGTTGCATGCTTTTCCCCTCAGCCCATCCTCACATCTTTACACTGTTAGTGGGAATTCTGCAGTAGGCTGAAGGCTCAAGGTCTTGTGTAAAAGAACTCATCTACTTGACTGAATGTGTTTGTATTCTCAGGCTCTTAGTGCTGAGGCAGCGCTGCTACTTTCTACAACCAAGTGCTCTTTTCTCACCATCATTGGCTGGCCTTTAAGTTGTCTCTTACTGTAAACCTGACTACTCGGAGCATTCATTTGCACCGGTGTGTGTATTTATCTTGGATCTGTGCATGCAGATGAGCAGAGGGGGGCTATGTGAGGTCAGTGATTAATCTTTGTCTAACTGACCCTTCCCCTCATGTTGTGTCACAGGGTCTCAGCAGTATTTTGTTCCCGAGTTCAACAATTTTGCAGACACTGAGCAGCATTAACTCAACAAGATGAGGTAATGCAGTTCTCAAAATAGCTGTAAACTTGTGAATGCACCTATTTAAGAGCAGGCAATTTGGTTCAGAAGAAACAACTGCATTGAATTTATAATGTGGCCTGACCTGATCTAGAAGCCATTGAACAAAACATAGTTCTCCTTGTAACGGTAGTACCAAAGAAGACACAAAGTTATTTCACCACTTTAAATGTCATCTACAGAAAATAACATTTTAACTCTGCATGTTCATACAGAACAATAAACGTGCGAAATAAATATGCCATCAAGCATGTGACTGCCTTCTGCATTTACAAAAACATTTTAAATTCAATTCAATTCCGTTTGTTTCTACAGCGCCAAGTTACAACAGAAGTCATCTCAGGACACAGCACAGAAACATACATACAGCATTTTAAGGAAGTTGAAGATCAAAGGAAAATTGTTAAAATCAAGTCATGATTTAAAAAGTTCATTAATATACAAACTTGGCCATGCAGGAAAAAAAAGTGCACTTTTATTGATGAGATTTCAAAGTACCTTTCTCAATTATTCCTGTTGTATGCAGATTAATGTCTGTGTATTTCTCGCTCTCTCTTTCTTTTCTCGCTCTCTCGGGGCCACCACAAGGAGGCACAGCAATGGCCACCCCTAAAAAATTAGTGCACCACCCACAAGCCCCACTTGGCCAGAGAGTTTTATTCTTGAGTCCCAAGCTTGTGCTTGGTGGGAAATTTTAATTTCCCAATCTATTTAGAATTGGTAGAACCGCAAACATTTGAACAAACATTGTTTTTGAACAGCTACCAGTTCAAAATGTAGATATTTTATTCAACATTAAAAGGAAAACTTAAAATCTAGTTCTCCTGAACACAGGAATGAGGACAACCAAATTCCTCATTATTAGAATGCATGGTCTGAGGGTACATGCTTATTATTTTACAAATATCAATTTAGGAAAGAACTAAGTTGAGTGGTGACAGACCTTTTCTAAAATCTAAAGTAGACTTACTGTATGTGTATCAGGTGATTCACTGACTCTCATATTGCTGAATTTGTCAAATAACTTGAATCTGACAAGGACACAACAAATCTCCTGACATTTTTTTTATGGCCTATGCTTTTGGTGTGCCACCCCAGGATTTTCAGTGGGCCCCACGTCCACCACATTCAAACATTTCTGGAGGCGCCACTGGCTTATGTGCCTCATCTTTCTTGGGATTTTCAAAAAAGAAATGGTGAAACATACAAATTATTGAGTTATCACACTGACCCCTTTTGTACATCGTATAGTTCAGTTTCAAAATACAGTGCACTCCAAAATATAGATTTTATTACCTAGCACTAGCTTCTAGTTAAAGATGTCCCAACTGAGGGACAATCAAAAACATCATCCTAACTACAGTACAGTCAGACATCTATTATAACGAAGAAAAGGATTGGTGCACACCTTGGCTAAAGTATATTATTCCAGATAAAGATGTCAACCAAACTGCTATTTACCAGCATTTCTAAGATGCCCTGAGCTATTCACACATCAGGTAGGGCTTTACGGGATGCTAACCCTCATCAACACATTGACTGCTCATCAGCTCCACTGGTTTTGATTTTACAACTGTTATTGTTTGTGTTTAAGGCCAGACGGGTCAGAAGCTGCCTTTTGTTAAACTGTGACTGCACGTGTAAGTTAGGAGCTGAGCTGTAATCTAATCTTTTGGCCAGATGATGGATGTGTCTGGTCCCTGCAGTGGAGTTTCCGTGGTACAGACAGGCAAAAAAAAAAAAAAAAAAAGTATGACGAGATTAAATAAATGCATACGAAGAAATGTGAGAAGAGAGAGGAGGCAAAGAAACACACTAAAAAAAATGGAGGCAAAAATAACGATTATAATGATAAAATTCCAAGAAAAAAAGAGATGTGCAGAAAACCGATTGTGTAAGGGGTCAGGCACATTGTGGCATCCTCCGATAATATTCCTGACAAACACGTATGACAATCTACACACGCCATCCCTCATTGTTTAAACACAATTTTAAGACGTTATAGACTCCCGTTCATACAAAACCGAGTCCACAATGTGGCTAAAGCTTCAGCTGAACAAGTGCAAACTCTTGACACTACTTTTCATTTGAAGAACTTCTAATTGTTAAGTTGCACAAGCATCAAGCTCAATCAGCTGTTGCCTAGCAACTGCAGTCTGGACCGACAGGCGGGAGGGCGCAGCGACAGAAGAGGAGGGCCGAGCAAAAACGGAGAGGGCAGAAGAGAGGTGCCGGCGGTTGTGAAGGTCAGGATAATTTTCCGTGCTTATTTTGTTTGTGAGAAAGAGAGTTATTCAGGGAGTGTGTGTGTGTGTGTGTGGGGGGGGATTCACAGCACAGTCGGAGCCAGTTGAGGTGCAGAGAAGGTAAAAATGAGGCAAAAGCTGCCATCCAATTCCATTTTCGACAGACACTTGAACAGGCTCAGTCATGCACAACCACACATCCAATTTACCAGCTATAGTGTCAACAAATAGTGAACTTCTGAAGCAGTCCTCCCCACATGATTCACTATAATGCTGTTAGCTAACACACAGTGTACACTCTTGTCTCTTACATGACAAACGCCAGCACTCAATAAAGCATGAAAACAGGAACTGGGCAAATATTCTCTATATAACTTATTGTGGAAAGTAAAACTTTTTAACGACTTATTTCCAAAAGCCTGCACCACAAAGCAGTCAACAAATGTATGACATCGCTGGACGGTCTGACTCAAGTAACCCTAACAATAGAGTTGCAATTGACTGTACTGTGACAGCTAGTGATGAACTCTACATGCTGAGCCAGATTTACCAGCTCTGCTTATTATTAGGGCTCAAAACAGTGGAGCTGAGATAAAAAAACAACAAACAAACAAGAACAACCAGACGTAAAATAAAGTACGAAGGTATTTCCACAAGCAAAACTGTGTGCACTATAAATGGAACAAATATACACAGCCCCAGTTCCACAAACCTTGGGTTGGTGTGTAACATGTAAATTAAAAAACAAAATGCAAATGCCATAAACCTACATTTTATTCACAATGAAACATAAACATAATTAATGTTTAAACTAAGTAATTGCTGCTTGCAAATGATTAAAACTAGGATGAAATATAAGCTGTTCTAAATTAAACAATTTCAAAATAAAATTCTGTGACAAAGCTGCTCTGAATCCCAAATAAATATAAAAAGTGTGTTTGCTAAGAAGTATGAATTGTAGGCCTTAATTAGAAAGTTCACACAAACATCCCATAAAATCACATAAATAATCCACTAAATTCTTAAATAAAGCACATACAGTATTGTCACAGTTTCTAAGAACGAAACACAAAGAGTTGCTGTCAAGGAGCCACAAGGAGGGAGAACAGACCAGAACAGTGAGAACCAATACTTCTCAGCTGGTAAGTGAAAACCGACTGCGACGGCTCAAGAGAAACTCACTGATAAAATGAAAACACTGCTGATATGACTAAAGAATCACAAGGCATAAAAAAACGTATAAAATGCAAAAGACAAACCATAGATACTGACATCTATCTTCCTATAGGCGTAATGCTACAGAATCATAGAAGAGACGAGCTCTTAAGACTCACAGCTGATCAAATCACAGAATGTGTGAGGTCTGTTTCCTTCGGTTTTCTTCTCCTGCTCCAATCCTTCTTCCCTCCAGAAGTGGTCGATGAGATGAGGCCTAGGTGGGTGGTGGTTATCCCTTAATGACCTGGTTTACTTGGAAAATGCAGTGATTCCAGCCAGTGCTCCACTTAATGCTGACAGAGGCAACTCAAAGCACTACCCTAACACTGTTGGTGGTGCGTGAATAACGTTGCTGTGACATTGTTCTTCATTCTTCACCAAAAAAAGCCACAACATTTCACTGTCTTTTATTGTGGATACAATTCCGCCTAAATAAGTGTTAGCACAATCTAAAAATGAATGCATTAGGTTTATTGTCTCTGAATATTGCATGAGAAGCACTACCTTTATTTTGCAAAGAATACCGTTTTCAGATTAAATGTCAACTGAGCTGAATGAAGTGAGAACAAAACTCTTTTCCCCATCAGCCTTTCCAGACGACGCCGATGGAGAAACGAGAGTGGAGTGTCCTTCAGATGGCATTTACGCCAACAACAGTTGACTGGGAGCCAAGTACAATGGGAGACGTGTGAGCGTGCAGAAAGAAAGGAGGACAAACCCTGCAAACACTGACGGAGGGAGGGAATGACTGACTTCATGTCCATGTATTTTTCTGTCTTTCAGTAATCATGTTAACTAACTTTGGACAAACAAAATGGGCTTGCTGCATGTTTGAAAGTGTATTTGATAACTTAACCCACTAAAAGTGGTCTCTCATTATTTTCACTGTGTTGTTTTATTAAATTTGTTTATAGCTCACCACATTCCTGATTATTTTATTAATAAATTAAGTAAAAGTACATAAAAAGCCATGAATGTTCAAACAAAAACTTGCCAATTGGAATCTTGTTTTTCCCTTTTTTTGGCTTTTGATGAACAAAATGAACACCATAAATGAGATGATGGGGGTTTGTGTTTCTGAAAAAGTGGAATTGGAAAACTGAGACAAGATGCAAACAAAAATAATGAATGGAAGAAGAGAGGAAATCAAGAGAATAAGTTGACAACAGGAATAAAAAGAGGAAAGGAAAATACATCATATAAAAAGCTAGGGGTAAAAACATTAAATGAAAGAGGAAATAAAAAAAAAATAATATGACAAATTTATACAGAATTACATATCAATATGTTTGGAAAATTAAATGAGTAAACTCTTTCAATCTGCACCATTTGATTTACTCCAGGATAAACTTCACATTTTAGTTGATAGTTTAAAATAACTATACAGAATTTAATACGAACAGTACTTTGAGGTGAGTAGATTACATTTACATTTCTCTCTCGTAGAAAGATGCCTTTCTCTCCTGACGGGACTCACTCTATTTAATCAGTAAACACTGATCTGTGCACAGAAATGAAAACCTAAAATGCAGACGATGTTTGCATCAGTGTAGATTACTCCGAAAAAGCCATTAAATAATGCATTCAGATTTTTTTTCTGTTATTAAAATAGGTTTATGACAGAAAATATTTGGCATAATGCATTTTTTCAGCACGGGGCCTTTTTTTAAGGTAAGCCTCCATGTAAATCTGACAGTCACTGCTGCAGACATGAACGTTTCCACGTCACATGAAAACAGTGTCACCTTTTGTTGAGACACTCCAGCAAACAGGTGATTGTTTAGACACCTTCTCGTCTCTCCGTTTCTTTCTTCAAGCCTGACTGCACACAGGTGGGGGCAGCAGAGGCAGCAAAACCGAGGAAAATCTCTGAGTTTGGATAAAATCATAATCAACATAACCATGTGTGTGTGTTTGCACATTTCCTACCGGTCACCAATCATCCATCAGCCCAGCGCATGTAATCCACATCAAAACTTAAAGTCGTCTCAGCTAATATGAACATAATGAGGTGGGTGCACCAACATGTTATTTTTGTCTCATGAATCAACAGTGCTGCTCTCTACGTTATGACTGTCAGGAACCATAGCCGTTGCCATGGTGATGCCACACTGCAACACTCTGTTGCAGCTTGCTTGCCCGCTGATGCTTGCTGCAGCTTCCAAGCTTGTGGGGAGAAAAAACAAAAAATAAAAAAAGACAAAGAGGGAGAGAGAGAAGACAGGAGGTCTGCTGCAGAATTCGCTAGAATGCTAATCATCCTTCCTTGACGGTTTGTCCTTCATTATGCAGGAGCCGCTGCTCAGGAACAGAAAGAACAATCACAAACGCAGGCATGTATGTATTACAAGTGCATCCATGAGGTGGCTAATTTTACGTGTCGATTTTATAGGGGATGAGCAAAATAAAAAGCTAATGTCATCCTGCATGAATCGAAACAGATGTACACACTGACAGTACATCAAGGGTTGGTCTGGTGGCAGCCCAAAGCCCCATTAACAAATACTTAATTATTAACAAGCCACAAAAGTGATCTGATAGCTCACTGCAGCCCAACTATCCTGTCCAAGGATATCCCTGCATGCACAAAGCTAGAAGGACAGTTATGAAGAATAGTCCTCACACAGTTGTGTTTCACTTGGAGATGAGAGAGTGCTGCAATTATCATCATGGCCAATTCACTGTAAATCTCATTAAAGGCTTTTTATTGAATTCAGCATGTTCAGGCTGTGTTTCATGCGCAGCGCTCAGAGGAAAATATGAACAAGAGGTCAGGCTTGTTTTAAAAGGTTGTGACGGTGTCAAGCTTGCATGCCACGTCTGGTAAAAGTACACACTGTCATCTGAAAGTGTAATTAGAGCAGCAGGTTTGAAGTGCGGTGATAAAATAAGACTCCAGGGCCACTGTCCTCTCAGACATGTAACTCTCCACACGATCCCTGGCCCTGCTTTGCATTTTTTATTCGCGAGCGGACTAAATCTGTCACGTTTTATGGAGCATTCTGCAAGGCTCTATTGTCGGCCTCTTCAGTTTCATCTTCTTGTTTAATGCTCATAAAAGATGCAAAGGGAAATGACCCAGTTTTGCCAATGGTAACTTATTGAGCCTAGTTTGCAGCAGGTCTGGTGCTTTGCTGAGTCATTTTATTTATAAGTAAGAATACAAAACTGTGCTTGTTACTGTGAATCCATACAAACTGATTATCATTCTGTCTGAGCTCAAAGAGGAAAAAAATCAACAAGCTCTCCTGTAAGCAACTTGTAGTCTTGTTGGTTCTGAATCAATAGGAAACCTCTCCTCGGAGATGATTCAAACAAAAAATGTGGAGAGCTAGCCTAATGCGCTGCTTCAAAAAGACTGCTTTGTTACACAACAAACCCTCCACTCCAGCATGGACACACAATTTAACACACACCTATGGTCAACTCTCCACCGTGGAAAAATATGAGTGGGAAGTTGAAGAAATTTATCAAAATAAAAAAACACAAAAAAGGCAACAGATAAGAGCAGTCAGGTGAATGTTGTCCTATCATGATGTCATTGCGTACACAAAACTTGGAAACTAATGGTCCTCTTCCTTTGAGTGATCACTGTCAGTCACAGAAAGTCTCAAGTTTCTGAGACAAAGAGTGTATCAATAATGAATTTAATTGATAGAGGTGATGCCCAATATGCTGACTGCTTTATAAATAAATTAAAAAACTAGATAGATACTTTATTGATCCCGAAGGAAATTATATGGCAATCTGTAGCTCTCATTCATACAAACAATAAGATAAAAACACACCAGATACAAACAATAAGATAAAAACACACCAGATACAAACAATAAGATAAAAACAAACCAGATAAAAAATAAAAAATATATAAAAAAAGAATACCTAGTATTAAAAAAGATCAATAAATAATTTAAAAAACAACCCTAAGAGGAGATAAAGCAACAACTATGTTAGGGGACATAACCAGCTAGCTTCACTGGTTCCTGCCAGGAGTGGCTGAATTATACAGCCTAATGGCACAAGGGACAAACGAGTTCTTTAGTCTCTCAGTAGAACACCTCAAAGAATGGAGTCTGGAGCTCATTGAACTTCGCTGGTTAGAGAAGACGGAGTTCAAGGGGTGGCCCTGATTGGACATGATGGACATGAGGTGGAGTTCTGAGGCGATGGTGTCCTCTGTTGAACGGTTAGAGCAGTAAGGAAACTGAAATGGGTCAAAGGAGGGAGTAGGATTAGAGATGATGTGTTGCTTAACAGGACATTCTAAGCACTTCATCATGATGGGCATAAGAGCCATGGGGCAATAATTTAGGCTGGCTATTGTTTGTTTTATAGGCATTGGTGTGATTGTGGCTACCTTGAAGCAGGAGGGCACGGTGGCTTGCTTCAGGAAGTTGTTAAAAATGTCTGTCAGCACAGGGGCAAGCTGGTCTGCATATTCCTTGAGTACTCTTCCTGGTCGGGTCCTGCTGCTTTCCTGGTGTTTGTTATTCAGTGTCCTGCAGGCTCAGGGAGTGCTTGTCAGGTGGTGGGGTTTCCTTCACTGCTGGGGAGTTGTTTTGTGCCTCGAATGTTTTGTTTCCTCAAACGATGGGGGTGGTCCATATTTGGTGGCAGCCATCTTGGATTTTGACATGATGATCCAGTTTTTGAAAGGAACTTTTTTTTACACCTAGATGTAGCCACACACCAAAATGGAAATCATTTCCTCATTTACTAAATTATGCACAGCCAGATGGGTGTATTTCAAATTCTCCCTCTTTGCTCTGCGACAGGGGACAATAAACCTTTATTTACTCACTTTTTATTTGCTAAATCAACTTAATGTGTTGTCGTTATGCACTTGTTTCCTCTTCTTGCAGGACTGATCTGCTGTCTCCAAAAGAAATCCTCAGTGGAAATGGTGAGTTGATGTAACCTCTCTGTCTGTGCTGAAGTTGTGTTACAGTCTTCTTAAGGTATTTAGAAAACCTGTGACAGTTTATTAGGTACCACTGTCCAAACAGAGGTGTTGTTTTTCAGATGAGGTGATTGGTCAGGTGATGAGCATCATGAAGACCCAATCTGTCCCGTACACAGCCATTTACACTGGCTTGCAGCCCTCAAGGGTGATTGCTGCTGAGTGTTTACATATTTGCATCATTTGCTGTGATTATTAATTCAGCATGTTTATAGTTAATTAGTTTTCCATCGTCTGTTTAGGAGGCTGTGTCTCTGTCTTTGGAACCAGTCCTGGGAGGAGGACGCTCTCTGTTGCAGTCCAGAGGTGGATACAGGGACCGATACAGGGAAAGAGAGCGGCAGCAGAAAGTCAAGGCTGGGATCTATGCTCCAGTAGAGTTTAAGGTGTTTAATTGTCCTATTAAAGCAGTGCCTGGGCACCATAAATCAAATGTATCTATTCACCATCACAACATGACGGCTCTGAAAGTGAAGCAGAAATAATTATATGAAATAAAACATTAAAACAGACATTTACTGCTCTGTAAAACCAACAGTTTTTTTTTTCCCAACAATTGCCATCAAATAAATATTTTGTATGTTTATATTTGTATTTTAGGCTGCTGTGGCTGAGTGGTTAGAGCAGTCATCCTTCAATGGGAGTGCTGGGGGATCAATTTCACCAGCAGTCACATGTTAAAGTGTCCCTGACTAAGACATTGAACCTCCAATGTGTCCCATCGGTGTATGAACATGATCTAAAAACCCTGATTAGTCTCTTTTAGAATGATTTGTCCGATTATCTTTGTATAGATCTAGTAGAGAGCTGTATGAATGTGTGTGGAGGTAAATGAGGGCACAGATTGTGATGTTAAGAGCTTTGAGTATCTTGGGTGATGTACAAGTATAGTCTAGTTATCATTAAAAACACTGAAATGTGTGTTTTTATTTATTTAAGACCCTTAAAAAGTTTAATTTGATTCTAAAATGTAATAATTTAATTTTAGGCTAAGATGGTGCTAAAAGATTGACTACGGTAGTTTTTTGTGTGTGGAAAAAAAGGTATTTTTTATCAGTTAAATGAGGTGGTTTATTTTTGTTTCCCCCTAAAGGAGCATGAATGGTCATAAAGTTAAAAGACGATAAAAGATTTAACCAACGTTCTGTATAAAACATCCCGCTATGCAAAGATGGTCTTCAAAGAGTGCATTAGGAATATGTTGTCACACATTTGTTTACCTTTTTGGTCTAACGGGAACGTGCTTCGAGCTTCAGGCCATGGGCAATCTCTCCACGGTGACTTCTTCCTTTTCTGAGTACAGGAGAGGGAGAAAACCTGCATCCTGCTGTGGTCCAGGAGACTATCGGTCAGCATCCTTCGCAGCGGTCGCTGGGAAGATCATGACCTGACCTCGTCTACCTTTGGTGAAGGCGTTAGCCCCAAACTTCATGAGTCCAGCTGTGACCAAAACAAAGCAAGGTAGTTTGTTTGTCTAGTAGGAGTTTAATGTGTTGGCTGGGATTGTCATAAAATTGTACAATTTTGCATACATGTCGATAATTAAAATGGCACCTTATTACAATATTATTACCATTGGACTTATCACACCATCACAGACCTAATAGTGTTTATATCTTTAATCTTTGTCAGAAAACAATCTTTAAGATTCATTTTTAGTCAGTTTGATTCATCTAACTACGCATAGCACTACGCGTTGCTTTGGTGTCTTTTTAACTTTAATTTTTGAGTGATGACAAACACTGAAACATTAAGAGATAGATTAATCTCTAGCACACAAATTTTCACTATGTGTATTTAAGTTCAGATAAGATGGAACTTTATTGATCCCGCAGAAAATTGTGCCAAGGTTTCAACACAAAAGAACATGTGCAGCGTTTCCACCTGGGTGCGCGTGACCGTGGTGTTTCATCAGACATAGCAAAACAAATTTTTAAATCCAGCTGATTTGACCATTACATTAATTTATAATTGTTTTAGGTGTTTATCTTGTTAAGTCCATCCGTGCACGCTGCCGTGGCTGCCATTTGGCAGCCAATCCTTTTTTGGCAAGACACCGCCCACATTTCCGGGTTGTTAGCGGTGATGTGTAACATACGCGACGCGTCAGCAGTGACGCATAATAGATGCGACTTATACGGCGGTGCGACACATTTATGGATTTTTCCAAATTATTGGACATAATTGGACATATGCAACTTATAGGGCGGTGCGACTTATAGGGCAGAAAATATGGCCCATAAAACTTCTACAAGCATATGACAGCATGTTTTGACTTATGCAGAGCTTGTGCACAACGTTATACAGAGCATGCAGGAGCATATTGCAAAGAGGGAGGCTCTCACACAGCGACTTATAGCATCAGCGCATGAAAGAAATGGCAAGCGTGCTGATGTAGGTGTGCATGTGTGTGTGAGAGAGACAGAGGAGGACAGCGAAGACGTGGAGGAGAGCGGGTGAGTACCAGGGGTAAATACCTTGGTTAACATCGGGTCCAGCACGAGTTGTAGCTGTGACAGCAGCTCGTGTTCTCTTGTTTTTTTGTTGTTACATTAATAAAGGGACTGAGAGGGCACAGTTGGCTCTGGCTCACTGTCTTTACATGCTGAGGAGCATTGCAGTTTAATCAACATATTTAATGTAGAGCGGACAAGCCTAGAACTATTGTGTTTATAACTTACAGATAGGGCACAAATGATGAGAAACTCCTGCTGGATCCATGAGGTGCAGAGGTCCACAACTATCACCAGAGATGGATGATCCTTGCTGCAGCTTTCTTGATCACAGACTTGTTTGATTTATTCAAAGCCATGTTGTTGAATGCAAAATTACTGACTGGGGGAGCAGAGAACTGCCCTTTTATATCTGATGTCATGTTCATCGTTGCAATATGTTCCAATGTGCTGTGCACAAGTTCGGCATAAGTTACAGTAAAGTTGTGCATAAGCTCTGCATGAGTCATGGTGCTCATCGGTTAGAATTAAACAAGTTAAGTGTACGTACACAACTGCCCAGCTGGTTTCTGATGTACATTAACTTAAGATATGTAACATGTATGAACTTATATCTTTCCTGTCGCATGCCTGCAACTTACACCTAATGATTGGCTGGCTACTGTACAGCATGCTGATAACTTATTCAAAACTTACACCTAACTTATGCAACTTATACCAGCATGTTTGCTTTGCTTACCATTTGTTGGCATATGCTCAAGTTTCAGCCAAACAACCATCAGATGCGAAAAGTGATGCGAAATCCACAGTTTAGCCCTGAAACATGTAGGAATGTTTCTTTAAGCATCCAAAACAACGTTTGTGTAAAATGTTCCCCAAAGCCAAGCTCTTGTGATGATGTTGCTCTAAGCATCAGTTAACTTGGTCCATCTAAAACAAACAAAAAAAATCTAACTATCTGTAAGTGCTTTACACAAACTCAGTTCACAAATAAGGAATCTGTGTACGACCAGCACGTCTTGGGTGATTTATTCTTAAGAAAGCTAAGCCTGGCATTCAAATGCATCTCAGTGTGTGTTTTGAGTGACAGCTGGTGAGCAGACGTCATTTCCTCTCTTCAAATTTAAATAATCAAGTAGATCACATGAATCAGCGAGTGGAACCGACTCAACATCTGCAGGTCTGCAAAGTCGTCACAATTACCAGAACAATCACGATTTCCCATGTTCCTACAAAATGTTTCAAACATTTGAACTTTATATCGTTTCTTTATGACGACAGAAGCATTAAAATGGGTGTAACAATTTTAAGAAAATGGACAAAACTGTATTGTTTTCCAAAAAACTGTCTCTACAAGTGACTCCATACAACCCAGATCCTGTCCTGGATTGATTTATAGTTTCCAAGGGAGTTTTTTTTTTTTTTTTTTAGACAGGTCAGGATTACAGATTTAATATTTTAATAACTTTTTTCTATTTTTGCTCTCCTCTGTCAACAAGTCAATGAGCTCTTCCTCTCAAGGACAAGCTCAATCCTAGCACTCACACCCACACCCAGACAGAACCAGCATTTACCACCTTCTCTGTACATGGTACCCGGGTGATCAGTTCACTTCGCTAATCGTCTCTCTCCATCGTTCAACTGTTTCCCTGAGTTTTCAGGCGAACATAAAATTTTAACTCTTAAAAGGCAGAAAAAAACTGCAGGAAAAGAGAGGTGGCAGCAAAATTTGTGGGACTATTTTGCAGGAAACTGTATTTAGGGAAATGGCCACTTCCTGTTTTCCTGCTCCATCAAGCTGATCTTTGAGCTCCAGTAAAAATTAACTCTGGAACACCCCCTGCTGACATAAAGACACTGATAAGCAACATGAAGCGTAGGATTTCATGCACTTGGTAGAATTTTGTCAGCTTGAACAAATACTAAATATGTATTTAAAATATTGTGTTTTAAATCATTTTCGGGGTTGAAATTTAGATAAAAATCATCATTCAGGTTTCAAAAGAGCCAACAATTAAAAGGATCCATCATAAGAAAAAAAAACAACTACACATGGTTTTTAAGACAGGTTCATTTAAGTTGAGTAAAATTAGTTGTGTGTGTATGTGTGTATATATATATATATATATATATATATATATACAGTATATATACAGTATATATATATACAGTATATATATATATATATACAGTATATATATACAGTATATATATATACAGTATATGCAGTATGGGGTGCGAATCTCTCAGTGTCTGGAGAATCGATTCCATTCCGATTTTTGGTGTCCCGATTCGATTCAAAATCGATTTTTCGATTCAGAAACGATTTTTGATTCAGAAACGATTTTTTTAATTGAAATGTTCATAAAT
>JAVCKU010000139.1:12875607-12886775 GCA_032273985.1 Hypsolebias coamazonicus | reverse complement strand
GAAACCAGGTCTCTCTTGTAAATGAGTCCTCGAGGCTCAATGGGATTAACTTGCCTAAATAAAGGTTGAATGAATGAGCTGTTTTGCCAATGAGCACACACACACACACACACACACACACACACACACACACACACACACACACACACACCTTAATGCAAAAGGCCAACTGACTGGAAAATATGCATATTAACTAAAAAAAATTGTTAAATGTCCTACATATTGAATTTTTAAGTTTCTTTACATGTAATTAGGAACATCTGACCAACTTTAAATTTATTTGCTGTAGAACCAAATTGCATTCTTGCCCCTGCGCCTCTGAAACGCTCATTTAAAAAGTGTGCTGGGAACAGTCTGTTCATGTGTTTGACTCTTGTCTAACAGGAGGCCATTCGAAGGGTTTTCTACATTTACTGGAGCGTGCACGTCTATTAAAGTGTATCTCTTTCTGTGGCTGCACAGAGCCTAAACAGAGTACTCCAGTGGTCTGATCGTTGGTGGCACATATATCGCTTCGTGTTTTAGTTCCTTCCTCTGAGAAAACCCCAGGAAAAAGCAGCCATTCTGCTCCCCCAGCTCCCCCATGCCCACAGTTCCCGATAGGTGGTGTTTTCCTCACCCGCCTGCCGCTCGCCAGCAATCGTGCCGAGCGTGGCATGTGACAGTAGCTTCACATGGCCTCCCAGCACACACACACACACACACACACACATGCGCACACACAGCTCCAGTCCTCTGCAGGCCTGTTTTTCCTGAGAATACCCCTCAACAAGCTTGCAACACTTGTCATGTTGCGTCTCTCTCCTCAATCACCCCCCACCCCCCCCATCACTATCTCTAAGGCACAACTATGCACACAACCTCACATGGAGGCATATCACTGCAATTAAAGTCAGATAGTGACACACAGAAGCAGACATGGGGGAGCATAACGCCACGCGCTTGTTCACATCAAACAGGTCGCAGATGCAGAGAGACGTCGGGCTTCTGTCTAATTTTCACAGCGTGCACCTTTTTCCAGCACGGCTCTCACGTTGCTGGGAAGGAAGTAAACATGCCAGGTTGTGTTGGTACCAGTCACATCCAGCTGTCATGTCGAAGCTTCCCTCTTTTTCTTTAAATCCTCTTTTTCTCTAAAGCGTCTCCTATATGCTCATTTCCATACCAGAATTCGGCAGCCATTAGCAATTTTTCCATGCATTATTTAAAAATAGCATATGTACATGCGTTGTATTGGTGAAAAATGCCCAGAGATCCCTGCCGTCACGCACGGTGAGCAAAGTGAAGCGTACGTTTAAATAAAGCATGATTTCCTTGGTGATTTGAGGACGATCTGATCAAAGACACTCCGTCTCCAGTGTCTAACAAGCTGAGTTAATATTTCAATTACTGAGAAATGAATTAAATAGGCGCTATAACGTTATTTAGGTCTGCCTTTGTTAAGGTGGGAGGAAGCTGTGACATGTGACAAGACTTCTGCTAACACCTTTTCTAATTTGTTGAGAGAGCAGGCAGGGAATCCAGTGATTTGGGGGATGTGGATGTAAATGTTTTCTGTTTATTAGGAACCATTATTTAATGTCAGTAAATATATATGAAGTCCTTTTTTTCAGGGTCAAGAAATAGTGTTTTTTAGAAAAGAGGATTTGATAACAGAAGACATATGGTTGTAGACTTTTTTTTTGTACGAAAAAAGTGGTTTAGTCCTCATTTTAGGTTTAAATAATGTGATTGCAGAGATCCATCGGACTATCTGACTATCCGTCAAATAGTCGAACCTCGGATTCAGGAGGAGCAGTGCGGTTTTCGTCCTGGTCGAAACAATGGACCAGCTCTACACCCTCAGCAGGGTCCTGGAGGGTGTGTGGGAGTTTGCCCAACAAGTCTACATGTGCTTTGTGGACTTAGAGAAGGCATTCCCTCTGGGAACTCTGTGGGGGGTACTCTGGGAGCATGGAGTACTAGACCCTTTGATACGGGCTGTTAGGGCCGTGCATGACTGGTGTCAGAGCTTGGTTTACATTGCCACAGTCAGTTGGGCTCATTCCCAATGAGAGTTGGACTTGGCCAAGGTTGCCCTTTATCACCAATTCTGTTCATAACTTTTATGGCCAAAACTTCTAGGCACAGCCGAGATGTTGAGGGGATCCGTTTTGTTAACCTTAGGATCACGTTTCTGCTTTTGCAGATGATGTGGTTCTATTGACTTCATCAGGTCGTGATCTACAGCTTTTGCTGGAGCGGTTCGCAGCCGAGTGTGATGCGGCTGGGATGAGGATCAGTTCCTCCACATCTGAGATCATGGTCTTGAGTCAGAAAAGGGTTGAGTGCCCTCTCTGGGTCGGGGAGGAGATCCTGCCCCAAGTGGAGGAGTTTAAGTATCTCGAGATCTTTTTCAGGAATGAGGGAAAAATTGATAGAGAACGCGATAGACAGATAGGTGCGACGTCTGCAGTGAAGCAGGCGCTGTACTGGTCTGTCGTGGTGAAGAGAGAGCTGAGTCAAAAGGCGAAGCTCTCAATTTACCGGTCGATCTACGTTCCCACCCTTATCTATGGTCATGAGCTTTGGGTTGTGACCGAAAGAACGAGATCTTGGATACAAGCGGCCAAAATTAGTTTTCTCCACAGGGTGTCTGGACTCTCCCTTAGAGATAGGGGGAGAAGCTCGGTCATCTAGGAGGGACTCAGAGTAGAGCCGCTGCTTCTCCACATCGAGAGGAGCCAGTTGAGGTGGCTCGGGCATCTGGTTAGGATGCCTCTTGGACACCTCCCTGGTGAGGTGTTCCAGACACTTCTCACCGGGAGGAGACCCAGAGGAAGACCCACACGCTGGAGGGACTATGTTTCTCGGATGATCTGGGAACGCCTTGTGATTGCCCCGGAGGAGCTGGCCCAAGTGTCTGGGGAGAGGGAAGTCTGGGCCTCCCTACTTAGTCTGCTACCCCCACGACCCGGCCCCGGATAAGTGGAAGAGAATGGATGGATGGATAGATGGAAACTGCAGAGACTCCCAACTGAGCAAAAGCCCTCAGAATAAACCAGGACTAATGAGTCAGTTGCAGACTTAGTAAATTGGAGGCCTTTCTTGAACAAATCCACATCGCCCGCAGCATTTTAGACAGAGACTGGCCTGTACTGATAATTGACAGACATGCACAATCAAATCTCATGCAAAACCCCAAGATGTTGCACTGAGTGTGTGCTTTAAATGATTATCAGCTACTACATCAAATTTTAGCCAAACATCTGTAAAAATGACTGAATTGTATAGGCTAACCATGATTAACTGTGACCATCTATGATTGGATTGATTTCAAAAGATAATCAGTTTTAATTGTGCATCCAACTATTTGTTTTCCTGTTGGTACAATTAGGAGGACAACGGCACACCATCCACTTTTCTCTCCCAGCTTCTCAGTGTTTCAGCACATTTTCGTTTCTCTCGTCTTTCAGCTCTCTGCGTTCTCGTTGGTGATGCTTCCTCCATCTGTCACGGCTCGTTCCACACAGCATAGAGAAGGCCTCTCTTCTTTTAGACAGTGTTGACATTTAAATTTGCCCTCTATCACAGAGAGAAGAATGGTCACAACCCCATCGTTCCTCTTGCCGCTGTTTTCACACATTTCCGCACAGACGAACAACCGAGCCGACGGTGAGGGTCTTGTCAACCCAATGTCACTGGTGGTGTGAGAAAAGAGACGCAAACACGAGGAATTCTTGCAACTAAAACGTGTCTGAATAAAAATTATACATCACTAAAAGTTCATTTAGAACATGTCATAAATAAACTAAGACTTATACAACAGACACATTGCATTAGCTTGTGTTCACTAACAGTGTGAATGTTTATGAAGCATTCACACTATTGTGATCCATTTTTCTTCCGTACGCTTTTCAGCATCTTTCTAGTTCCACAATATTTGTGCTATTTCAACGTCATAAATCAAAATGTTCAGCTCTTTCAGGACAATTCTGCTTTGACTATTGGTATTGATGCAACTTAAGCTTTTTGAAATATTTAGCTTTTTCTGCCACTTTTTATCTCATGAATTTAGGTCATTTTTTATCCTTCTCCTCTTTAGATGTGTTTCCAACATTTTAATGCTCCTTTCACATTTTGTTCTGCTTCAGCTTCTTTCAGCTTCCTTGGGAAAATTTTGTTGTTTTTTTTTTTTCAGCTACTTTCAGCTATTTTTTTCTGCTGTTTTGTGCTCCTTTCAGATTCTTTCTGCCAACTACATTTTTGTGCGTCTTCTAACTTCTTTCTGCTAATTTCAGCTTGTTTTCTCCTTTCGGCTTATTTATGCAAATTTCAGCTTTTTCTCCTGTTTCAGCTCTTATTTAGCTGTTTTATGCTAATTTCACCTTTTTCAGCTAACTCCAATTTTTTTTGCATCATTTAAACTTTTTTCAGCCTAATCTAACAAAAATGTGCTCACTCCACTTCCTTCTTCTAATTTAAGCTTCTTTCTGCTTTTTAGCTAATTTTCAGCTGTTTTTTTTTTCAATTTAAGTTTTTCAGATAATTTCCACTTTTTGTGCTAATTTCTGCTTCTTTCAGCAAACATTTGTTCTTTCTGCTTTTGTCTACTAATTTAAGCTTGTTCTACCTTTTCAGCAAGATTTAGCATTTTTAGCTAATTTGAGCTGTTTTCAAATACTGTACAGTAATTTTTCATAGTAATTTCTGCAATTTTCAGCCTAATTAATTTCTTTCTGTTCATTTCAGCTTGTTATGCTCCTTCCAGCTTAGTTATGCTAGTTTCAGCCATTTCTGCTGTTTCATCTACTATTTAGCTGTTTTATGCAAATTTTAGCCTTTTCAGCGTCCACATTTTTTTAGCTAATTTTAGCTCTTTCTGCTTCCTTCTAGTAGTTTAAGGTTCTTTCTGCCTTTCAGCTACTTTTCAGCATTTTTTTGTTAATTTCATTTTTTTTAAATGCCTTTTTTATGCTGATTTCTGCTTATTTAAACCTTATTCGGTAAATGTGTTTTTTCTGCTTTCTTCTGTGAATTTAGGTTTGTTTTTCAATTTCAGCCACAGTTCAGCATTTTGTTTTTGTTTGTTTTTTTTTAGCTAATTTCAGCTGTTATTCAGCAAGTTCTTCTACAATAGGCCTTCACACTGCATTTTCACATGATATGTAACAAGAATTGTGCAAAAACGAGCAAAACAATAGAAAATCCTCTCACAAATGAAGCTAAGCTGCCAATATTGAAAGAGATGCAAGAAGGGATGCAGCCCAGCTCGAGGTGGAAGAGACATTTCTTGTGATTCTAGGGAGTGAAAGAAGCCGGCATGAAGGCCTTCCAAAAATCAATAGAGGCTCCCCTGTGAGCGAGAGCAAGTCAACAGAGCAGAGAGCAGCGCAGAGTCGGAGTGTACAGATAATATTTATGTAGAGGGAGGCTGCCGACAACTACCAGGGGACCATGTTTAATTCTGATTTATACATCCTAAAAACAGAGCTCTGATAAATATGAGACATGCTCATTAATATAAAACACCAACAGGTCCACTCTGCTGAGCTCTTCACTGTACTGTACTTTAAATATTTATTTCCACCCAAAGCCTGTGTGTATTATTCTGTTTAAAGTTCAGATGATGTCTGCACGCACTCCAAAACACACTCATCCTCTCAGGTCTGCGTTTGGACGCGTGCTGACTGAGCGTGAGGTTCGGCTGCGACAACAGGACAGATGTGCATCTGTTTCATTAACTGTGTTCACGTGAATCCAGTCAGTCACCTCCATAATGGATATCTCTGGTCCATACAATTAGCAAAATTACCCACCTCGTGAATGAATGCACAGCATGTGCACACCACGCACTAATTGATGTCCTCTTTTGGTGCCATTTACATACGTCTGCCAAGGCAAAACGAGTCAAATCACAGCGATAAACCACTGTGAGAAAAAGATTTTCCTTATCTATTTTTCCCCCACAAAGGAGGTCCGTGTGCTTTTAATGGCGATGCTAATTGCTACGTTCAGCTAGAATACTAATAAGGGTAGTAATTACTGTAACATGAACTGTTGCGGAGAGAGCACAAAAGTTGAATTTGGCTTTTAAAGAGCCGGTAAAATGGAAGCACATCTCCTGGCAGGAAATGGACTTTTCGAACCAGCACAAGGATTGTTGGGCTTAATGGTTAAAAAAAAAAAAAAAAAAAAAAACTTTACAATTAAAGTGAAAGTTAATATCGCTTTAAGTTGGAATGCGGGAAAATTTTTTGACATATATATTATATGCTAAAGATAGCTATTTGGAGAAATATCAATTAGTTCTGATTAGATAGACGAACTACTATTTTAGTCTGACAACTAGTGGAATAAACAAACTTTCACCTTTAAATTAAATTGTATTAATTTACAAGAGCAACAGCAGCAGCAGCTAGCTGTAGCACCATAGCTGTGCAGCCTGAGTACTTCTCACAGGAATATTTATTAAACATGAAAACAGCGGTGCTGTAAAGGTTTATAAAATAGTGCGGGAGTTTTTAGATTTTTTTTTTTAGATTAGTCAATTTATAATTGCAATAATCTGCTTTGGACCAGACCTTCCTCTGACCAGCTGTTACTTCATCAATCCAGAACTAATAGTTGTGTTTCACCAAGCTGGGACTGTTGGAAACTAGTTGGCGGCTCAGAACTGAAAGAAAATAGAAAACAATTTTGTTGTGGTCTCACTGAATTATAAAGGTCTGCGACCAGTGATCAGTGAGCTGTGTGGCCACATTTTGAGCAGCATATTTTTTGAAAATTGTGGCCTTTTCTCCAGAGCACAGCATGAAAAAACTAATCTCCTTGTCTGCTTGGCAGACACCCCTACATTTATAATTTAATCTCCAGGAATACTCTTTAGAAATTAGGTATGGACATTTGCATCTGGTTTAGCCATTTTTAATCATATAGTAGGATTATAATAATTATTATTAATAGTAAGATTTGTAGACCTGGATGTTTGGGGCTGTAGTTTCAGATGATTTCTGCCATAGAGAGCTCCCACTCAAGTGGGAAAATAAGCTCCAGCCCTTCAGTATTTACACAAATTGAATTGAAAAGGGTTTGAGATTGTCACAATTGGCTGGTGCTAGTGAACCCAGTGGTGCAGGCAAGCAGGCGAGGACTCAGAATGTATATATAAAATAAAGATTTTTTTTAACAAAACAAGAGAGCTGACAGGGCAGTAAAACAAACAGAATGATCAGGGGGTACTCACGATACAGACAGGTCATCACCAGTGAACAGAAGACAATGCCTAGACAAGGACTAACACAGACTTACATACAGGAAACACCAATTAGACAAAGTGAAGGCACCTGTGAGTAATCACAGATGCCAAAGACAGAGACTGAGGATGCAAGACACAACACAAGATAGAGCTAGATACTAAAGAAACACAAACCCTATGAAGATAGAAACAAAGGAGCAGGGAGACACAGTCATAAACACAATACCAGATGGGGCTAGACAGTAGGGACAAAAACCATAACTCCTACAGAGATGCTCACAATAATGGCTTTCAGACTCTCTCCTGAACACCACTCCCCAACTGCCTCAGTTCAGAGAGATGCTCCCCTAATGTGTACACCCTTTTCTAAAGCAGTTCATTTAAAGAGCTATTTACAACAGGTAAGATCCTTGTTCAGCATCTGTCCATAGAACCTCACTGTAGGAGTCCCAGTGTTTTACTCCTCAGCTTTCCTACACAAGAGCGTGCCATCAAAATCACGCCTGAGATCCATTGAAGCTAATGATCTTCTGGAGAATAAATATTAGCAGATTACTTCAACCCGACACTGTTGCATTGCCTGCCTTACAGTAGTGTGCTCCTGGTCTGATTATTTACCCCTTGTGATTTGTAAAACTTTGTATTTGTGCTCTAGTCCTGTCTCCTGCACACCACCTGCACCCTGGATCTCCTGGTTTCCCCACTAAAACATCTTTGTGCTCTCTACAAGCTGTACCTTGCCTTCCACCACTTGCCTCCTTGTACAAACCCTCCTGAAACCATTTGGACCACTCGCCTCTGCGACAAACTACTAAACCCTAAAGTAAGAACCTTAACTGGACATTATTTTCTCCCAGAGATTCATTATACTCCTTATATTTCTGCTCCTTGCTCTCCAGGGTTCCAGTCCCTCCCTGATGAGTCATCTCATTGTTTCATTCATTCACAAACTGTACATTGTTAACTTTTCCTGGTCTTGAAGTTCTGTTCTTTCCGTCAGTTACTACCTGGGTATTTACTAAAAACCATACACCCACTTCAAAAAGCTCAGAGCCATCCCTTTAAGGTGTTTTGTAGAAAATATAATTCTAAAGTTCAACAAGAGCATCACATTTGACAGAACTTCATGTTGTCCTCTGCAATATAAAACAGCATCGGACTGAATAACTGCCCATTTACAACCATCAGCACAAACCTTTACACAATTGTGAAGGTTTTATTTATTTATATATTTTTTGGGTTGACTTGAAAAGAAACTATTATGGTGCAGAAATATCCTCCATCCAGCCAGAATTACCTACTTTATGTGGAATAATGAGATCTTGGTCACTGCTCTCTGGTGAATTAGCATGATAGTCATCCTTCCTCCTCACAGCTTGGAGCATCATCAACCCAATCAGTGACCCCGGTCCATTGATCACATCAATCACACAATACCGAAGCACTTTAAGCTCACAAAAGCCCAATAATCATCAGAATATGCAAAAAAGAACCCATGCATATGAAAAATGTTCTTACATTGTAATAAGTTTTTTTTTATGTCCCTTCATAACCCAATTGATGCTGTACCATGGTGTTTTAATGGTGTTATCTATCTTGTATTGGTCTAAAGTGGGGGAAATGTGTTAAGTTGAACCCAGATGGGCTTTTCCTTGGTACTTCATGAATTAAAGTGTTCCATAAAAGATGGCTGGCAGAGATACTGACAAGCAGTTTCTTGGCAGTGGCGGTGAAAACCCCAGTAGATTCCTCCTGAATCCCACCATGCCCATAAAACACAGCCTGGAAGGAAATGGAAAAATGTAGGTCGAAGAATTGTTTACAAAATGTCTGAAATAAAGCATTGTGTCATTTAAAAACAAAAATAATCTGTTTTTACATGATTACCATATTTTTCCGACTATAAGGCACACTTAAAATCCATTTAATTTTCTCAAAAATCGACAGTGAGCCTTATAATTCAGTGCGCCTTATGTATTAATTCTGGTTGTGCTTAATGACCTCAAACTGATTTTATGTGGTACACGGGACTCAAAAATATGTATTGTTTTTATTGTTTTGTATTGAATGTACTGTTTTGTATTTTATGTGTTACAACTGAAAAATTTTGAGAGTTATTGTGAATGAGTTGAATAAAATTTGACTTATCTGACTGCTTTGTTTCACTTAATGCACCTTATAATTGGGTGTGCCTTATAATATGAAAAATACGGTAACTTTAGAAAACTTTGTCCACAGACATCTCAGTTACCTTTCTATTTTTATTCCCTGCATGTGTCAAACTTTTACAGATCACTCTGAATAACGGTGGATTTGTTGGAAAGGTGCAGGGTGAATAAAGCGTTTGACCTGCTGGTTTAGCTGGATCTAAATAGTCAACGAGCTGCTCGTTGAAGTCGCAGCAGAACGATGGCATCAATTGTTTCTGGATTTTTGTCAAAGAAGAAACCAGGCACTCTGCCACCAATCTGCATTTCACCATGAAATCAATACTCACTGAACGAGACACAAGGCTTGTGTTTGGAAAGAGGTGCCGAAAAGATCGAAGTATCTAACCATGTAAACAGTGGCAAAACCCCATACGTCTGTCTGTTTTCCTTTTAGCTGGGAGTTGATGATTTTGCTCGTGGTGAAAGTGCAAATGGCACCCATTTTAATCATCAGGTCCTGAAATATCAAAAAGCATTTGTGCAATATTTAAAAAGTAATTGTGCAGCAGATATCTGTTTGCATTTGACATCAAGCTCTGGAGCACCAGCAAGCTGAAGGCGTTTGCTTCCTAAATTGTAAGTTCATTTGTTGTTGCAGCACTTCTTACCATTGTAAGAAGAATAAAAGCAGATCTGAACACAATGAATAGACTAAAAATATCCATAAGTAGAAGATTTGTTTGTCTGTTTGGATTGTGTAGTTTTATATTGTGTATGTACAATATAAGATAAAAAAAACACAGATGGAACTGCCACTGCAGGTCACAGCTTTCAACTTTGAGGGTAATAATGATGTATACATTAAAAATCATGTATTTTCCAGCGTATAAGTCGCTTCGGCTTATTAGTTGCAGGACTGACAAATCTATGCAAAAAACTTGTATACATATATCCAGTACATATATAAACTTATACGCCAGAAAATATGGTACTTTAGTTTATTATATGTCATGCTTCACAACATGGCTTGTAGATATTTTTCAGGGTTGCAGAAATCTTAAAGTCCATATGAGCCTTTAATGGAACATCCATCCATCCGTTATCTTTTACCCGCTTCTTCCATTTTGGGTCATGAGGGTTCGCTGGTGCCCATGTCCAGCAATCATCGTGCGAGGGGCGAGATACACCATGGACGGGTCGCAAGTCCATCAAAGGGCCACATAGAAACAAACGAGACAAACAAGCGTTCACTCTCTCACTCACACCTAGGGACAATTTAGAGTTACCAGTCAGTCTAACGTGCATGTTTTTGGTCTGTGGGAGGAAACCAGAGTACCCGGAGCAAATCCACACATGCATGGAGAGAACATGCAAACTCCACCCAGAAAGGCCCCCCAGACCACGATCTGAACCAGGGACCTGCTCGCTGAGGGGCAGCAGCTCTACCAGTTGCGCCACCGTGCTGCCCCTTAATGAAACATCCAGGTGTTTATTTTTAAATTAATAAAACTTCTTTGATGAATTAGATTAATTTTTAACAAGTGTGACTACCAAAACTATTCTCAGTAATCTAGGAAAAAATGCTGTTTATATATGTTCCAATTGCATGTAGAGAAAACTACCTTTATTATGAAATGAAATTATTATTTTGTGAAATTGGTATATATCCATGAGCCAGTTTAATTACAAACATAGAAATAATACCTACATGTAGGTTCCTTTAATCTACATTTTTTCTTGATTAAAGCTAATTTAGTGTAAAAAAAAATTTATACATATAT
>JAVCKU010000139.1:12826904-12839510 GCA_032273985.1 Hypsolebias coamazonicus | reverse complement strand
ACCAGGCCAGTCCACAAGGCTCAGATTTTGCTGGTATTTTAACAAAAACGTTTTCCTTCAGAAGGATGCACACATTTGCAAATCGATCCCTTCGTTTAAATAAAAATGTAGTTAGGCTGATTATCAAATAATGCCCATCAAGTCTTCAGGGTGAAATCTGTTGAATGTTCTGTGTATTTAAAGTGTGTTTCAGGGAACTTGTCAGAACGGTTTCCTCTTGGTCCAACTGGTGCACGACGACAACCTGAACAGGTTTAACTCAGGAAGGTGCACAGAGAGGCGTCCTTATCTGGGCTTGTTTCAGGGCTAAAAAGTAATCCAATACCAATTAAATCCACTCACACTCTTCTTCTGGATACTGGCTTCAGGATGAACATGAATAACTTCCATGTGTGCTTTTAGTTTGTGCTTCACATCCTCTCCTCAAAGAACCACTTTTGGTGGGAGCTGGCAGAGCAGGGCTGCAGCGAGGGGGCTGGTGTCCCGTTGTCCGTCTTGTCCACGGCTTCGACGCACTTCTGGCTCTGGACGTGGAGCAGACTCCCATCCTGGAAAGAAAAGAAAACCATTTCAGAACTCAAAGATTAGCTGTGGATTACTTAGTGAGTCAAAAAACTGTATACAGAAAAGAGCGGAGCAACGCTGCATTAAGTGCACAGTCAGCAACCCCTAACTTATATTTTTGTTTTGTTTTTCCTACGTCTCCCCATTCCTCCACCCTACACACCCTTACATTCAGTCCATTTTAGCTGCATTTCCATTTAGATGGCGATGTTGTGCTCCACACACAGGTGTTCTGCAGCTACACCCAGCACATGTTAAACAGCTCCCCGCGCTGCGTGGGAAACATAAACAGCTTTGCTGCTGCCGTCAAGAGCCATTCTGGACATGAATTACCAGTTAGTCCTTAGATGTTGTGACTTCCTCAAATTCAAACCAGATTCAATAAAATATTTTTATTCAAATGCAATTTCTGGGAATAATATTAAAAAGAACACCCACTATTTGCACTTTTGTTTCAATAAAAGAAACAGGCTTTCTGTCTCACCTTTCGGAAAACAAATTTCTGGTTCATGGGCACGGGCTGTCCTCGCTTTTTGCACAGCTGGATGGTCAGGTAGGTACTCACGCTGTCACCCACTACGCATCCGGCTGGTTCTCTGGTGTTGTAGCTGATCTCACCATCCACTGAAAACTCAAAAAACTGTGGAGGAGAAAGGAAAACGACTGGCTTTGCTTCCACATGTAGCATGCAAGTTGTGCAATTTAAACAGAAAAAGTTATCCTCGTTAGTTATATTGTTACTTTAACCTTATTGAATCAAGGAGCAGTTGCATTTTATTTTTACCGAGTCGTAGTTTCAGTCAAGACATGTTTAAGTGCAGGCAAGAACGCACAAATAGGCAATGGGGAAGGAACACAGTTGTGTATGTGTGTGCACTAAAATGCAGAAAGGGATCCTACAACATGCAGAACACTCCCATAAGGCAGACAGCACCGCCGCTGCAGAGACTACCAGTATATGAAATCTTTGAGTCCACAGAGGGCTTGTGGACTAACATGGCTAAATTTCACAGCGCTCTCTGGGTTCACAGAGAAAACAGATAAGAAACACGCTCTCCCTCTGGATCAACAGTACCAACATATTTTGCAATCTGAGACTGGCAAACAACTTTGCGGGTTTGTAAAGGCATGACTACACACCCTGCAGTCTGGGCTGAGACAGGATTAAGGTTACTGTTTGTAATGAGGAGGAGGAAAGGTTTGATTTAATAACACGACAGGAAATGATTCACACATTTCATTGGGAACTGTCTAGTAAGAAGCAGCACCTATTATTATCCACATGACTTGGGGTTTCTTAACTTTATTTATTTACATCTCCCATCAACTTTAATGTGAGCAAACTGCAAAGTGTACCCCCACAAATGTATCAAAATGTCCAGCTCATCAGCAATGTGATATGTGCCATTACTTTTATTGGTGTTTTGAGTTACCATGGCGATGTCATTTGCAAACGAAGATGCCATTTTTCCTCATTCAAAATGCTCGACAGAGCTCTTAACCTCCAACTGCCACAGTGAGGTCACATGACCTAGAGGGAAAAGGTCTCTGAACAAAACAATGAATAATTTTTGGAGCCATTTTGGTTAAAAATGGCTGCCACAGCTACCACAGAAAACTCTAAATGGACTGTAACTCTGTCATTCTTTGAGATATTGAGCTGAAATTTAGTTTGGTAATAGCTGAGGACGTTCCCCATCATAAACTGAATCCATATCAAAAATCTAAGAAGACCACCAGAGCTTACAAGAAAAAAAAATTACAACTTTTTTTTTTCTTACTGAGCTGAAATTTGGGTTGGTGGTAGCTGAAAATGAACCCCAACATACACTACTGTCAAATCAAAACTTAATTGGCCACCACGTGGCAGTCCCTGTCAAAGTTTCTTCTGAGACTTTCTAGTTCGTAATCAAATTTTATGACTTCTTCTATTTATTTAACTTAAATTTAGAGGAGTTGGCAATAAAACAAGAAGATTATTGATTTAAAGCTCTAATCTTGTACCACACTGTTTCAGTATTTATTAGTCTGTACGTCTACTGTGTATGGGAGCTTCTGTAGAGGTTTTTGATAAACATGCTTTACGATGACTAATAAAAGCATAAACTGAATCATATTAATAAAGTTGCTTTCCATAAAATGCTAGTTTCTCTGGAGCCTTGGCCCCAGTATAAAAACAGTCACTTCCTACCTGGTTCTGGCCCATGCCGTGACACTGGTAGAGGATGACCCTTTCACCCACGATCGTGTTATCGTCTATGGGGTTATAGTCGAAACAGTAGTTGGCCTTGCCCCGGTTTTTCAGCTGGTAAAATTCAATCATATCCATAAAACACTCAGGTCAATCATAAAATAAATATTGTACATTTAGCTAATATTTTGAAACAATTTTACTAAAATAATAAAAATAAAAAGAGAGATTTTTATTGTTTAAAAATCAGTCTCATCTGAGCTGTAAACAAAAGGAGTGCCTGTTTGGGGCATTCATTTTTAAGGTTCTCACCATTCCAAACATGCCAGGTCGATCCTGAGGGATAAAAATGTCAGGGTAAACATTATCCAGGTACCACCTGAAGTTCTTGCAGCCCAACTTCTCTTTAAGCTCCTTCCGCTGTGTCACGTCTCCAAAGTCCTCCTAAAATCAAACACCGCATGCGACAGCTCAGGTTTAGAGCCATATTTGACTTTTATTTAGAACAAGTTTTAAAAAAGATCAAACAATTAGAAGCAAAAACCTGGTGTGCCAAGGGTGTGTTCATAATGGCAAGGAGTACAATGGCATCATCTGTTAATCATTTGTTGTGTCGCAATGCAACACACTTTCTATGCACTCCACATAACCACACACACTGAACCACTCCCAAATGTTAGTTAAATTGCCACAGACTGATCTATTTGTGTATTTTACTAAAGTCTGTGAGTGTACAAGCAAACAGTAATGGGCTTATGTAAGTAAATACCTTGAAGCATGCAGAGTTACACACATGCAGAGCTACACACATGCACAGTTAGCTGATTACAATAAGAGAATATAAACTGGCTGCTTTAATTTGCCAGTGAGCATATGCTCACCACACCGTCGCTGCTAGACGAGGGGCTGAAATCCTCAGCCGGATGATGAATGCTGGCCGTCCTCCCAAACACAGCTCTAATTGGCTCTTTATCAGTTTATCTGGTCCTGAGACAAATTCCCTAAGGAGGTTGTCTTTTATCAAATGCAAGGACCAGTATAAAGGGATGAGAACAAGCCCAGCTCTGCAGGACCAAACCTGAAGGGCTGACGAAAGTGCAAAGTGAGTGTGACTAACTGTAACCTGAGTCATGAAAAGGAAACTGTCAGAAATAAAAACCAACTGAATGAAAAGTAAGACAATGTTGAAAAAGTGACCAAGTTGCAGAAAGATTTAGCACTTTTGAAATTCAAAACAGATTCTCAATCAGGTGTGATGTAAAAAAAATAAAAAAGGAGCAGCACTGTGGAGTTCAAGTGCTTCACCTTTTGGAGACTTCCTCCTTTCAGGGGGTTGATGAGCGCCACCTGATCCGTGCTCGGAGAGCTTCTCCTCTTAACTACACCGTCACACGCTCACCGATGCGTGCACACACAAAGATGGGGGCGCCCCATAGGTTAGCAATGATCTCAACGCCGTCAAGGACAGGTGGGTGTCACCCGCTGGCACCGAGTGACACGGAAAGGTGGTAATCACACACCGGAATGCCGTGACACCTCCGTCACCTCGAGTGTCTGCTGCTCATGTATCCTGAGAGTCACTTCATCAGGGGAGCTTTTTACACCGCAGTGGGAGCGTGCTGTACATGCGTAGTTTTTGAGTAATGGTTTGTGTGTCTGTGAGCGTTTGCCATGAATCAACCAGAATTCTTCAGTAAGTGCAGCTGGCACAAAAAGAGTTGCCTTTACAATACTTCTAGTCTAAACCTGCCTTGATCGCTCTGGCTGAGCAGGATTCTCCGCGAGCACCATCTGTGAAGACTCACCAGTCGTGCATGGGGGTTGCGATGGTAGTAGATCTCTTTGTATTCATCCATCCAGACCTCCGCTGCCCTTACACTGTTTGCCAGCGCTTTGCTGCGTGAGTAAGGGGCCTTTTTAGGGAACACATGACCCACGTGGGAGCATGGGTGGACCTCCAGACTGCCTCCACATTGCCAAATCTAAGAGACATCAACCACAGAGCCACAAGGGTTTGGTTAGCCTCTCAGCTATGAATCAATTAGCAAAGCGCAACCCTGTAAGGGAGTAGGGAAACTACATTTACTGTAGTTCAACTTGTCCAAATTCTTCCCTGCAATCAAAGTGTTAAACTGTTTTTTTTTTTTTCAAGCTGTGAAGTTAAATTCATTGTGGTTTGCAGAAAAATGTGTCCCATGATTCTCAGTAAATTTAAACAAGTTAAAAAATGCAGAGAGACGCTGCTTATTACAAAAAAAAAATGTGTGCAGACAGTTTCCAAACTGCTTGGAGAACATGTGCAGTATGCACGCTGCGTAGCTACAACTTTTACACAGGCAGATTCTTTCCTACCCTGAAGGAAAACTCCAGGTTTTCTCCTCCCCACACCTCCATACCCGTGTCATACGTCCCCAGGTAATGGAAGTAGTTCTTGCTCACAGAGAACAGACCGCCTGCCATAGTAGGAGACCTGAAAGTAAAATAAACGATTAACTTGTTGCAAATCAACATATGCGATCTCGGTTTCTGCAGAGTTCTGTGAAACACACCTGAGGACATCGGTGGGCGAGCGACGGCGTTTCTGTTCGTAGTCTGGAACAGCGTGCCAGGTAAAGACCAGCCGCCAGTCAAAGCCCCCGATCTGAGGTTCACCAGAGTTGCCTAAATACTGGAAGGTGTTCCAGTCGATCACATCAATGACAGGGCACACCACGGCTTTTGGTTCTTCTTTAATCCTTGAGGAGAAAATTTTATTTCATCAAAATCACATTAAAAGAAAACATAAGTGTTGTTCTGTTTCCTGAAAATCTTCTCACCTGTGGAGAAGAGGCTCCAACCAACCCTCGTGGCACTCGCAGTGACAGTCCAGGAAGGTCAGCACATCGCCCGTGGCAACAGACGCTCCAAGCAGCCGGGCCCGCACCAGCCCCTCCCTCTTTGTGGCCCGCACCAAACGCACCTTCCTCAAACCTGACAGGTACTTCTCCAACGGCTCCTTCAGGTGAGCTTCAAGGAAATCCAGTTAAAGCTCATTAAAATATTTGTTTGAAAACATTTTGTACGTGTTTGAAAGTCACAGCTGTGAGCTGAACAGGTTTTTCACTTCAGGAATTTTGGGTCAGGTTTGACATGCAGGGTCAACGATACGACAGCTTTGATCTTTAAGGCTGCAAACCTGCCTTAGCCTTGACCTTAACTTTGTATCTAGCTGTGGATTTAAGAACCAACTCAAAAACCAAAGACGCAGACACTTGAAGTGATTTAGTGCAGAGCCGTGTTCATGTACAGATGAGGGTAATCACTAAAGCCCGTCTCATTTTTCACCAGGTGTCACAACAAATTTTACTAGAGCCTAATTTAGTGACACACTAAAGCCATGCCTTGTTTCAGCCACATTCATTCTCATTCTCCTTCACTTCATGCTGTCCCAACAAGAAACTTGTACATTGTCAGAGTTAGCAACTTGTAATACAGCTGCGGACAAGATGTTACAATGTCTACAGGTTAATTCCTAAACTGTTGGATTAAAGTAAATTAGCACTGTTTGACATGAGACATGTCTCAGCTGGCACGTTGTGTCTCAGAGTGATCCCCCAGTTTTGTTCACTTTAAAAACTTAATCGTTTGATAAGGTAGATTAGGAGATGTGAAGATCCAGGAACAAGTTAATTTTAAATGGACGAGTACAGGAGTAGATGAGATTGATCCATAAATATCACTATTAAACCATAACACTTTATTTATAAAGCACTTAAAAACAGCAATCAGGCCAACCAATTAGCTAGATCTGACAGTGGTTTTGTTCCTACAAATGGCGCCTTGTGTTAATTTATTAACAGAAAACAGTTGTTGAACTGAGCACATGCAGCTACTGCTCTTTATGGTTGGTTCAAAAATCAAAACGTTTGAACCAGTTAATTACAATCCAAACGCCTGCGGTGCTTTTTCTACAACTTCTGTCAGCTAGAACACACTAATGAACTCTTGAATGAAGCCTACTTTTTGTACATTTGCGCTCCATCACTGATTTGGCGCATTTTAAGTCTAATCTTAAAACCTTTTTATTCAGGCAGGGTTTTAATGCCTAGTAGTTCTTTGGCAATCTCGCTATGTTCTAACTGTTTGTTTTTAATTTTAACTGTCTTTTTTATTATTATTAAATGTTTGTTTTTAACTTCTGTATCGTGCAGCACTTTGTGCACCTTTTGGCTGCTGATTTGATTTGTAAATGGGTCAGAGAACCTTAACTTTTCCTGTTAAAAAGATGAGATTTCTCACACACATTTACTGTAAGCTCACCTGCATGTCCTTATCCTTTTCTCCATGTGACTTTGTGATTTGCCAACCTCTCAGTCTACCCACCTGCCCTCCACCCATCTAACAGCAACCTGCCCGTGTGCTCCAATGCGAGCACTTTCAACTCCTGCCTTTTAAAGATGGCAGTCGGCTCCAGCTCACCAGCTTCCTGCGCCCTCTCCCTACCTCTGTCACTGAAGTCATCCACCAGCACCACCTCTGCGAGCAGGACGTCAGGGGAAGTCTCCAGCACACTGTGGACCGTCCTCAGCAGGGTGGACCAGGCCTCGTTGTAGAACGCAATCACCACAGAGGTTGTAGGCAGGGACCTGTAGTCGTACTTGTGATTTCTGCACCTGAGACGTGAAAAGAAAGTTCACTTGACAAGTTCTGTGTATTCTGAGAACAGCTGAAAGTGAGCAGGGTCCTGTTTATCTCTAGTAGGTGGCAGTTATTACTCCACCCCAACAGGAAGCTGAACAACCTTGAGACTCCTCTTACACAGAGTTATACATTTTATGTGGAGTATCAAAGTGTGTGAAGTTTCAGAGGACAGTGTGGACATTGATCAGCTGTTACTCACAGAGGGTTCCATCTCTCTGGCAGTCTGCGGTGCAGTGATATCCTGTCACTGACGTACGTGTTCACCTGGTGTCTGTTGATGCTCTCCTCCTCCTTTCTCCTCTCCTGCTCGTTCAGGTCCAGCTTCAGAGCTCTCCCCATCTCTCCCGGGGCATTTAAATCCAGGGGGGGCTTCTCGTAGACGGGCTTCTTGAGCTGCTCATTGTCTACTTCTCGTTTCTTCTCGTCGGCTTCAAGTCGACTCGCAGCGCCAGCTTCCCCGGAGCGCTGTCTGAAAAACACGAAATACCCGAATAAAGTGACACCGAGGAGGAGGAGGAGGACTCTGGGTCGGTTCCTTCGACGGCATGCGGCCATTGTGCCGCCTCCTTCTGAAGCTGGGAAAAGTTTGGTCGAGGTTTCATCCCCTTTTAAAATAAAAATTTAAAACGGCTGAATTTGTTGGGATTAAACAGGCCAGAAGGCTAGTTCGTCTCCACTAACTCCTCCATGTTTCCGTGTCCAGTTCACCAGACGTTGTTCCAGGTTAAACCCTCAGTTTATGACTGTACATTCTACTTATCTACCGGAACCTCCGTGTTGAACTTTACTGGCGAGAAAGTAAAGCGCTCCTCCTTCTTTGAACTCCTCCAACCGTGTGCTGGATACGTGTGACAGGATTATTTATGCTCGGATTAGATTAGCTAGTCATCTCCTCGGATTGGCAGCTGGGTGGCAAATTTAACGACGAAGCAAATCCGGGTCGAACCAAACGCTTTCGTTTAAAATAATCTGTTTTTTTTTTTTTTTTTTATCAAATACACGCATATTCTCTTATTTTAATATCACTATATATGTGTTAAAACAACCACCTGACTTTGGAGTTTTGTTTTAAACCCTGACTGTCGACAAAAATTTACTTTGTGGCTACTTTTTCCTACGCTAAAGTTTGATAAAGTATTAAGCTAGCAAAACTAGCGCCATAATTTCCGGTTTGTGACTACCAAAATAAAACTGAATGCGTGTGACGACGGTTTTTATTTACAGTACTGTATTTATTTTTGTTTAGTTTTTTATTTTTACAAAATTATATCATAACTAAAAAAATTACTGTATTAAAACGCTTGTCACTTTTATATAATTGTAAAAAAAATACACATTTAAAAAGTTTTGATTTTTGTAGGCTTTTAATTTGAAGGAGACAGTTTGAAGTTTAAACAGTTGGGTAGATCCATAAAATATTTTAGACTGGACTTGAAAGATTTGATCATTTGATTTTAAAACGCACTTTTGAGATGATTTAGATTCTTGAGACTCTGCATGTGTAATTTAACTCAGTGGTGGGCAAAGTACTTAAGTACTTATTGATGCTCATGGTCAAATCTTACCCATCTACAAGTAAAAATTGCTCAGTCAAAATTTTAATTTAGCTAAAGTACTGAAGTACTTATTTGAGAATACTTGTGTATTCAAAAGTAAATGCATTTTAAAAATAAGTATTTAAAAGTATAAATGTTTTCTAATATCAGTATTGCTGTATTGTTTGGAGTGATTTTATAGAACTTCATAACTCTCTGAAACCACCGGATGATGTATAGACCCACTCTAACTGCACATGCCTTAATAAAACCTGTAAACTACAAATAATATCTTCCCTGCATTTTACATGTTTGTGGAAAGTCATGGAAATCCTAACAGATGATGCACATTTAGTCTTTTCCTCAGCGTCAGTATTCATACTCTGCATTGTTTGTCTTTAAAAGTGCATCTATTGACAGCAACAACTTAACACAGGAAACACTAACACTGATAACGGAAAGTACTGCCATTCTTAACATAAAAGGTTACAAAACAATTAATGTTCTGCTCAGATGCATCTAGCATAAAACCTGAATCAACAACTAGACAACTGCATTTAAGGAAAGAAAAACTGCAGCAGCGGATTACAAAGCTGAGCCAAAAGGAACAAGTAACAAGAAGCTTCCTGGAAATGTAGTGGAGTCAAAAGTACATTTGTCTTTGAAATGTAGTGAAAGTCACAAGTTCCCCAAAACACACCCAAGTAAAGTAAATATACTCAGAAAAGTTACTTAAGTACATTATTCAAGTAAATATACTTTGTTACAGTCCACCGTAAAATACAACAATTTCTGTATTGGCAAGGTTTGATTGGCTGTGGATGCCATATAGAACTAGAGAAATAGCATTTCCTGTGAAAATGCAGTGTGGATGCTTATTGCTGAATGACATGCTGAAACCTGCTGAAAAGACAAAGTTCAAGAAGTTGAAAGTAGGTTGAAAAGGTTACATCGCTAAACTGTCAAAGCGAGTTTAACTTGAACAACTGACATTTGCTGAAAGCAGGAAAATAAAAATAAAAAGCAGCATCAAAAAGGCTGAAATTTATAGGAAAAGCTGAAAAGGGAAGAAATGAGCAAAATGACGTGAAATATTCAGAGGCTGAATAGATTACAAAAAAAATTAAAGTTAGCAAAGAAAGAAACTGAAATAAGAAATAAGCTAAATCTAGCAAAATAAAAAAAAAACTTTACATAAAAAAGGAGAAAAGGCAGAAAGGAAACAGATCAATAAAAAATATGTTGAAAAATGCATTTTAAAGTAGAAATTATTAAAAAGAAGCACAGAAGATTAGAATTGACAAAAATAAAATTAAAAATAGGCGGCATGGTGGAGCAGTTTGTAGAGCTGTTGCGTCACAGTGAGAAAACCGCAAGTTCAAATCCCAGCCGGCGGAGGTGTGCATGTTCTCTCCATGCATGTGTGGATTTTCTCCTCCCAAATACCAAAAACATGCACGTTAGGCTGATTGGTAACTCAAAATTGTCCCTAGGTGTGAGGGAGAGAGTGAATGGTTGTTTGTCTCGTTTGTCTCTATGTGTCCCTGTGATGGACTAGAGACATGTCCAGGATGTCCCCTGCCTCTTGCACAGTGACTGCTGGACATGTACACCAGAGACCCCCCCCCCCCACCCCAACCCAAAAAGGAAGATATGGGTAAAGATAATGGATGAATGGATGAAAAATTGTGAAAAAAGGCTAAAATTAGCAGAAAGAAGGTGAAAAAAAGAACAAAAAAGCTCAAATAAGCAGAAAAAAAGCTGAAATTAACACAAAAAGCTGAAAAAAGCTGAACCAGAACAAAAGCTGAAATAAAAAGTAAAAGTTAATAAACAGCACAAAGAGTTTGAAGGATGTGATTCACTTACAGTGAGAAAAACAATTCAGAAAAAGCCAAATATTTCAAAAATAAAAATCACTGACCATATCAGAGTAACCTGAACGAGCTGAACGTTTTAATAGAGTTAGTGAAATAGCACAAAAGTTGCAGAACGAGTTATGTGCTGAAAAATGTACAGAATCAAAATGGATCTCAGTATTGTGAATCCTTTACGCATTCAAAATATCTGACTTCATCAATCAGTTACAGATGCACAAACATTGATTAGGCTCTGAAAATTTAAACTGAATTAAAATTCATTTAACGGTACAAGAGACATTTTGCTAACAGACAGTGTTGACAGGTAAAGATCATGCCAAAGTTTTAAGCTAAGTTGTGCAAAAGAAAGCACTCTGAGTATGTGTTAAAGATTACTCTCAGCTACTGCTAAACCAACCTTTAGCTCCAAATATGTAAAACTGACTGAGTTAAAGTCACATGGCTAAAGTTGATCTTCTGTGGTTACCATGTTGAACTGCATTGACTCCATAATTGTATGTTTTTAAGCAAAGCCCAGTATTTATTATCGTGTTTCATTAAAATCAGTGGTTCAGGAAATATTTGGCTAACAAACAAATAGGATTTATACCAATGGTCAAAACCAAATTTATAGGCAAAGATGTGTTGGGGATAACTCTTAGCTACTACCGCACCAAATGCTACCTCAGTATTTGTAACACAGACTGAGGTGTCCACTGATTCATGATGCCAACATTACACCTATGTAAACAATGCCTTTAAATAAAATTGAACAAGTCACATAAAAACATGAAAAGGGTGGCGTTTACTTATAATAATACAACTGATCATCCTGAAGAAGCAGTCAGAATTACAGTTTCCACTGAATGCTTCATGAACTACACCACCAGTGGATAAAAAAAAATAAATAAAATAAAACAAACATTTATGAAGCTACCAGAGGATCCTGATCATTTAACATTTAAAAGTTTGTGTAATTTGACATAAACGTCAAAGTTTGTTAAACACAATTTTATAAAAAGATGACAAAAATGATGGATTTCTGTCCAAAATCTGGATTTCTGTTTTCATCATTAGCTAGGCTTGATGGTTGTGAATATTATTTGACACAAAATGTTTACACTATAACTTAAGGAGAAAGTGAAAGTGCAATAAACTATTTGCAGCGCGAAATTGTAAATACTGTAGTCTCTAATTAATCTGAATGTAAGCAAGCTTGCAAAGTTAACACTTTTTAAACAAGATATTTTACTGGTGATACTAGTCTGATTAGTTCACCATTCACCTTCATATTTATATCGATGCCATTTGTCTGATCAGATCCTTGAAGGAAAGCAAAATTCATTTTACTGTTTACCACAGCACTTTAGCGTTTTCAGCTTTTGCCGAAGCAGCTTTGAAGTTGCTTCTACTCTACCACTGCAGAAAAGCAATTACTCCGAGTCCCACTTAAACCGATCCTACTTCTGCGTCCACTTCTGCTTACACCTACACAAACCAATCCAGCGCACCTGAGTCCGGAGCAATCAGGTCAGCCCGTCTGATTAGACGGAGCGTGGTGTGAAAGGACCAGCTGGTGGCGAAGAGGGGTGGTGGGGGGAGCCCTGAAGGAATTATTGACCCATCTCAACTCTCACCCCCTTGCTCGCACATAACACTCAGGGCTGTGACCTGTGAAATTACTGCTCTGCTAGTGAGATTTGTTTCTGCAGGGCTTTATCAGCTCTTCAATGTGCCATGAAGGCAGGTGAGAAGCAAGACAAAGCGATGTTTGGAA
>JAVCKU010000139.1:12812140-12826804 GCA_032273985.1 Hypsolebias coamazonicus | reverse complement strand
ATTTTACATGTTTGTGGAAAGTCATGGAAATCCTAACAGATGATGCACATTTAGTCTTTTCCTCAACTTCAGTATTCATACACCACAGTGTTTGTCTGTAAAAGTGCATTGACAGCAACAGCTTAACACGAGAGGAAACAGTAACACTGATGAAAGTACTTCTATACTTAACATAAAAGCTTACAAAACAATGAATGTTGTGCACAGAAGAATCTAGCATGATACCTGAATCAACAACTGGCCAATTAACTGCATTTCAGGAAAGAAAAACAGAAACAGTGGATTATAAATCTGAGCCAAAAGGGACAAGAAGCTTCCTAGAAATGTAGTGGAGTCCAAAGTACAATGTTTGTACAGTATTTGAAATGTAGTGGAGTGAAAGTCATAAGTTCCCACAAACACATACTCAAGTAAAGATACTCAAAAATGTACTTAAGTAAAGTACTCAAGTAAATGTACTTCATAAATGTCGACCACTGTTGGTTCTTTGGGTCAAGTCCCCACTGTGGGTCGTCGTGAAACTTCTATTAGGGGGTCCAGAAATTACAGTACACTTCAAAAAATTTAAAAAAGCAGAGTATTTTTGAATAACCAGAGCTTTACATTCACTTATGACATTATTTTGATTTTTTTTAAGTGTTCTATCTAAAATATTCACTGATATTAACATGATCCGAACCCCAGGGTTATTAATAAAACTCATTAGCGTCCTACTTCAATACAGACCACAGCTGCACTCAAGATAACATCTCTGAAGCACCTCCTGTGACCCTGAGAAAACACAGGCACCTGCTCCAAAATCATCCACCTTAAAGGCTTTTCTTTTATGTCAAACGAGTTGTCACTCATATAAAAACTCTTGACACCAAAGCTGAAATCTGACACAAAATGCATGTTAAAGCAAATTAAAATGCTGAATAATTAAATAGATTTTTCGAGGCCAGAAGGTAATTTGAGTGGCGGGCTGTTTGATCAAGTACCCATATTATAAAAACCACAAAGGGACATGAGAAGGCAACAAGTCAGCCTCGTGTTGTAATGTGCCACGGTGGAATGAGCTTGTTGTCTGTCAGTAACACATTATTAATGTAAACAGACGAAGGGGGGTTCTTTTGTTTCCTATGGAACATAAATTGTATGTAACTATACTGACAGGAAAACATGTGGTGATTTGCACCAAATTAAAAAAAAAAAAAATTAACACCTCATTTAAAAGCATTGGAGTTAAAGAGAAAATCCAGAAGTTTTGAAACAGGGCTCTGTGAAAAGGTTATGAGCAACTAATATTCTCTATTGTGGACCAAAATTAAAGTGGATTACTGTGATCCTAATGTCAGTCTCAAACATGTCATAGCAGTTTATGCAAAGATATCTGCGGTTTGTTTCACACTGCGTGGTTAATCCGGTTGAAATATTATTACCGTATTTTTCAGACTATAAGGCGCACCGGATTATAAGGCGCATTAAGTGAAACAAAACAATCAGACAAGTCAAACTTTATTCAACTCATTCACAATAACCACAACCAGAATTAATATACTGTATAGTGTGCACTGGATTATAAGCCTCAATGTCAATGTTTGAGAAAATTAAAGGATTTTAAGTGCGTCTTATAGTTCGAAAAATACAGTATAGACTTCCCAGTAGTACCTGCACCAGAATCATGACACCTTAAAACACAAAATGTCTGATTAACCTAATTTTGTTAAATCAGCTGGTTCTGCTTCCCTTGGTTGTTTAAATATGAAAACTATTGTTTGCAGCTTTATCTTGTTAATTTGGTTGTGAAAAAAAAAATCTGTAAGTCTCTTAAAACCATACGGAGTGAAACAGCTCCAAGTCTGTCCTCAGGACCTGAGCGTGCCAGAGGAAGCTATTTCAATCAAAGAACAAAAACCTTAAAGTGGGTAAGTAAGATTTAACTTGTGAAATTAATTCAACTAAGCCCAATTACTTTCACTGCTTAAAACTAAATACATAGATCTGAGAGCTGGTACATTTGGTTCACCCTTTAGTGACTCGACTCAGTCTGACTGATTCGTGAAAGTGATCCGGTTCACTTGAGTCACCTAAGTTTTACTGTTCTCCACAGCAATAAACAAACAACTTACAGATGATAGAACAAAACGAATACAACAAAAGTGTAAAATGTGTAAATCAAACGTGCACGTATGTAAAACAAATGCAAAAGACTGCGATGTTATGTGTTACCAGTGAGATTTTAACCTGGATCACCAACTCGACTCATTTGAGTTTGCCACGTTTCAAATGATTCAGCTGTTTTCCAGTGAGCCACTAAATCTGCAAATTAGCAGCTTCCTGGAAAACAGCCAGACAGAGGGTATGAAGGACCTGGGTTCATTGAGATTTTGGACTTGTACGTCCTGATTCAGTGTGAGGATTCAGACATTTAACCCAGTTGAGTCAGTAATAGACCAGCTCTAATTAAATTCAACAAAAAAAATTGTATAATCCACAGAACGCCCAATTTAAACTTTTTAGTAAGTGCCAGCTGCTATTTGTGCTTGAAACTAACTTTAGATTTTATTTAAATATTTAGTGTAGTTCTATTTAAATTGCTGTGTGAAGCAAAAAGTTACTTTTTTTTAGATGGAAGTTGTTTTAAGATGGCAGCCATTCTTCACCACTAACACTTAAAATAGTAGAGAAGCCTAGCCGTTAGCTCATCAACCAGAAAATTCCTTACAAAAATAAGCTGTTTCTCCATAGTGAGATCATTCAAAGAGCTTTCCACAGCAGTTAAGATAATTCTTGTTCATAATCTTTCCTCAGAACCTGATTTCAAAATATCTGAATATTGCGTTGAATGAAAAAGCGCATTAACGTCAGCAGTGCAATGTTTATTCTCTATTACTGTTTCATTCTGACAAAAACAATTGAAGAAAATTCTTCAATCAGCAGGACACGCCTGGATATTTCTATCAGACTGGTGACTTTAAAAATGACACACAATGTGAGTAAAGCCATTGATTGCAGGCTTTCATGGAGCAATCAAAAGCTTTAAGGTGTGTGTACTTTGTACATGTTCAAGTTTGGCCTAATGGACTTCTTTCCTCCTTCTGCCTTTTCTTGTTGGTCCTGTGGCGTTGGAGGAGGGACACTGATGCTAAGAGCTTTACATGAGCTCAGATTGAGAAATACAGGTCTGAGTGTTGCTCTGTTCACGTCAAACAGCAGCAAGTGATGACAGACGAATAAGAAGCCTCACTATTGTCCTGATAATATTAATGCACTACTACCATTAGAAGGTGGTGATCATATTAAACATCCAATATGCCATAAAACACATGAACGTTGATGGGAAATATGCCATTATTGCTAAAAGCTACACAAATATTTATTTGCTGAATTGTAATTTTTTCCTTAGAGCAATTGAACTCTCATGACCTTGAAGTGAATAATACATATATTTGTTCATAATTTAAGTCACAAAGTTGGGACAGCAGCATGTATGTCACACGGACATCCCTTCCTGGACTGTGCAGAACTTCCCCCGTGCACGTTTGAGGTTGGGAGTTGAATTTTGAAAGTGGAGACGGACACTGGCTCAAAGGTCTGTGAGCTCACGCTGCAGAATAATGACATTTATTTTAATGCAGCCTGGAGGTCACGGCCTGTTTTTCTGCCACGTACCTACAGGATCTTTTCACCCTGAGTGTGAAGGTTTATGTGCAGTGGGCGTGGCCTCCACATGCTGACAGCTCACCTGAGTGCAGCTGTCAATCAGCAAATCACCTCCTTTTGCATCCAGCTCACATCAAAGGACAGTTGTAACACCGGTCTAGTGACACAATATGTTTGCTATGAACAGTACTAAATACTTTTCTTTCTGTTCGTTTTGTTGTTGAATTCTTCCCTCTCTGGTTCACCTTGTTCTACTTGTTTTTAGGAAACTGCCATTGTGCTTCCTGCTGTCAATCAA
Organism: Hypsolebias coamazonicus; assembly: GCA_032273985.1. Lineage (NCBI taxonomy): Eukaryota > Metazoa > Chordata > Actinopteri > Cyprinodontiformes > Rivulidae > Hypsolebias > Hypsolebias coamazonicus. Next base: position 12,822,861 of record JAVCKU010000139.1, on the reverse strand, counting down.
ACTAAACAAAATCTAAACTTTTAGTAAAAAATCTTTAGCTGTCTCTTAACACTCTCAGCTCTGCATCTGTGGTATATTTCAATTAAACTGTTTTCCTGCCATCACCAGTCAGTGTTATATGCTCTGCTGTCAGTAGGTGGAGGTAAACCACTATGAATGATGCACCCTCTGCATGAAGGCACTGCAAAGGCAAGACAGAAACTTTGAATCATTTTCACAGATTAAAAGATGAAACAGGCCTTGCTGCTTAAACCCAAGCACGATAAAGCAAAACACGTATTGTGTATTTAGATCTTCTTGCAGGATGGAACAATACCAAAAATAAAAGTAACATGCAAACTGGTATTTGTGGTTAGTTTTTATTTTTTTATATAATCCAAAAAAAAAAAAAAAAAAAATTAAACACTCATCAATCCACCTTCATATCATTAGATGACATTCCCTTTTGCATTGTCAGTAGTTCAAAAGCTTTCCATTAGCACTGCTCCCCTTTGGTCCCTTAAATCAAACATTTACAAAAATAAACATAAATGAGGAATCATCTAAAACGCTAACCACCTCCATTCATTCTCAGAAATCTTGCAGACTAAACGTTGCTCAGTGATCATCAGGGGTGAGTAAAAAGCTGCAGTTTTGAAGGCAGTTTCACTGCCTCTCATGGTTCTTTAATCAATTAAAACAGGAGTTTTTTTACATGCAGTTTCAAGTACGGATCGCACACCAGTGAGAAAAACACAAGGCACAAAGGTGCTCCTTTTAAGGCTTTTTGTGACTTGAAATAAACCGTTTTATTTTACCTTTGCTGTTTTAGATTTGCCATTAAAACGCTAAAAACAAATCAGACACCCACAGGCACGTCACGATTTGGCACACACTTATTTTTTAGGGCGTCAGGCCTTTAAAGGCAGGGCAATAAAAAGGTGTTCTTGACTGTACACAGCAGGTAAAAATAGATTACAACACCCCTGTCAGCTCGCTAGGCTCTTCTTGGGCAAAATGCACTTTGTTCAAAAGCTTAATGAATTCTTCAAGTCTTGTTCAGGCAGAATCTGCCCATGAAAGCGGCACCACAGGCGAGGGGATGGAACGGAGGAGCAGTGTAGTATGACCACACAGCTATCTGCCAGTTTTCCTCCCACAAGATGGAGCATGTTCGGAAGTGACTGCCTCCAGGCGAGGGAAAAAAAAAAAAATGCTGCTGACCTCACATTCTGAGCACAGCTTCTCTTAGCAGCCAACATTTACATTTTTTTCAACAACTGTACAAACAGCCTAACAGTAACTATTTGTGTACAAATTGCACGTGGAGTTTTGCAGCACAACAAAATGTTGCAGCTGTTTATCAAATGAACGGTCTTTAATCTCTTTCAGAAGCACCTCTTCGTGTGCAGGATGATTAAATCAGTTTTACTGCTGCATTAAATCCATATTAAGGACACTTCAGGTGTGCATCATGCTCCCTTTTTTTCTGATCTGCAGAGGCATGAGGATGAAAGCAGCTGGTGTCCTAAACCTCAGCTATCCTGCTGCAATCTGCTATAAAAGCTCTGAAAGGAAAAAGACCTTTTGGTTTGTCATCCCCATTTCAATCGAGTGCAAACCTTTGTATTGGGAAGTTGGGAGCAGCAGAGAAGGTCTCTACCGTAGTAATTGCACAGTAGTCACTTAAACTTGTCCTGCTACGGTCTCCTCTTTCTACCACTCAAACTTCCACAACTGGGTTCTGTCGGTGGGGCTGCAGCGCCTCATCTGGACGTCGGGGCGACCCTCTGCCGTCCGGTAGGCGGTCAGGCACATGTCAGAGTGAGGATGATAGATGGTCCCGTCCTGCGGAGATTACAGCGGAAACTCCAGATTAGACTTTGAGGAACGTGTCACCTTTGCAGAAGAAGGTCTGCAGAAAGGGAGTAGTTTGTGTGGAAATGAACCTCCTCACCTCTCTGAACTCCCAGACAATGCTGGGGGGCTTGAGCTCGCTGTCGTGAGGACAATGTCTCATATTGATGAAGGTGTGCCCCTCGAGGACTTCGGCGCACAGCTCGGTCACTGAGTTGAAACGAATCTCCTTCTGAGAAGTGTATTCAAAGTACTGGGGTAAAAAAAAAAAAAAAAAAAGATGTGTCATTATTTTTATCTCTAACATTTGAGATCAAATGCTCCTGCCCTTTAAATTATTGTGATGGGACATTTTTTTCCTTTCCTCTGCTGAGGCACCTCGTCCTCATTAAGCCAGCACTACGTGGCGCGCCGGTGTTTGTGTCAAGCGATCCCGTCAGTAAAGAGACGGGGCTCGGCCCTCTCAATCAAACAGACATGGAGACAAACCCAACTCTTCCCTCGGGTGTCATTTTCAACAAAATGACCTAGAGGGACAAAAGAAGTGACACTCCCTGGGCTCCCTGCTAAAGCGAGGCTCAGGTAATCAATCTTCATACTTCCCCGTCCTCTTCTTCGCGTCTCATACATCTTTCAGGTGCACTGAGGTCTGCGATGGTCGTTTCCAATAAAAGGCTCACTCCTGGCAACAGTTTCTGCCTTCTGACTTATTCACCCAGGCCGTGCCTCTCGCTCTACCTGTGAGGCTCATGTATCTTTTAAATGGAACAGGGTTTTTTTTTCCAATGTGGGCCTGGGAGGAGGGAGGCGATGAAGGGGTCTTCTGGTGTTTGTTTCACAGGGGAGCTTTGCAAACATTGATTTTCGCTAACACGTGGTGTTTTATTTTGTGAATGATGACACCTGATGCGGTGCATCGACGGGGTAATTAGAAATACCAAACAGGTGGAAGCTGGACGGACGGAGACGAGTTCGCCCATTCATCTGACTCCAACATTAAATAAACGTCCACGCAGACAAATTACTTGTCGGTTACTAAACCAGCTATGGATGGAGTTGGCGGGAAATCCAAGTAAAAGCGCATGCCATTGGATGGGACAATTTCACAGAAGGCAAAGGTAAATACAATTAGTCCTGGATACACCAAGAAGCATTGACCTCCTGCTTACCAAGGAGCATGAGAGAGATAGAGAACGGTGAAAGAAAGCAAGAGAAATGCTTACCTGGTTGCCTCCCTGGCCGTGGCAGCCGAACAGAGAAAGTTGGGCACCTGTGGGGTTGTGGTCTGGAGCGTTGTAATCAAGGCACTCTGATTGGATCCCTGAGCTACGGATCTGAAAGGAGCACAATTCTCAGTAACAATAAGGAGGTGACAGTGCACAACAACTCCTCTGAAGTCTCTCCTCTTGGCTTTATTCTCTGCAGGCAGGTCACACAGCAAAGCCGCACACAACACAACTCTTACTACAACATCTACAAATCTACTCTGATTAATGCCAAAAAAAAAAAAAACCATCTAACTTGTTTCCTATAACAGGATAAATAATCAAATCAGACATGGTGTGTATAATAAGCAGATACTCACAGCCCCATGCCAGCCTTCCCTGTCCTCAGGTACGTGCAGATCGGGGTAGATATTTTTAAGATACCAGTCAAAACTTTTGCATTTCAGCCTCTCCCTCAGCAGCAGCCGCTCGGAGATGTCCCCGTAGGTTTCCTGTAAAGAACAAGGATCAGCGGCGACATGAACGCCACCGACAAGTACAAAACTCTGATTTTTGTTCATCGCAGTGACACCTGTCAAGGGTTGGGAGACAATAGTTAGTATGTTCTTATAGCTCTTATAGTTGACATGTTGGTAGTAAGAATAATGGCTGCCCCAACAGATCTGTGCATCTTTAATGAAGCCAGAATTATAATGGTTGGGGGGGTGTCTGCAAAATGTCGGTCCTGTGGTGGGTCCAGGTAAGGCAGAACCTGTCAGCACATTTGTCTGTTTTCAGTTCAGTGTGAAGGAGACAGGCTAATGTGTTGTTAGCGTGTTCATGGTTTGCAGTGATCAGTGACATCCTGGAGCAGTGGCAGTTTCTGACATGGGCGATAGAGGCAGCTGCCCAGGGCGGCATCTCGTCAAGGGTGGCCTGGCCCCGCCCTCAAAAAAATAAAACATTACTTCATATTATTTCCTATCACCCACTTGCGTGGAGTGAGTGCCCCCCCGCCAGGTGCAGTGGGTGTAGCTTCTGCTGAGGTCTGACTCAGGTTGTGAGAGAAGGGGCGGAGATTCTCTCGCTGGCCTCAGTAACGCCCTGAGCTTCACTACTACCTCCACCATTACAGTTGTTTTGTTGAATTTGTCGGAGGTTAGGTCACCCTGGATTACATTTCCACAGTTTAGGAAAAAGAGAAAATAAGAAGAGGAAAAACTAGCAAAAGATAAAGGCATGCAGCTGCGTCACCTCTTGGAGCTTGAAAGGTGTTGTGCTAAGTTAAGTAGGCTACTGCCTGTTGCAAGATAAGCTTGCTATTAATTAATAACATAAGACTAACTGTTGTTGACATTCAGCTGCTTAGGATGACATTTTTGGTTTTCAGCAGAAAATATGACAGTTTTAAAGTTTGAAATTCTTCTCAAACTAAACAATTACATGGGAAAGTAATATTAGGCTACTATAACTAATAAAGGCAATGATCTTGTGAAGTAGCTTGAACCGTGTTAAATAGCCATTAACTGGAAGAGGTGTTGTTTTGTCTCCTATTCTGAATATTTCATAAATTGTACAACTGTACATTGTACATAAATTGTAATTGTGTTTGTTTTTGTCTAAAGGCTCCCAAATACTTGGACGTACTGTGTGTAGTCCATGAGCCGCGCGGACACTGCACACTGTCCAACGACGGCGTACACCCTGATAGGCTGCAGCCCAGCTCCGCAGGAAAGGGGCGTTTACTTTCGGGATATATTGAGGTCGTCAAGTGGTCATTTGCTGACACACCTACTGGATTGACATAAAAAGTTCTAAAAAATTAATTAAAAAAAAATAAATAAATAAAAAAACAGGGAGTGCTGGCCCTGCAGCCCACACATCAGATCGGCCCACCGGGAAATCTCCAGACCCTCACGCAGCCACGCTGGGCCTGATTTTAATTCTCTCATGACAAATTCCTTCATTTCTCACAGTATCAGTCATGATGTCAATGGACGAGGAGGAAGCGATCGCTTGCCTCTTGGCAAAAAAAACCAAAACAAAAGGCCATTAATCCAGACCAGGGATGAAGAAGGTTAATTTAATACAAAGCAGTCCGTCGACGGGCAGTTTATTGTGCGATACTGAGTACGCGTACATAAAAACTGGTCTTTGCACGGACATGGCTTGCAGACGTCCACTTCAAGTCCACGTTGAGTCTAATCAGGTCCATGCGGACCTCTGTACACCCAAGTATGTGGGAGCCTTTAGTTGTTTGCTATGTCAGTATGACAGTCCTTAAATCACTTCACATTTCTTGGGAACGTTATGTTAGCCTGATGTTAGGGATGCACAATATTGGATTTTTGGCCGATATCTGATGTGCCGATATGTTAAAACTTATTTGGCCGATAACCGATGCCGATACCGATATTTTTCCCACTAGACTTACCTACAGACTACATGGTTTTCTCTACTGTAGGTTTAAAATACCACATTATTCTGCATGATCTTTGTCAATTTGGCCTGCTACCAAATGCAGATGCCAAAAAGGGGCTGAAAATGATGCAACACTTCAACTTGGATTATATTTAATGTCAAATTTATTTGTGACATTTACTCTCTAACATAACGAAAACACTCAGCAGTGCAAATTTGTAAATTTTCACGAATCTAAACTCAACCTGTTCCCAAGCGACAAGTGAAAAGCACATGCCGGTAAGTAATAGTGCATTAACATTTATAGTTTCTTAAATTAAAAATGAACTTGAAACAGAAGCCTTTTAATGTATATCAGTGAGTTTTGATGGAATGGCCAATGTCCGACATTTAACTCTATCGCTAATATTGGCCGATTCCATGCCGATAATATTGTGCGTCCCTACCTGCTGTAATTACTTAATATTGCATTAAGATCCTTCTCAACAACAGTTTTATAGTCTATTAAATAACCATTGTGAGGCAAAGAATTATGAATGTTTTATAACAATACAACTGATTTACGACATATCAGAGTTTTTAAGTATGGTATTTTATTCAAATTCAGGGGCACTTCTGAAAAATTTTGGGGCACCCTCTGCCACAGGCCAGGATGATGAGCCATCCACTTCCTCAGCCACAAATGTGTCTCCACACGTCTGATCCTGAGGATGAAGGGCCATTTGCCTCTACCTCCCCCCAGCAGGAATCTGGGGTGCATATTCAAAGTGCAATAGTAGTAAACAGATTTTCTTCAGCGTTCAGTTGTGCACTTTAACCTTGGGGTCGCCCAGGGCACCTAACGGACTGGGGCTGCCCCTGTCCTACAGTTGCTGAGTGCTTTCTGGACAATGGCAACGTGTATGAATTCCCAGAATCTCACCTTGACAGTTAACAGGATGGACTTGGATGTGCTGATGGGAAAACATACCTTCTGCTGCCCTGGAGGAAGAACTTTTAACATAACTTTTGCTAATGTCCATACGACAATAATAAACAGTCATTGTGAAGGCAAACAGAGACATCCTGGAGATGACAGCTGAGTTATGAACTTAAAACAAGCAACCCTAACACGCACACACCCTAACTGTCCACATGACCTGAGGAGGAAATACAAAACTCATGGGCTTGTGGACACACAAAGCTACTTCTGTGATCTGTCTAATGTCTTAAAGCTGAAAAAAAAAAAAAAAAAAAACTTTTTTAAAATGCTGATCGTGCGGTTCATCCATCAATCAGCCAACTGTGTGTCATGTCCAGTCTTATTTTGAAAAACCGTGATAGAGTGAGTCCGCAATAAACGAACCGTGAAGTAGCAATGAACTACTATACTGTAATTGGAATTTAAATGGGACCTATATTAAATAGTTATTCTCATGGTATAACTAGCCAGGTGATGTAAGGGTTACACTAATAAATGTTATAAATACTGTTACAGTCAGAAAAGGGTGGACTGTCCTCTCGGGGTTGAAAGTGGGTCAAAAGCCTCAGGTGGAGGAGTTTAGTAGTTTTGTGCTCCAACTGAGTTACCTCCACAGGGTAGCAGGACTCGTCCTAAGACAGAGTGTGAGAAGTTCAGTTATCCAGGAGTGACTCGGAGTAGAACTGCTGCTCCTCCACATTGAGAGGAGCCAGTTGGGTAGTTTGGGCATCGGGTAAAATGCCCTCTGGACACCTCTCTAAGGAGGGATTCTGGGCATGTCCAACAGAGAAGACTCCAGGGAAGACCCAGGACACGATGGAGAGACTGTCTCTCAGCTAGCCTCCCAGAACAGCTGGAAGAGGTGGCTGTGGAAAGACATTTCTGGACCTCCTAGCAACAGGACTCCAGAACAAGTGAAAGCTAATGGATGGATGGATATATTACTTTGTACTACTACACCCCTTTAAACCAATTTTATGTATTTAGAAAGCCTTCTCAATATTTAAAAATATATTGTCATTGCAATATCACTATTATAAATCACTGCTTGGACTGCAATGCATCAAAGGCCGTTACATTATTTTGTAGGAGCCAATACCAGCTGAGAATAACCGAGATGCTAAATCATGTTTTTCTGTATGGTGCAGCGGCAGCCTTTAGCTCTGTGCTGTGTTCAATCTCCCCCTGACCAGATAATTTATTGTTTGATCAAAGATCCCAGGCATGAATAATGTACTTTTGTTTTTCAGATAGGTGTAACTGAGATACATGAATTTTTTATGGTACCCAATCCAGAGGCACAGCACACACACAAACACATACATTAACATGTCAGTCCCAACAAGGCAGACAGTGTGAGATCATATGTCGACATCTAGACAAGTCAGTGATATCATATGAAACGTCCAAGTCAAACATCAAGTCCGAGCTGCTCTATGTCAAAATAACATGTTGAAAAGTGTAACAGCGGATCACTACAGGGCTGCAAGAACCACCAGAACGTAACAGGTTAATGTGTTTGTGAGTGTCGACCTTTCTGGCTGGAGGGTTCCTGTTGTAGAAGTGCTGTTTATAAGAGTCCATCCAAACTTCTGCAGCTCGTACGGTGTTCTGCAGGAAGTTGGGTCGTGCGTACGGGGCCTTTTTAGGGAAAACGTGACCCACATGAGAGCAGGGGTGAATCTCCAAACTACCTCCACACTGCCACACCTATTGGAAAAAGATACATATATACAATTGTTTTTATGTTTGGAGTTGAAATTGACCGAGTTTATGACACTATATTTTTAGGTATCATTCTGGACAACAAACTTAGTTGGAAGCCTCATATTGAATATACAGTATTAGAAATAAAAGTGTAAAAACTATTGGCCTATCAGAGTCAGATATTCTTTATTGTCATTTGCAACACATGTGGTACATGTGATGAAACGAGATTATGTATGCAGGGTCCCAGTTACATCCAACAATAAAATGTAAAAGAAGAACAGTAATAAGATCTAAGATATGACCTAAGAAAAACATCAACCAAATAATATACGAAGCATTAATAGCATAAAAAACATTATGTCAAACAGCAGCATGACCTCAACAACTGGACATACATTCAACCAATTAATCCAATTCAAAACAGCCACACACCTAATTTTAGTAATTAAAATAAACCATTACTAACTCAGTCAATTTGACAGATACTGAGCTAAAATTTTGCTTTGGTGGTAGCTGAAAGTCCTTTGCAACACACTCCTAAGTACAAATTGACTGTCATGATCCAGCTGGCTGGTAAGACGAGTCAGACCCACATGCTGGAGGACCAGATGGCTCGTGGAGACAAAAATGAGAATTAGTTATCTGTGGTAACATAACACAGAAAATGCTGACGGGGCAGCAAAAACTCACTTAGCCCCCAAAGCGGGGCCCGGAACAGTCAGAGCAGGTGTATGGAGGAAGACAGGTGGAGCAGGACCACAGATCGTGACACCATGGAAGGACAATGCTCAAATAACATCAGGTGCAAGTCATTGCCACTGCAGCCTCAAGACTGCAAGACCGTCCTGTCAGGTGGAAGGCACTCGGACTAAATTCTAGTCGCTAATGAGGCAAGAGACACCTGCGGATAAAAGGATGTGAATCAGGTGTGAATCATCACAATGATTATTCAAGTAAGTGCACAATGTTATATACAAAATTTGACTTAAAACCACCATATCTTTCTCAATCTAAGCTATATTTTTGTTCAAAACGCTAAGATAGCAGCGTTTTTTTTTTTTTTTTTTGTTGCTTCGGTGGACTCATTACTTCTTTTGTTTGAGTGTCGTGCAAAAACCCATAAAATCTGCTTGAATGGGCAGGAGTGGATGTCAGAAAAGCTTTAGACAAGTCTGTGATTTATTCCTTTTATGCATTTTTTTTCCTTCAACACATAAACCCCCAACCCTCTCCTATCTCTATCACTAAATATTAATAGTTAATAAGAGAAAATTGTGAAAGTAAATAATGTAACTTTTCTAAATACAACACTCGTAGTAAAAAGTAACATCCATAGTGAAGGATGTACTCTGCAGCTGTCTGGCCTCCTGGTGCTAGCTCCATTTGCTGTTGTGTGGTGCAGTGCACAGACTGAACAGTCACTCTCAGGCTACTTTGTCGTCCAAAGGTTCACCTACAGGGGAGTAGCTGCTGAAACATTCCTGAGCAACTACTAGCACCTGTTAGCTTGAGGCAGCCAGGACGGCTTTCAGATACTTGTTCAAGTTCGGATCCAGCCAAGGTTTCAAGTGAGTGGAGCAAATTTTAAACATGTAAGATGAAATCCCCCCCCACGGACCACTGATTGGTCAGGGAGAATTCTGACTCGAGGGCAAACCAGCATCTCTGCTGGAGCACTAAAGTCTTGGACACTCTGACACACACCCTTCTTCTCTGAAGTAGGATTTTTTTTTTGGGGGGGGGGGGAATTAGTGCAAAATTTAAGGATTCAGTTTTTTTTTTTTTTTTTTTCACACCAGCTCACATTTGCATTTTTATGGTGTAAAATTTCAACAGTCTTACAGCTGCAGGGGATAAGCTGTTTCTGAGCCTTCTTGCTCTGAATGCTCCTCAGCCAACTGCTTGAAGGAAGGGGCTGGAGCAGACTGTGCAGGATGAGTAGAGTCTTTCATGATGCGGAGCGCCCTCCACCTGTATCGTGATGTGTAGAGGTCCGAGGTGGTGGGAAGGCGGCTCCCCACAGTCTTCTGTGCAGCCTTAACCACCCTGCAGAACCATCCTCTCAGCAGCAGTGCAGCAGCCGTGCCACACAGCGATGCAGGTGCAGAGAACGCTGTCCCACACACAGCGATAGAAGCTCCTCAGGCCAGAGCTCCCAAGTCCAGCTCTCTGCAGGTTCCTGAAGAAGTAGAGATGCCGGTAGGCCTTCTTGACCAGACAGGAAGTGTTGGCTCTCCAGGTGAGGTCACTGAACATATGCACCGCCAGGTACCTGTAGCAGGACACCACGTCCTCAAAATATTACCACCTCAAAATATTTACAGTATGAAAGTATTTCCTTAGTGCACATTGTCCGATACTGTTTCCATTGATTTATTTGTAGTTTTTTGCCCAAAAAGTTGCTTGTTTCTGAGGTGAACCTAGGCAAACTGTAATGCAAACATTCTTATTCTTATTATTATTATTCTTATTATTCTTATTCTTATTCTTATTCTTATTCTTATTCTTATTCTTATTATTATTATTATTATTATTATTATTATTATTATTATTATTATTATTATTATTATTATTATTATTATTATTAT
>JAVCKU010000139.1:12802003-12812040 GCA_032273985.1 Hypsolebias coamazonicus | reverse complement strand
AACCTATGATAAAATTAAGAACGTTTAAAAAAATGTTGATCAGTCACAGATTTTTGCTATTGAAAGCACATTTCTAGATAATTATTAGGCAATAAAGCATATTTTCAGTAATTAGCAGCTGACAAGGGTCCCACTTTTTACCTGATGGGGTCAATGCGAGACTTTCGCCTCTTGCGTTCCACTTCAGGAACCGAGTGCCACTGAAAGGTGAGCCTCCAGTCAAATCCTCCGATCATCGGCTCATCTGTTTGCATGTAAAACTCAAAAGTGTTCCAGTCGATGGTGTCGATCACAGGGCACACTATGGTGCTGGCGTTCTCAGCAATCCTAAGCAAAACACCATTAATGCACAGAAAGGAAGGGGAAAGAGACAAAGTGTTCATGATTTTAGGTTCAGAATGTTCAAAAAGCTCCTAAAGGTCTGACTTGGATCACCTTTCCAGCAGAGGCTCAATCCAGCCGGGGACACACTCACAGTGGCAGTCAAGAAACGTCAGAACATCCCCCGTGGCGTAGGTGGCGCCAATGAGACGTGCTCGTACCAGCCCTTCTCTTTTGTTGGTGCGAATGAGCCGCACACGTTGCAGATTACTGATGTACTCTGCCAGCTGCGACTTCAGGTAACCTATAATATAAAGCACACAGAGATGTCTTCAACATCAATTTATTCTTAACAACTTTAAATTTTCATGCAACCATGTACATGCAATTAATAAACTGTTTTTAATCATCTCAGTGTAACTTTATGCTGATATGGATGTTTTGCATCAAGAAGGTACCAAAACAAGACATACAACTACTTCTGTATGTGATTTATGCTGCATAAAAGTTACCATAATTTATTTTTGAGTTTGTGTACGTGTATTCTCTTAAAAGTGATCTTGAGGACCAGTTCTCCAGCATTTTTGAAGGGCTTTCTTTGTTTGCTTTCTACATATTTTAAAGACGTGCTCTATGTCTGGCTCATTTTAAACTTCTAGTTTTGTCAAATGGCTGGAGTTGGAGCTATGACTTTTACAAGCATCAAAGCACCACATAACTCAAGGGATGAGCCCATGTTGTGTCATAGCAAACAGCTTAACATTTAACCAACTTTTAACTGTATCTTTAAGCACTTTGGTTTTAGCTGCCTGCCTTAAAAACAAATAAGATGTTAAAGTTTATTACCGTAATTTCCAGATTATAAGGCACTACTTTTTTCACACGCTTTGAACACTGCGGCTTAAACAATGCTGCGGCTAATTTATGGATTTGTTTTTGGACAGGCTAACGAGCTTAATGCCACCAAAACATTTAGCCTCATCACACCCAGGTGCTCACATAGCTGCCCAATACATGCCTCTCTTGGGGGGGTGGGGTCTTCGTGACTCAATAAAACTACCTGTAAAGGTAAAAAAAAAAAAAAATCTGACCAACGAAATTACCAAACAGGTCACAGTGGACCAACGAAAGTTTCATTAGTCCACTGGGGAGGGGGGTGACTTTGTTTCCCCCCTCCCATTCTCTCCTTCCCTCCCCGTTGTGCCCCCAGGGAGGGGGCGGGGCAGTGCACAGGACGAAGGTGAAGATAGCTATCAATGACTTCCTGGTAGACTACTGTATTTTTTTATATATATACTGTATACCGGACGTGTTACAGACACTGTTCAGAAAAAAAAAAAAAACATTCACTGTACATATTTATGTGTTACCTGTACATATTTAATTAAGTTTAAAATAAATCTTTCTGTGTACATATTGCATGTTACAACATGGACACCCGTGGCTTATACACAAGTGCAGCCTATATCTGTACTTTAAAAAAAAAAAATTGTAAGTGTGGCTTATATTCAGGTGTGCTCAATAGTCTGGAAATTACGGTAAATTTCATTTAGAAACTGCCCAAAAAAAGAGCTATTACCAAATAATTGTATGTTCAGTTGGCTGATGATGAATCGCAGAAGTCCCTCTCAGATAATGTTAATCTGCAACAAAAAAATGTTTTTAGTGTGCCACCTCTTTTTTTGTTGTTTCACTGGAGCAGTTTTCATATGAATGTGTGCACCATACGCTGATATGCCAAGTAAATGTTCTTAAGAGATCAAAATATACATTTATGTACATCTAAATGTTTTACTTTAGTATTTCACATAGGTGAAACTAAAGAAATGGAAAAAATAAGTCTTTGAATCAGGCTGGCTATAGCAAGGTGCGTGAATTTAAATTGGTTTCCTGTCATTGTGGATTGCGTCATTTGAGTAAACGGATTAACAGCAAAACTCAGATTGATACAGATTTTAATTATATGTTAGCACTGAAATCTGTGCTGGTGAATGAGTGATTTATACCATATTATTTTATTTGCCATATATGTTGAGTAAAACACAACTGAGATGAAAAAAGTAGTTTGATCCTGTTCAACTGGGTTAGAAGTAAAGATTTTTAAAAGTCATTAGAAGTTTGAAGAAACTTTTCCAGTTCAGGAGTGACATGTTTAGCATTCCACTTGTTAACAGTGTTTAGAAGAGAGGAACGTGTGTCATAGCAGCTCATTTGACTGATGTTATCATTATGGTGTAATGTCTGACAGACTAGACTATCTGTTGTAAATCTAATTCTACAGCAACTGACAGACACTGAGCTACGCCTGTATCCAGTTCCTGATATGAAGTGGCGTCAGTCTCAGAGTTAGCATGTAAGGCAGACCATCGTAACAAGCAGATGGTCCATTCACTGACGAAAACTGTGATACAAGTGAAATCTCTAAAAGCTGCTCCTCTGGTCAAGGACTTTCAAAATATCTCACACTGCTTTGTCATTAAATACACAGCCAGCAAAACAAAACTTTACTTCTGCACACAAAACCTACACGAGACAAGCAGAAACTGGAGCAGAGACAAGCTGCTCAGTTCTAATAATGACTGCAGCCGACACCAAAACATCAGCTTTTCCATAACCAGTCAATTCAAGCGACGCCTTGCTCTCATAACGTTTTTAAATGTGTTTTTCCTATAAGCTGCTTTTGGAATATATATACAAAGTATACAGACATTTCTTCTGGAGGAGTCCCCTTTTCATTTACTCCTTTGTACTCCATCAGTACAACACAATTAGAGCTTCAAACAACTTTTATCTGCCAGATCCGCTTTTAAAAACAAAAATATAACCCATGGTTTTTCGGCAGTGTCAGACCTCGGTCACTGTAGTCATCAATTAGGATGATTTCTTTCAGCAGGATGGCAGGCGTGGTCTCCAGCACACTGTGAATAGTTCTCAGCAGGGTGGACCAGGCCTCGTTGTAGAAGGCTATGATCACAGAAGTGGTAGGTAAACGCTGGTAGTCAAACTTCTTATTCCGGCATCTGAGGCATGGATATGTGTGTAGGTGGGCGGAGAGAGAGACAGAGTTGACATAAGCTTAAGTGTTAATGCTCAATACATATTTATAATTTTTAAAAAAGCAGCAGTAAGAGAGATCTAAATGTTTCTGAAAGGCTTCAGCTGTCAGTATGGCAGGAGACGATGTCTAATCTTAATCCAGATGGCAGTCAATGAAACAATAAAGAGTTGCAGAAAATATGTATGTGGTTGGAGGCTGTCACACCAGAGAGCAACATACCGCAGCAGTACTTAGAGAGAGACCACAGAAATGAAAGCAAGCAGAGAAGAATAAAGCCAAAAGGAAAGACAGAGGGCTGGGGTTAGAACTGAATGAAGATGTAAAGATGAAAATGTTGAAAAGGAAACATCAGTACATGAAAAAGGGAGACACTGAGCCCCGGTTTTATAATATAATATGATGCAAGAGTGTCAGCACTGGCAAAGAAGAAAAACATACAAAGCTGGAGACACTGTTTGGAAACAGACAGATGATTGCATTTCCAGTCATCTACAGTTGGGAAAAGTAACCATTTGGGGGCTCGTCCGGGATTTGAACCTGGACCTCTCCAAGTGAGGCGTTGTAGTTCAAGATGTTTAAGCTGAAGATAGCTTGGTTCTGTTTGTTCTACTTTAATATGAGACTGTTTTGATTTTCCATTTTGGTTATGCTTCTGAAACTGGTTTAATTTTTACATTTATGTTTTTGTTTGTTTTCTAAGAATCTGACTTAGTTTTCAGTTAAAATTTACAATGAAAAAAACTATTAAATTGTTGTTTAAATTGTCTTTATCTATTTATTCTCTTATTTTATTTATTGCTATAATGAAAAATCACTAAAAATGTTAAATCATGTCATCTGGACAGACTCTTGGAAGAAACATTTAGTCTTTCGTCCAAAAGACTTTGTTAGACTGAGGCCTGCCACCAAAATCTGTCATATAAATAGCACCTCACTGATGTGTTTTGAGCCAGCCTGCCGTGTTATTCCCAGAAACTGGCTAGAGTATAGACAAAGTCTTTCGGATGAAAAATGAAACATTTCTTCCAAGAAGAATCTGTCCAGGTGACATGATTTAACATTTTTTGTGATTTATTTACCAGAATGATTGAGCTTACAATACTTTTTTTAATTTATAATGAAAAATGGAGTGCAGACACATTCAAATAAGTATATATTATACATATACATTAATAGATGCTAATTAACAACCCGATTAGGAATGGGAATCAGATAAGATCGTTCAGATTCAACCCAGATAAAATATTTTGTCTTCAGCAATGCTCAAATCATTATGTTGGTTCCTAAACATAAAAATTCAACCATTCAAGATAATTACGGTATATTTCACCTTTTCCAGTGTATTGCTTTTATTCACTATAGTGGTGTTAGCTATATATATATATATGCTTTTAAAAGACTCATCATAACATATAAATGTAGCAAGAATACAAAAAATAACTTGTAAGAGTCCACAGAGAGCATGAACAAACCCAGTTTTTTCTTTGTTCCACTGAGTTTGTTTCTCCTGCACCTACTGAAGGCATTTGATAAAAACTTTTGTCTTTGAATGAGCAGAGGGAGTGACTTTCAACCTCCCACATAGTTTCCTCTGACCAGTTAGGAGGAGATCAAAGTACAGTACCTTATTACCGTAGTTTTGTCTTTAGTTGTGGAGGACTCACAGTAGCAGAATAGTTTACCTTCATTAGACAATCAAATTGAAAAGGTAAATTCACTGCTAAAACATACGGATCATTTGCATTTACACTCCAGGGTGTTTACGGCAAACAAATGATGGTTTTTCCAAAGCTACCTCTGCATTTCATTAATAAAGGGAGCCAGTGAAGCATAAGGAAAAGGCGGAAGGGGAAACTACTAATAAAAGACACGACAGAGTGTTTCATCACAGTGACAAAGCCAACAATAGCTGTGGATGGAATAAATCTATTCGTCAGATCAGTAAAAACATCAATATATCACATGAACCTCTGCTTTGATTTTAACCTACAGTAAAGTGAAAGAGTTCAACTTACTATTTTTAGTCACACTTTTGGCTCAGTGCCAGCTCCAGGCATCATTCAAGGTTGGGATGCACGATGTCTCGAATATCTTTGATGCATCATGACTTTTTTCATTGTGAGATTTAATAAACTTGGGTATAGTTTTTCATAACAACCTGCATCTTATTATTCTCTGAGGATTTACGTTGCATAACACAAGAAAAGCCCAAATTATTGAGATAATAGTGCTTGGACTCAATTCATTTTTTTTATGTGGCGCCAATTCTCACCAAAACTCAACAAGACGTACACTGATGTTCCCCGTCACTGAGAGGGATTTGAATAGTAAACGTTTAGTGATAAGTGTTTTTTTCTGGACAGGGAACATAGGGAATGCTTAATGTTTTTGGTGCAAGATATACAAGTGGGAAGGAATTACACTGTGTATTAAGAAGAGAGGTAGTTTTTTTTTTATTGTTGCTTGTCTGAGGTGTGTGAAGGCAGGGTCCTGAAGTGCATCTGGAGTAATTATATCCACCACCAGGAACAACGGCAGAGCTAGCGGGTGCTTCAACTTCATAGTGGCGTTAGCAATCATATATTAATCTATGGCCACCTCAATCATTGGAAGCACCTTTATCTATTAAGAAATATGAAAACTAGTTCCTTCAAATGATTGGGGTGGCCCGGTTTTACATACTATGGTGTACCGTATGTTCTGGCGTATAAGTCGCATCAGTCAAAAAAAGCCTCATGAAGAGGGAAAAAACATATATAGTAGAAGACGCTTTGGCGTATAAGGAGCATTTATTATGCGTTTATTTAATGGTCAAAACAGCACCATTTCGCCTGGGTGTTGCCGCAACATCCATCCATTGCGGCCGGAGCCGCTAGCTCTCCAGCGTTCCTTCGCCTGCACTAGCTGAGTGAAGCGAGCGTGCACGGGAGGACTCGCTGTTGCAGTTCTTAGAAATTTAACATATATGGCAACAGCCATCTTGGATTTTAACAACCCACTTTTAGATAGGAGACTTCCTTATGCCTAGTTGCAGCCACACACAAAATTCAAGTTGTTACTCTATTTATTCTCCAAGTTATCCAACTCACAAGACAAACTGAGGGTATTTTCATGTCCCCTCCACTTCATGACAATGGACAAAAAGATGGAAAAGAGTGAAAATTAAAAAGGAGTCATTCTTGTCTTTAACCAACTCACTCATTCATCCTGTGGTCCTGAATGTGCCGATGGAGGGATATCTTGTCACTGATGTAGATGTTGATAGCGTAGCGCTCCACAGCTTCCTCCTCCTGCTTCTTCTCCTCTGGGCTCAGGTTGAGGTGTGTGGCCCGACCCCACTCCCCTGGTGCGTTGTTGTCTGGTGACAGTTTAACATAAAGAGGTCTAGCCAGCTGCCCATCCATCCCACTCTCTTCTACGGACAGCTGCCTCGCCTGCATATTGTGCTCTTCCTCTTCATCCTGTCCGGACGAGGAGGAGGGGAAAGAGGAGCGCGCTAACAGAATATAGCCCAGCCACAGCAGCCACAGCAGGAAGCCGGCTTTGGCCAGCACGCCAAGTTTTCGAGAGCAGCGCCCTCGCATGATGAAGCGCACGAGGGCTCCGTGATGAGCCGAGCTTCAGGGAGCCCGTCAGGACACCAGCATTTGACGGATGAAATAAAAACAGTGTTGTATCACATCTGGAATACAAGAAAAAGATGAACAGTTTAAATAATCCAAACACTTTAAATAATCCAAACGCTGCACTCATCCCATAGTGCTCTTCGACCCAGGAAAAATCCATTACAATCACGTAAAAGTTTCTCCACTGTACAGCTACACCCAAGAAGCCTTTAAACGCCCCGAGGACACAGCTCAAATCGACCGGAGCAACAGTAATCAACATCAACACCATAAATGTATTTGCCTGCTCAGAGCTGCGTTAAGATGCTCGTTAAGTACAAATTGCACAGATGGAAGAGGCTAAATGATGGCTGACAATACAGCAGTGTGCTGAATAAATGGAGTGTGCGATACACTCCGGTGAGAGATGCCGTTCATTAGCCTGATGAACTTCATTATGATGATGCCGTTTATAAGCGCGACGCTTCGCAGCGAGCCTTTAGAAACAAACGATGAGATGCTCTGCCTAAAACGTGCAGCTGTGATGTTGCTCACTTTATCACATGTTTCTGGTGGTTTCTAATCGCCTGATTCACATTTCATCGACAGTTTCCCTTCAGGCATTATTATTACAGTTCCACTCGTTCTCATTCATGTCAGCACCAATACTGAAAACACCTCAGAGGTAGAGGACATGTAACAAAAGTTTGATCCAATGAAAATAACAAGAAAGTCAAGGCTTTTTCCAACTACAGGGTTGTACATACAGGATATAATCATACTGATCTAGTCTTTACTGGGTTCTAAAATGATGCAAAGCTAACCTCAAGTGGACATAAACACACAACAGATTATATATGTTGATATTTAATCAACAATAACAAAGCCAACGTGGAAACTGTGTTTGAAAAACTAAGCACAACCTGTGACGCAACGACCCCTGAGGACACCAGGTGGTCAGTAGCTTAGGAGCACCACAGGGGCCTGTACTCTGTACACCTCAGAGTTTCAGAACAGAACAGACTCCTCTCATCTGCAGAAATATTCAGATGACTCTGCAGTGGTCGGGTGGATCAGCGATGGACAAGCAGCTGAGGACAGGGAACTGGTGGACCGCTTTGTGGCATGGTGTGGAAACAATCATCTCATCCTGAATGTGAACAAAAGAGATGATTGTAGATTTCAGGAGAAAATGGAACAGGTCCAACCCTATTTCCATCAGGGGAGAATAAATGGAGGTGGTGGAGAAGTGTACAGTAAATACCTTGGGGTTCACCTGGACAACAGTCTGGACTGAAAATGCAACAGTGAAGCCGTCGACAAGAAGGAACAGAGCAGACTGTACTTCTTGATGCTCCATATCTTCTACAAGTCTGTTGTAGAGTGTGCTCTCTCTTCTGTCATCATCTGCTGGGGTAGCAGCACCAGAGCAAGTGACTTAAACAAGATCAACAAACTCATAAAGAAGGCTGGTTCAGTTCTGGGGACTCCTCTAGAACCTTTGGAGATTATTGTACAAAGAAGGCTTCTTCATAAAATGAAGAACATTATAGACAACCCTCAGCATCCTCTTCATCAGACTGTCATACAACAACAGTGTCTTCAGTCAGAGGCTTCTTCCAAGACAGACCACTACAAGAGATCCTTCCTGCCCACAGCCATCAGCATCTAGAACATTTCTTGAATGAATCCAGGATGATGAGTTACAACAACATTTAATTTCCCTCTGGGATTAATAAAGTATTTTTGAACTGAATTGAATATGATGTGTTTGTACAACCCCATTTAGCAGCAATAACCTGAAGTAGTTGTTGATAATAAGACTATATCAGTCTCTCGTGTGGTTGTGGAGGAATGTGGCCCGCTCCGCTTTACAACATTACTTCATTTCATTTAGATTTGTGGGCATTTGTTTCTGCTCAGCCCTCCTGAGCATCAGCCCCAGTACTTTGAACGGATGCAGTGACTGGAGCGTTGAAACGTATTGATTCGTTTCTTCTTCCGGTGTGGATTTACTCCTGCTGTGTTTTGGGTCACTACTAATGTTCTGTTTCATTATCAACCAGTTTAGTCAAACAGCTGAACTCACATGAGGCTAAAATAACGTCCAAAGAAGATCACGGTCAACTTAACAACAGCCATATTGTCAAGGTCCTGCAGCTGCAAAACAAGCCCAATCATCTCCACTCCACCATTTCCTGTTTTAGATTTTAATCCACTTCCAACCTAATATTGTCTCCTAATACATAAAACTCTTGAATAGAAGGCAAACTTCCTTTTTCTCATGGTTCATCTTCTAAAATAATGTTTTTATATAACTTTAGCTTCTGTTGAGCATCTTTTCTGTTAAAATGCTGCCTCGTTGCACAATACCTTAGCATCAGAAAAGACAGTGTTGTCGTATTCAAAACGCTCAAGCCCGAGCAAGGCTTGTTTGAATGCTGATGCTGTAAAGACCTGCTTTTATTTTCTCCTACTGAACCGAAAAGAGACATTGCTAAATGTATTTGCACAAGGACAAATAACCCTCCTGCTTATTAAAAAAAAGAGGATTAGTTTCAGTTTGTAGACACACAAAGACAGCAATTTCAACGTTCACGACTGACAGATGAGCTTAATGTGGCACATTCTGAAAGAAGCCTGATTTAAAAACAGACCACTTAGCTGTGTTGACGCGGGACTGAATGCAAGCGCATAATCGCGTTGCATTAATATTACATTTAGTCACATCGCATGTTTATTTCCCATTTGAAATAGTTTGCCCTCACAGAAAAACCTGCTAAATCTAAAAGAAAAATAAACTAAGCTGCTGCATGAGTCTATAGAACCGCCATAAAATTAAAAAGCTTCCTCTTCTCTGTGAGTCCTTTAAGGCAGCAACGCCGCCTTTTTACTCCAAGTTTGGCCTTGGGCCAGAGGACTCTGGACCCCTGAGGTTTCAAAATGGAGACGCCTGCAGACAAAACCCTCTTTTATTGGCTGTCCATCACCTTCCACCCGCTCTGAATCGGATAGCCACGCTCGGAGAGCATTTCAGAGAAGAGCAAGAGGGA
>JAVCKU010000139.1:12770195-12781484 GCA_032273985.1 Hypsolebias coamazonicus | reverse complement strand
CTGCTAGCTTGCTAACAGACAAAAAAAACCTCAGAAAACAATGAAAAAAAGTGCCGTATGCAGCCGGATGACGTCATGTGGTGCGTTAAGGTGCCGTTCGTAAATCCGAAACGCCGTAGGTCGGGGGCGCCGGAACTCGAGGACAGCCTGTAATTGGATCACGGCTGATCCTGACCTAATTAAAAGTCAGAGACCGGCCCAGCCCACCCATTAATCACATTGTAACGGCCCGGCACTAATCCAGGTCGGTCCAGGCCAGGTTTTGGGTTCAGGTTAGAAATGACAGCTCTAAAGTCAACCCTAACTATAGGATTTATATAAAAGGAAAGTCTTACTCCCAGAACCGCAAATAAACCTGCAGTCTGAGAGCAAAGTGCTCTTTTAGGAAAATATGGAAAAATAAGATGTTTATTTAAGATGGAGCTAGGGTGTTGATGGCTTTGTATGTTAAAAGTAAGATTTTGAATTATATTCTGAATTTGACAGCACAGAGCATTTAGCTGTTGCTTTCATCGTGTAGTTGCATGATACGATCATTTTACACCATCTGTCTGTAGAGGTTTCTCTTCTTTAGCGGTCACGTTTGTGCTTTAATGTAAGTCTGTACGTGCTGAAGCCTAGAGGAGAAACAGTGTGAGGTCAGGCTAGCTGTAATCAGCCTGTATCTAGCTGTGTGTTTTTCATCGACTAGCCACAAACACACACACACACACACACACACACACACACGGCATCATGAGCCAATCTACATTTCCCAGCAACCATTTGAAAGTCATCCAGTTCAAGCCAGTAAATCTGAACTCTTACCATCATCTCCACAACAGTAATCACTTACAGTAGGAGTTACAGTGAAGGCTGCAGTGCTGGAAACAAAGAAGACATTTAGTTTTTTCAGTCTTGCAGAAATGTAGTGAATGTTGGAGTGGTTCATGTTCGTTCCTGGACACGGATCGTTTCTTTAAAACGTGTTAAATATCTGTCGGTTTGTGTTTGTAGGATGCACAGCAGACTGCAGAGCTGGAGTTGGTTATAGATGTTTCTTTTTATGATGCCAAGTATTTATTTATTTGTTGCTTTTGCAGTTAACAGCTGTCTCAGTAACTTTGATAATCATCAGACGGGCCTAAATGAAAAGTTTGCTTCAGCACCAGCCTCCTTTCGAAGCGTCTGTCAGCGTGTCACCCCTACGTGTCATAAAATATTTGTTTTGCTCTAGAAGTGCTGAGAAACAAAAAATAAACCTCCCACAGAATTAATGTTTAGTTTTTGTCTATTACTGTAGTTTCTCATTATCTGATTATGTCGTTTTGTTACTTATTTTATGACGTTGCATAAGACAACTCTTATCTGCAAGTTTCTGTCCAAATGTGCACGTTTTACCGACTGCATCACACACTCTTGATGTCAATTTTAGGGCAGGTCTATTCAACTAAACTGCTAGGGGGCACAGTTACTGAAAGCCAAGAGCTCAGGGGCTCAGTTATTACCATTAAGTAAGTTTGTTTTATGATTTAAAATAAATTAATTTAAAAATGAACCCACTGGTAGGCTGAAGTGAGCACCTGTGTGCCTGATTTGGCCCTCGGGCCACCACTTGAATAACCCTGCTTTAGGGCCTGCATTTTTAGCAGGACTGCCTCTTCACTCTGCTGTGTATTGTCTTCATTTTACACTTTTCTCTAAAATATTTCTATAGACAACCAGAAAAAAGTGACTCTATAACATCATTTGCCCCATTTTTAACAATATTATGATTTTTTTTTTTAATACTGTTTTACTTTAGATCCCATGTCCCTGAATAATATGGACTAAATGATCTGAATCAGCTGTGATCTGTTTCTTTATATTACCACCAATATCTCTATCAGTTTGGGCTTTGTTTAGAAGGATGCCTGCAATTTATGTGATGATAAAATTCATGAAAAGGATTTTTATTGCCGAGTGTTTTCTGCTTCATTTGCTGATATAGAAGCCTGGATTACTTTTTATACAGACATTAATTTGTTTATATCTCTAATTTGATTATAGTAACTCAAGAAAGTGAAATGTCATTTTCAAACAAGCTGTTATTTTTGTTTCCTCTCTCGGTGGTGATGAATGAGCACCAGTGGAAGTCATGATTTGACCTGTTGAACTTTAAATGGATTGAACAAGACCTTAAAAGATTAAAAGAGGTCGTTTTGAATTTGTCATCCACCAGCTTTTTACTCAGTGTTTGACATTTTTGTGCTGAACTGAATTATTTCTATGTTGTTTTTTTAAAAAGTCTCAATATTCCATAAAAAGAACATTTCTGCATGAGGACCCAATATAAAGTCTTTAATGGCACGTGTTTGTGTTTATCAGACGGCCCATTGTGCTCAGCATTGGTCAGTCGTCCTCTGAGCCACACCTCTGTGGACTGAGGGGCGGATCAGCCGCGGGGCTCGGCCTTTATAAGCCACGTGCAGACTCGTGCAGTGAACTCTTCAGGCTCAGTGATATTTTGAGCTCTTTGCTCCAGACTCATCAGAACTCAACTCTTCCAACACTTCAGCCACCTGTCGGAGTGAAATGGCTACGTTCGTGTCTGTAAGTTTGTCATCTCTGTTCAGATCTGATGACCCATGGTCTGTTCTAACCTGGTCCCCATCTGGATCTCCTAATGGGACTGGAGTCACTGAAAGTCTGGAGGATTGTTGACTCAACACTAAGTTGGAGTTAAATGAAGCAATTTTGCCTCAGGGAGGAAAGTTCAACTTATTTATCTGCTGAGAAACATAGTCAGTGCTTTTTAATACAAAGCAAACCTGGTAGCTTTTCTTGTACAAACAGGAGGTTTGAATAGTAAAAATCTAGTTATTCCTCGGGTTAGGGTTAAGGTTGGGGGGGTTAGGTAAGGTTGTCTCTGTATTGAACCTTTTTTGATTCTAGTTATTCCTAGTTTTAATGATTTGTTGATCTAAGACTGAAATTGGGAAAAAAAAAAACTGATTTCTTCTAAACATGCCTTTTTAGAACTGACTGCTGCATCTTCATTCACACGGAGTTGTTTTTACTGAACTGTTCCTGTTATTTCTTATTAGTTCTGATTTTTTTTTTACTAATTGCTTATAGATTGTCAGCAAATACATTGTTTTCCTTTATCAGACTAAGTGATCTGTTGAAGTTTAACAAATGGAAAGCAGGAATTTTGGTTATTCCCCGTGAACCGTGAGTACCGGTATGTATAGATCGAAGAGCAACAAATTGTAATTCTGACGAGTGTCTGTTGTCTTTGCTCAGAGATGGTTGTTTTGCGTGAATGATCTATTTGAGAAACTGTTTTAAATGTGTTGATCAGGAGTAGATATAACTGAGATGTCCAGCTGCTTCTCTTAAAAAAAATAGATAATAGTATTAACCTTGCAAAGCTGACTGGTGATTCCTCACTGAGAATAGGCAGAACTGCACAGCAACAGCCACATATCGCCTTTTCACAGCTATTTTCACATCTGTGAAAAATGCTGAAAGGTAATATTATGTTTGGCAAGGCCATAAGAAATCCTCAGCTGTCAGCTCTGTGGATATTTCTCCTGGACTGCATTGTAATCTGTTGCTCAGCTGTGAGATCACAGTGGCTGTGGCTAGACTGTGTCAGTGTCCTCACCGAGCGAGCACCGGTCGCTGTGCTCCAGGCGTCACTCTGCTGCACTAACACAATCTTAATAATGAGAATCCATACTGAGACATTACTTTTGTTATTCTCCCAGATGGCCACCTGCCACGCCTGCAGCAAGACAACCAGACACAAAGGAGTGAACAGGGATTTTCTGTCTACCCACTGCACTCCATGGAGCGCCGGCAAGCACAAGACTCCTCAGTCCAGCATGAAGTCCAACACGACGACTCCCAGGCCTCCTGGAAAAAACAAGACTCCCACTAGCACACCCAGGTGATAAACGTAACAGATGCTGCAGATGTGAGCTGCAAAATGGTTGTAAATGTAAAAATATGGCTTGCATGATTGTTGCACGCTTTTTCTATCTAAACTTTTGTCTGTTTGATTCCTCCCTGTAGATCCTCCATTTCTTACAATGGTTCAGCACCGAGCTCCACTTCCTCCAAGTCCGCCACAAAAACAAAAACCTCGGTCGTCCAGCGTCTCAGCAAGATCCTCCTGCGAGACAACAGCCAGCGCAGCAAGAAGGGAGGCTTGAAGGATTTCCTCTGCTCACTTTGAGTCTCCCTGAATGCACGCTGTCTTTATTATTACTCTTAAAGAACAAGGTGTGGGAGAGCCATATTGTTTTCTCCTGAAGCTAAAAACTAGCTTGGGTTTCTGAGCCGACTGTTGTTGGGCTGATCGGTGTGGCGCTCCTGAAGTCCTGACGGTCACAGCGGAGAGCACGGAGCTTGTGATCAGCTAATACGTTTTTATTCACATGAAAGTGAATGCCTCCTCCGTCTAATTAAAATCATCAACCGAAGTGAGTGTTTTCACAACTCCCGTGGCGTAAGAAGCTGATGTAAATACCATTACTCTTCTCAGTTATGAGTGTTTTTATACATTTAGTCAGACTTTTTTTTTATGGTAAACATATATTGCAAATCATTATGCACAATATGAAACTATAACGCATTTGAATTTATTGACCCACTTTTTGCTTTCAGTCTTCTACAGTGAGAAACAAGTCTAGGATCATTTGTCAGACTGACAGAGGAGGTGGCCATTTGCTGTAGAGTTTTTGAATTTACAGACAAGTTTTGAAATAAATTATTTTTGCATTTTTTTGGAGAAACCTCATCAGTTGCTGTTTATGTTGCACAGGCACTTCAGTCTAAACTCTTTACAGAAAGTTTTTTTTTATGTGTTTTGTAAACTTTAAATTGATGAATGACAATAAGAACATTGTCTTATAATATCTTTTACTTAATGTACATGAAGGATTTTTATTTCTTGTGCATTTTGTATCAGCTGAATCTATACTCTTGTAAATAATGTTGAGTGAATAGTATGTCTAAATTGTGAAATACCTCACTTTTCTATTCAACTTGCTGTTTGTGATTCTCAAATTAAAACTTTTTCACTCAAAAACTTTTTTATTCTTAATCTTTGAAGCTTTTATTGTTGCTACCTCCAGACATGCAGCACAAATGACTCACTTTTTTTAAAATTTATTTTATAATTAAAATAGTCATTGTTTTCAGGCTGTCCTTGCTTACCTGAAAAAGAAAATATATTTTTAAAAAACATAAAACTGATGTCAAAATTCCTCTACTTTAGTAAAGACCTTGGTAACATTTTTTTATTTAAGGCGGCATAAAGAGAGACAGGATGAATATAAACAGTTGTAACAAACATTTTAAATGTATAAAATTACTTCAAAGAAAGAAAAATAGGTACGAAACATATCAGGGAAAACAGTGAAGCGGAGTTTCAAGTACCTGTAGTCTACAAAATAGATCTGGCTTTTTTGGTCTGTGGGAGGAAACCAGAGCATCCAGAGAAAACCCACGCATGCACAGAGAGAACACGCAAACTCCACCCAGAAATTCCCCTGGACCAGGATTTGAACCAGGGACCTGCTCGCTGAGAGGCAGTAGATCTACCAGTTGCGCCACCGTGCTGCCCTATAATAATAACTTGTTCAATCCAATTTATTTCTGTAGCGCCAAACTCAGGGCACTGTAGAAAAACATTCACATACATTATAAAATCCAGGGGAGAGAGACAGATAAACAGAATGACTGGTCCAGGTTTACTTTCCATAGGAGGAAAGACAAAACGTGTTAAGGATAGAAATAATTACAAACTGGTAAAGTAGAACAAGTTAAGACGGGAGCAGAGTGAGGAAATGTCAATTTGCTCTCTAGTAGTCTACACCTACGTATAGCAGCATAACTAAGGGACAGCGCTGGAAAC
The DNA here is from genome assembly GCA_032273985.1 of Hypsolebias coamazonicus. Classification (NCBI taxonomy): domain Eukaryota; kingdom Metazoa; phylum Chordata; class Actinopteri; order Cyprinodontiformes; family Rivulidae; genus Hypsolebias; species Hypsolebias coamazonicus. Next base: position 12,775,600 of record JAVCKU010000139.1, on the reverse strand, counting down.
CCAAGCCAACCCTATAGAATTTATCATTAAAGAAAGTGTTAAGTCTAGTTTTTAAAGTAGACAATGTGCCAGCTTCACGGACAGAAACTAGAAGTTGGTTCCACAAGAGAGAAGCCTGAAAACTGAAAGATCTGCCTCCCATTCTGCTTTTGGAAACTAGGAACCACAAGTAAACCTGCAGTCTGAGTGTCTGTTAGGAAACTATGGAACAGTAAGATCTGTAATATAAGATGGAGCTAGTTTGTTGAGAGCTTTGTATGTTATAATTGAGTTTGAATTACTTTGTATATCTTGAATTTGACAGAGGCCCATGGAGAGAAGCTAAAACTGGAGAGATATGATCACTCCTACTAAGTCCATGCTCAATAATCCATACAATCCAAGAATTTTCAGTCAGGTCACCTGGACAGGTTCTTTTTTGTGTGTGCTGAAACGTTTCACCTTCCATCTAAAAGGCTTCATCAATCAAAGAAACACACAACACAAAACCGTTTCTCCCCACAACAGCTTACTCCAAAGTGGAACAAACCATTTATGTTGGTGCTAAGATTGTCTCTTTGGCACGCCCCTTCCTCTGGTGCCGGCCCTCTCCCTCGTTGACAGTCATGTCAAACTGGTTCAAAACCAACAAAGTCCATGCTCAATAATCCAAGTATACAATCCAACAATTTTCAGTCAGGTCATCTGAACAGTTTCCTGTCAACGAGGGAGAGGGCTGGCACCAGAGGAGTGGGCGTGCCAAAGAGACCATCTTAGCACCAACATAACTGGTTTGTTCCACTTTGGAGTAAGCTGTTGTGGGAAGAATCAGTTCTGTGTTGTGTGTTTCTTTGACTGATGAAGCCGTCTGGGTGGAAGGTGAAACGTTTCAGCACAAAAAAAAAAACAACCTGCAGATGACCTGACTGAAAATTGTTGGGTCTCTCCTACTATCTCATTAAAACTGGCATCAGCATTTTGGATCAACTGAAGACTTTTTAAATATTTTTGGATACTGTTGGAGAAACTGTCTCGTTCTCTAACATTGTTTACTCAAAAGAATCGCAACTTACAGCAGGCGAAGGTTTTAACAGACATTTTACTTGCAAGGGCAGATTTCAGGACTGGTCATACACAAACATTCATATATGCATGAAGACAAGTCACAGAAATGAGCTGCAAGCACTTATCTGCTCACTTTTATAACATTCTCAGCTCAGCATAGTTAAATGTAGTTCATCGGGTGTCATTGAAGCCAGCTGCAGCCTGCCAGCACTCTTTGTTTGCACAGACATATGGTTCATGGGCATTTCAATTCAGTTTATATAGAGCCAAGTCATGTAATAAGTTATCTAAGGGGCAGATATAATAAGATTTTTTTTCTTCTTTCTGCTGTCTTTCATTTTTTTATATTTCGTATGTTATCGTTTATGGGATTTTTTTGTTTGTTTTTTTAATGAACAAATTTTATAAATAATTTTTTTATAAAATAAATCTCAGAGCACTGACCAAAAACATTCATATACATTATAAATACCAATTAGTAAAGTTATGTATCTAAGAGAGGAAGAAAATTTCAAAGAGAAATACTTCAGTTTGAGATATGAAGGTGTTTTGGGAGACATTTGAGTTGCTTGTCAACAGGGCAGAGAGGAAAAATGTTCTCAACAACAAAGCACAAAAAAAAGAACAATCATAACCTTTGACCAAAATTTCACTGACAGACACGTAGTTAATAATCACTTGCAATAGTCCAGCCTAGATGTGATAAACGCCTGCACCATTTATTCTGCATTATTTTTGTACAAGATGTTTCCAATATTAGTGATATTACGCAGGTGGAGGAAAGCGTTTATGGTTCCTTTCTTAAAGTGGGGGTTAAAAGGTTAAAAGACATATCCTGGTCAAAAATAACACCAAGGTTGTTTTTTTTATTATTATTTTTATAACATAACTATTGCCTCTTTAATAGAGGGAAAAATGTAAACATCACTTTTAGCAATACCGCCTTCAGCCTGTGGGAGGCGCTCAACTCTAGCAACACACCAGACATAACCGGAAGTAGCGCAATTCAGCAATGTTTGCTAAAAGCTGTAGCCTGTTAGCATTGTGACAGTTCACACAAGTTTCTCTACAAAAATGTCTTGAACGCATCATAAAACACGCCCGAGATAATTTTTTTTAAGTAGAATTGTTCGTTAGCATCAAGATGTCGGAGAAAAAGCGATCAAGGAAGAAGGAGCACGAGGACAGACGAGCCCACAAGAAGAAGAAGACGTCCAAACATGACATGGAAAAACACCAGACACAGACGAAGAAACTCAACCAACAGGTTCAAAAACTGAAACACATCGAGACTTTGTGAGTAAACCTGGCCAGAAAATGTGTTAGGAACACGACCACTTTTAAAATGTGGCTTGATGTTTTAGAGAAACGAACTCTCGTCTTTTTGCAGCTACGAACAGCCTCCACCTGGATATATAAAGGTAACTTGTAGCGGACTGCAAAATGCAGAGACTGCATACGTTTTTTTCGAGGCATCTTGGCATTGTTAACAAATGATTCGTGTTGCAGGAGTATGAAGAGAAACCAGAGGACTGTATTCCTGAAGATCCAGGGAATGAAGACGCCAGAAAGTTCCTGGCTCACGCCCCCACCAAGGGGCTGTGGATGCCTCTGGGGAAGGAGGTGAAGGTGATGCAGTGTGAGTATAATAACAGCTATATGTATTGTCATCATGTGTGCAGCCATACAATGGCGAATTTGGTTCTCTGCATTTAACCCATCACACCTGGGATGCACCCAGTTGGAGCAGTGGGCAGCTATGTGGGTGCCCCGGGAGCAATTGGGGATAAGGCGTCTTGCTCAGAGGCACCATGACGTGGGAATGGCTGGGGATCGAACCTGGGACTTTCCGGTCCCGGATCAGCTGCTCTGCCTCTACCCCATCTCGGACCCCAAATGTCTGAGTTCTATTGTGTGTTTTTGGATTTATATAAAGAGAATTAAATACTTGGTTTTACAGTTACACACCTAATAAGATGTTTAACTCCACCTGATACTTCTGCACTGCTGAAGCCTGAAGCTTGGGTACTGGTAGAACTGATTACTTGTTAATCAAACTATCTATGAGGCAAACACAGCTGTCTTCTGTCAAGATGCCTTACAATCTTTATTACCCAGACTGCAACACATTGGACTTTATATTTGACAGCAGGTTTTTTAACTGTTGTTCCATTTTAAACCCCTGTTCAATGTAATACTTGGCAGATCTGTCTTTTTTTCTTCTTTTTCATTTATACGTGGATATAAAGCACATATCCAACTTTTAGTCATCTTACTCAGCACGGTCTAGAAACTGTATTAAATAACTCAAAGTCAGATGTGTGTATTTGAATCATAGAATTAGTTTTGTTGTTCTCAGAAGGGAAGAAATGTCTCTAGGGTGTCTTTTGACAAGGTTATACTTTTTCATCCACTTTAAGTCCCTTGTCGCTGAGCGAAAAAGGAGAATTGAAAAAAAAAAAAAAGCCCATCCATGAATGTTGCGAGTGCGATAAACTGAAAAATAAGTGTGGTAGTAACTTCCATTTTTGGTCTGTGACTACATCCAGGTGTATGAAATGTTCCTTGCAAAAGTGAGGTTGCAACTTCAAAATCTATACACACACAATGTAAACCAGCCACCATAATTTAAGGAAAATGTTCTTTCTAGTTTTTATTATTGTTTTAAAGTAGAGTTTCATGTAATGATTGTGGTGGCAGCGGCTCCACCATTGCACCCAGTTGTGGATAAAATTGCTCCCTCCACTCACCAGTATGCATCATTTTGCACCACCTCGGACAAGTAAAAAAATAAACCTACCTCTCTTCTTCTACACAGTGTAACTCCTACACACTTGAATATCTTGCATCAAAAACATTAAGGTTTACTTGCAGTCTCTTTGATTCCAGGCCAGAAAAACACTCATCTTGAAAACTACAAACACTTACTATTCAAATCCTTCAGCGACGGGGGACATCGGCACACCGCTTGTTTAACACTGTAGATGCCATTTAAATGCTTTAAACACTCAAAATATGTTTAGCCGTAAAGTTAGACCTTAACTCATGTTGGAAAAGTAAATGGGCTTCAATAAGTCTGTAGCAGTCTGATGGTGATTAATCCAGCCACAAACCATGTACACTTGTAATTGAGCTGTAGAAATGACCGTCTGTTATGCTGACACGGTAAAGGCTGCCATTATACTCCGCGTCCGTTCAGTTCTTCATCCCACACGTCGTCCTGCTGCTTGAACAGTCAGAGACTTGGAGAAGAACAAAAACACACAGAAGGCCCAACACCAAACTGTTCTGAAGAATCTGAGCGTGACTGGTTTTTACTTAATCCTTTCGGAATACATTTACATATTTTTTTTCTCTCCTGTCTAAAGGAACAAAAAGCTTTCTGTGATATTTGTTAATACTTAAAGTGCAGCATGTTCAAACGGTGTGAAACTTTACAGAACTCCTTCAGTTCTTGTTGGTAAAAAGTTTCCGCTCTTTGACGATGAGCCATGGATTTTGCATCTCATATGCAGCATGTTTTCAGTGCACGACTTTGCCTTTTGGGTCTTTTCTGAACCAAGCGTAGCCTTCATTTGCACAAAGTTGTTATTTTGTTGGTTCAGTTGGAGGCAAGCGTCAACATTTAATCACGAGTGATGAGCAGAATCAGATTTACTGACATGGATTGTCTGTTATAACAGCTGACTAAAGTTAGATCATATTGTTATTTTCTGTTGATGGTAACAACGCGCTCGAGGACTTTTTTTTTTTTTTGGAGCCGCTATTTTTAATAATACAAAAGGTACTTGAAGTAATAGTTAACTGGTTAAAAATGTTGCTAACCTGCCAAAATGTGCACAGTGTTGTCATGCATATTGTGACAAAAATACATTTTTTGTTGTTTTTCTACAGGTTGGAGATGCAAGCGTTACGGACACAGGACAGGGGACAGGGAGTGTCCTTTCTTCATCAAAGGCAACCAGAAGCTGGAGCAGTTCAGGGTGGTGAGTTTTTATTAAAAACTAAAAAAATAATAATAATAATAAGATCAAAGAGTTAGATCGGGGTCTCCAACCTTTTTTGCACCACAGACCAGTTTTATGCATAACTATTTTTCCACAGACCAGCAGCAGGGCTCTGCTGATAAGGTGCATCATATATGTTTCATATTTTTTATTTAAAAATTTTTTTTTTGCCAGCTTCCCTCTTCAAGGGGTCACCACAGCGAACTCAGTCGCACGAAGACTTGACATTTATTTTTACACTGGATGTCCTTCCTGATACAACCACAGACCACCGAGCTACCACAGCCCTCTGTGTTGAGCAGAGAGCTGCCATCTAGGGTGCCTGGGGGAGCAGATGGTGTTGGTTAAGGGCCT
>JAVCKU010000139.1:12703665-12714322 GCA_032273985.1 Hypsolebias coamazonicus | reverse complement strand
AACCCCATCAAAATCAGTCAACACATATGCAGGATTCTCTCTATTGCTAAATAGCATGTAGTTAGTTTTTTCAACATTCATTGATAATTTATTTACATTCAACCATGTTTTTATGCTACTCGAATAATTTTTAACTACCTCCAACACATTTGTCAAATTTTAACCAGAATCGTAAAAAGTGGTGTCATCTGTAAAGAGAATACTTTGAAGATGTCTAGGTATATGAACTAGATCATTGATGTATAAAATAAAAAGTTTCGGTCCAATAACTGACCCCTGGGGTACTCCACAGTTTATATAATGTAAGTCAGATTGACATTGTTTATTTCTACAAACTGTTTTTTATTTTCTAAATAACTGCAGACCCATTTGCGTGCAAGACCTCTAATACCATATTTACTTAGTAGTATATTATGATCAATGGTATCAAAAGCTTTTTTTAAAGTTTCACAGTCAGTAGACACAAAACATTCATACAAGACAAAACATGAAAACAACGGTACAGAAATAATCACTGTTAGTTGAGAAGCCTGGTCACTACAGGGATGAATGAGTTTTTCAGTCTGTTCCTCCATCATCTGGGCTGCAGATACCTTCGTCCAGATGGAAGCAACCTGAACTCACCATGGAGTGGGTGATCAGGATCTGCCAGAATAAGCCTGGCCTTGTTCACCGACTTCGTCTTGTGTAGATCAATGAGGTTCTTTAGGACTATGTCAGTTTGACAGAAACTGAGCTGAAATTTGTTGTAGTAGTACATTGGAGTCATCCCTAGCTCATATTCAGAGCACTAACATGTCATGGACATGCAAAGCAGTGAGCAACAGGCATTTTTTAAAGAAATGCTAGTTTAATTTATTTTATTTTTACAGGAAATTATAAAGCTGTTTTTATATATCTAGATGCTAATTATACCTTATATCCAGTTTATCAGTTCTCTTAAGTTATCATCCTAAATGTTGAGCAGATATAGATTAAAACCATCGTTGTTCACTCACATTCATCACCACCTTGAACTGTCAGTTTTCCTGCTTTTAATTGTCCTCCGCTCTTCGACTTTACTTCTCAGCATCATCAGTCTTCTCTTCTTTGTATCTTCATCTCTTTCCCACTTCAATAGCCTTTTTTTTTAATTTCTCCCATTAACTTTCCCTCTCTCCCACACCACTTTGTTGTTTTCTTGTCTCCTTTGTTCACACAACAGCCTACCCCTTTATTCTACCACCTCCTTCCTTTTTCTTTGCTTGTCAAGCATTCCCACCATCCTGCCGCCTCTACGCTGTAAATCTTCGACACCGCAGCCTCTCCTCTCTGCTGCTCAATGTCTATAGGTGCAGTCATACAAGAATTCAGTCGTGTCTTTTGACTGAATATAAACTCTTGCTAAGCTTGTCTTAATGTGCATATTTATCAGGATGCTTTAAATTATTCTGCAGACAAAATGAGGGGCTTTTCTTTTTTCTAAACTTTATCAGTCATTGCACATTAATGCTAACAAGCAAGTGAAGAAAATGAAAGGTGTAATTTAACAGAGACTGAATTGTTTTTGTATTGAGATCCTACATTTGTTTTATAAAAATACATCCTGAAGTTTAAGTTTGATAACCAACATCACCATCGTTGACTCTCACTTGCCTACTTCTTCTCAAAGAGCCAGTGAAGTATTGCTGTTGGAAAACCCCGTTTTCTCTACCCAACCTTCTTGTTGGTTTGGTTTCTTAAACTTTTGTAAAACACCACCAAAGCTCTGTGATTCTGTGTCTTGGAGAATAACAGAGCACATTTTTTTTTTTTTTTTGCAAAATGGTCGTTTATGTGTACAAGGGTAAACAATATGTTCAAAAAACACATTCAAATGCATCTCAAGTTTGACACAATTATTTCCAGGAATAAGAAATATCAGGTTAAAGCGTATTTTTTTGTTGTACTTTTAAGTTCAAGCTGAAGACAAAATAAACTTGATCATATCACGATATTATGATGATGTAGGGTTTTGATGATGTGTCCTGAAACACACTTCCAATGTTGAATCATTATCATGAATTTCAAATCTATTTGAACAGCGGCCAACCTGCATGAACACATTTAATATTTTACTAATTGTAGCTCTTCATCAGTCTGGTGAGAATTAATCTTTATTTCTCTAAAATGAGATGGTTTAGAAAGCTATCTACAGCAGGTAAGATATTTGTTGTTCATACCATGAAGCAGAACTGTACTTCAAAGGAAGTGAACTTGATCTTTAATGCTGGTATGTGTGAACTATTAGAAAGTGACATTAAATAATTAAGGTATTTCAGTTTATATTTTTCTTTTTAAATCAAGTAACTTGTTACTTTTTTATATGCCTTTAACAAAAGTCATAAGATGTTTACATTTAGTTATATTTACAATACAATCATGATGAAATGTAAGCGCCATGGGCAGCAAGCTGTAGCGCCAGGAGACGGAGAAATTAACAAAAAGAATAATCCCTCATTGTTCCAGTCCTGCAGTAAAACATAATTGCAGCCCACTCTTAGCTGAATGTTGTTTTAGGAACTCGTTGCTGGACTACCGGTAAATGTACTTTTGCCTTTTATTCACAGAAAAAGCCTCTTTCAGCCATCATTAAAGAAGTGTGTGAGGGGTAAGTCTGCACAACTGCATGCCTCTTGCATTTGGAAGAACTCATCGAGGGCCTCTAAAAAATAGATTAAAAAACACTCTCCTTTGTCTTCATGCTACAATCTTCATTGAAGATGTGCAGTTTTTAGTAGCTATTAGTAACATGTGTTTTATCCGTTTGATTCCTTTCAGCTGGTCCTTGGGAAACCATGAAAACTTTGCTCTACAGATTGCTGATGCGACAAATTTCTACATCACAGAAAAGGTTTGGTTATCTGTTTTTGACTGGAAGCAGGAGCATCCACAGAAGAATGGTCCTTGAGTGCACGCTAATCTCCGCTCGTGTGCTTAAAATCCTCAACAGAACCGCAACGACATCAAGAATGGCTCGATTCTGCGCTTAACCACCTCTCCTGTAAGTTTTCGACACGTGCACAGGAAAACGCATTTGGATCCTCGGCGACGTTTTACTCGTAGGAACTTTATTGGTTACATTTTTTTGCTTTTCACCCCTGTAGTACCAGACGGCCGTGCAGCTTCATGAGCGGATCCAGTCGTCCAGCATGGATGCCAAGCTGGAGGCGCTGAAAGACCTGGCCAACGCGTCCCGGGACATCACCTTCGCACAGGAGTTCATCAACCTGGACGGCATCTCGCTGCTCACGCAGATGGTGGAGAGTGGGACAGAGTAAGTCAGCCCGTCTCATTAGCTCAGCCGATTCCTTTTATCTTAGTTTATGACTTCATCCATGTGATCCATCCACATGTTGTTGTCAAATGAATCTAACAAATGTATAATTCCAAGTGTTCAAATTTAAATAGAACCCTGTAATTTAACAACTTCAGTGTGCGGCTGCGGTGTCTCAGCATTTTCATAATGAAACAATGCGCCTGCAGATGTCTGGTGCTAATAACATATTTATTCACTACCGGTCCGGTATTTAGATGGAACTCAACAGAGACCTGGATCTCTGAGAGAACGAAAGGGGTTCTTGGAGTTGCACTGTACTCCCTGCCGGGCTCAGAGCATTCAAACCCAACACACCCACCCAGGCCACAGCTGACTAACCACCAGACAGAAGAGCATTTTCTTCCTAAGACTGTAAATAGCTCACATTCACTAAAAATATTTATATCCTTGAGTCAAAGATTTTATTGTCTTTTGTCAGGAGCATAAGAGAGACTGCATCTATAAAACCTCTACTGGCACTCCTATAATTTAATGTGTGTTTGTTATATTTTTAGTGGTGCCTAATGTTCATCCATCCATTAAGGTCTCCAGTCCATCACAGGGCCAGTGCCTCATGTAAAGTCATTAAATTTATGTTTTTATTGTCACCTTTTGACATGGACTTAATAGTTTGCTACCTCTAAAAAGACAGTGTTACCCTGCAATTACTAGAAACTAATAATAAGTTAACGATAAACAAAGTGGAAATAAAATTTGTAGAGTTCAAAAATGTTTTCAATGTTCACCAAAAGTAATTTATTTTTTTACCTTCAACCTGACTTTCTCTGTATTGCTTCTCTATCAAAAATAGAAACACTGTGGAGAAAATAGTATTGGAGAAAAAACAAATATCCTAAAATGACTTGCCTGTTTTAAAATGTATGGTTGTGCAGACCTGATCCACAGCTAGAACATCACACGACTGTCTGAAGAGTTCATATTTTCTTAGACTCAAGGACCCGGTCCAAAGTGGTAAATTGTCTCTCACTGACGTAGTTGCTTGATGAAAATCTCATCATTTTGAACTCGGAGCAGCTTCGCCCACTCCTTCTCAACACAAGGCCCAGGCTGCACCTTTTCTCACAGGAGGTACCCGCCAAGTATGGCGTGACTGGTCAGAAGTTTGTCGGCATGTTCGTCGAAGCAGAAATGCATGCAGCCCTTCAGCTGTACGACTCTTCAAACGCACTGAATTAGTCAGATGGTCAAAAACTCCTGGATGGCGATCGTGCAGGTATTGTGTTTGGAGGAGTCTGACTCGTGAAAATTGTGGCACTTTCTTCTTGAAAGATTTGTGGCCAAGCGGTAGATGCAGGGATGGAGTGGAGACGCTGGTGGGAAGAAGCTCATGCGGGGATGTATACTGCAGTGGGTTCCCCAGGAGCTTTGCCCCTGTGTCTCGTTCACTATGAAAGGTGTGTGAGAAAATAAATGTCCCACGACCACGAGTCAATGGTTCAGCTTCAGATGGAGTATGCTGGTCCCTCCAGAGTTCTTGTTGTTTTGGGCAAACCGGTAAAATATTACCATGCATGATCTCATGCAGTATCTCAAGATGTCACGTTCAGGGTATATGGTGTTAATACAGCTCAGCTAATGCTTCATCACATTGTAGCTCAATACAGTGCCTATATAAAGTATTCACTCCCTTGGCTGTTTTAAATTTTTTGTTATCAACAGTCATGGTCAACATAAACTCTTTCTTCACAAATAAATCTAAATAAAGTTGAAAGAAAATTAAAGTTTGTCTTCAGAGACTAGTTAACATTTAATTTGCATCTTTGTCAACAGTGGCTTCCTATGAATGTTTGGTGAATAACTCTGGCAACAGTTGTTGTATGCTCAGTCTCTCCCTTCTCAACTGCTGGAGCTTTTCTTCAGAGTGATCACAGGGATCCTGGCAGACTCTCACTATTCTCCTTCTCGCACGGTCACTCAGTTTGTGAGGACAGCCTGCTCTTTGTAGATCCACACATGTTCCATGTTCCTTCCAGTTCTCTGTGATGGATTGAACAGAACTCCTGGGGATGTTCAGAGCCCTGGAAAAAATTTTGTTTCCATCTTCTGATTTGTTTTCTCCGACTTGAATTAGGAAAATCACTTTAAACTGGGTAAATATTTATTCAGTTACTTAAATTATATTGCATATTTTTAATTATTCTATAGAAATTTGATTTCACTTTGACATTGAAGGTTTAAATAAATACATTTTGGAACGAAGGCCCGTTTTTATTGACCACGGTTGATTAATGACAGCAATAAAAAGGTAAGACATGTATCAAGGGAGTGAATACTTTTCATAGATGCTGTTTATGTATTAAAAATGACAACTGGGTTTTAAGCGTTTGTGTTTTTAAGAAAAGCTGGCTGCAGCAGACACCTTGAATTGAGTTGATCCTAAATTAAATTGGTTGTGGATGAACATCTAATTATTATTTTCTGATTGGTTTATTTAAATCAGTCCCATGGTTCAGGAAATATTTTGGTAGCTGACTTGCTTTTAAACACACATGAACAGCAACTATATTGTCCACATTCCCTTTTTTATTTATTTATTTATTTTTATTTACTCTTTATGTATACATGTAGTCTCATTGAGTCACAAGAACTCATTTTCAAGAGAGACCCTGTTTTGGGAGCAGATGGTGGGGGTTAAGGACCCAGAGTGAGGCAAATGAGGGTGGAGGCAAGTGTGGGTGTTTGACCTTTTCCACCCACATTTTGATGTTGTCAGTCTGGGGAGTTGAACCTGTGACTTTCCGATCACCGGCCCATCTTCTGTAACCTCTGTGCCACCACTTTTTTTGGTAGAGATTAATAACTAATAGAGACTCCTGCTTGTTTTTGTTGACAGTTTGTAACGTTAGACGTCAGATGGGAGGGCAGCTCTGGGTTGTGCTTTAACTGTTCATCACATCTGTAAAACAGTGTGTACTGAAGGAAGCAGAGAGCCCTGGAGACCCAGTTAAAGGTTAAAAGGCTTTTTTTCCTGAGGTGAAACGTCTTCGTCATGATATTAGAGGGTGTGTGTGTGTGTATTTGTGTGTGTGTGAGTAGCACACTGTGTACAGTAGTCCCTCGTTTATCACAGGGTTTCATTCCCTGCCCCACCGCAATAAGTGAAAAACTGCAAAGTAGGGATAGTAGCACGAATAGTAGTAGTAGTAGTAAATAGTAGTTGATTTTAGTATTGAGAGATATATATATATATATATATATATATATGTCTTTATAAACCCTTCCCACACTTGCAATATCCTAAACAATGTTTTTAAAATATAAACGCTCTAAAAGAGCACAGCTTGTCATGATCTCTGCTCTCTGCCACCTGCGGCTCTCTGCCACGTCCACTTCTCCGCTGCAATCACACTCCTCACCTCCCAGTCTCCCTCCTTCTGTGTAAGTAAACAATTACAATTTAAACACTACAACATTTTAAATAAACAATAAAAAACATGGATTGTTTATTTAAAATATTACAGTATTCAAATTTAAATAGTGGAGAAGCAGGGCAGCAAAGGGTTACTTACTTCTTGATCAAATTACACTGTAACAGCTGAACACAGAAGTTCTAAGATAATTAAAAATAACTTTTTTAACACGTTTATATTTTGTGATTATGACGCTTTTATGATGACGTATTTTGAAATCAAGTTGGAAGACGAAAGTTTTGTAGCGTAGTTGATTCTGTGTTGTGTCTTGTGGGAATAACAGCCAGACAAGAGCTGAGTTGAAGGCACTTTTAATGCTCCTGCACTAAAGTAACAGAAAATAGTTATCAGAAACAGGCTTTTTCCCATCACTGTTCCACAGCGCCTGTTTAACCATCAACAATGCTATTTTCAGCACATGGTCATAGTGACTTCATTAACAATGTTTCTTGTAGCATGAGGGCTGCTAAATTTTGCTAATCAGTCCTGCCATTCTTTAACAAAGCTTAACTGCTCCATAACACAGTATTTTACTATTACTATGATTGAATTATAATTTTCTATGGTTAAAATACACTTAGTAAGCACAGCAGGAAACACCATACCTTCTCCCACAGATTCCAAGAGAAAAAAGACCGTCTGTTAGCGGGTAAAACCAATTTACCCACCATAATGGTATGATCCGTTCAACTTATCTGTTTAAACACCAAACTGGAATCCAAAATAACAATCTATGAACTTAATATGCTCAACGGTAAAAATAATAATTCACAACTACAATCATAACAACTCATTAAATACAAATAAAATCATAATTCCAAAGCCGGAAGTTACACGCTGTTTTGCAATGGGCCTGTCGTCTTTTCAAAATAAAAGCTGCCGGTGCTTATATAATTTGTTACCACAATGAACTTACTTAAACACAATAAACTCGTGCTGCTGTTCGATGTTATGTTTTTATGCTATCAGTGCTTACTGTTGATGTTTTTCTTAGTTCATATCTTAGATCTTATTACTGTTTTTCTTTTACATTTTATTGTTGGATGTGACCCTGTGTACATAATTTCGTTCCACCATTTGTACCACGTGTGGTGTGAAATGTGGGCGTGGCAGAGAGCAGAGATCATGACACACTGCAGGAACGAGCTTCTCTCTGCACCTAATGATTTAGCAGGTGATAAAGCATTTAAAATAATTTATTTTAAATAATCATCATCCATCAATCAGACAATTGTGTCATGTCTAATCTTATTTTTAAAAAAACCGCAAAAGAGCAAGTCTGTGAACGTCGAAGCAAAGTAGCGAGGGACTGCTGTAACTGTAAAAAGTCTCAACTATAAGGAGAATTTTTGAAATGCAAATGCTCACACACCATCGGGTGAGACATGCTCATTTTGTGCTTTCTCATCTTCGAAAATTGTCTGCACCACACTCGTGGATTAAATACACAATATCGAATGTGCCCTCACTACAGCGCAGTGAAAACCCAACGCTGCCGTTTGGAAACAGCGCACTGCTGATTGCTGCAAAGCAAACTCCTCTCTGGGCTGAAATCCTACAGCAAACCGTAATTTTATTCAAGGTCTGCAATGAGGAGGTTCTGTTTGTTTCGTTATGATCTGTGCATACAGGTCAGAAATGTAATGTTTTCCCTTTCATGTCTGCTTATTAGCCTCCAGCACCTTACACTCACATTTTACGAAGAGGAAACCATCAAAAACCTCTTCTTGTTTTAAAAAGAGCATTGAGATGTTGAAACGTTTGACCCTGTTTAATTTTACTGCAGTGAGCCACTACAGCAGCGCTGATCTCATCTCCACTCTGCTCTCGGCTCTTCAGGTTCATTTATGGAAATGACCAGCAGATCTGTTGAAGAGTTGCATGCGAGAAGGAGAAAGAGTAGGACGTGTAGTTCTGCGTTTTTAAACAGACTTGTAGATAAGGTATCACACACACTCGTTAGTGCTCCTGCCAGCCATGTTGGCGATCTGTAATTATTCACGAGGCCCAGTGCTTGAGCTGCTCTCAGATCTGCTTCTGACAAAGATGATGTGCTGCATTTATGTGGAAATCAGCTTGAGGTTTGCTGCAGCTGCTGTCCACCAGAACCAAGCAGGTAAAATCAGAGAGCGCCCTCTACTGAGAAGACGTGGAACAGCATTTTCTCCTGTGCTTGTTTTTCAACTTTAAATCCTTAAAGTTGATAAGATTTTTCTAGTGCCTCTATCTAAAAATGTGTTGTTCTTTATTTTTTACATTTCTGAAGAACATACGGTCATCCTGGACAGGTTTCCAGTCCATCGCAGGGACACATGGAGACAAAGGAGACAACTATTTGTCTCACTCGTGTCTAGAGACAATTTAGATATGGCATTTAACTAACACCTCGTACACCATTTGGTGATCGCTGAACTAGATCATCCACCCATCAATCGAAACTTGATCAGTGTTCACCAAATGGTGGCCCATGGGCCGAGTCACTTCCATGACCCCCCCTACAAACTACTGAAGGATGACAACGATTTATAAGAGGCAAAAGTGCCATGGATATTTAGTATATCTTGCATGCACGTTTTATTTATTTTAAAGCAACAATAAAACCTTGAATAATAAAAAAGTAAATTTGATTAGTTTTTGACATGGTTTAATTTATTTACTTTATTCTATTTCTCATCAGTCTGATGGCTTATTTATAATGAATGACACAATCTAATGCAGATTCTCTCTTTAACAGTCTTAAAGCTGTTGAGGTTTAATTCATTCTTATTTAATTTGCAATAAGGTGAAGGAAAAAGTTTTGTTTTAATAATAATTCAATAATGCTGCAACATTTATTAGTTATGAATGCCAAACACTCATCTCTGTCAACAATCTTTTAATATTTTTGTTTGGAATTCTCCTCTTTTTTTATATTTATAATAAATTTTAACATTTGATTTTTCACAAGATCAGATTATTTTCTCATTTAGCATTCCTCCACAGTGACTCGTGCAAAATCGCAAGCAAAACCGTCTGTTAAAAATGAAACTATTTAGGTAGCATAAAAATAAAGCGCATAGTAAAATACTGTAGTTAAAATCAATAAATAAAATTGACAGAACTTGTAGTTTTGTTCATTGTGTTTCCAAAAGTTTACAAAACAGTTTGCTGCTTCTCATCTACCGCTTAATAATTATTAAATGATAATTAATACATATAAATATTATTAATATTTATATATATATATTATTGTAAATAAATAAATATTAAAATCAAATGCTGTGTATAAATACAAGACTGATTCTTTTAAAAAAAATCATTTTCATGGACAATATCCTCTTAACATCAGGCCTAAAGGGTATACAGCTTCACAAGCTTTATTATTATTGTTGTTGTTGTTGTTGTTGTTGTTGTTGTTGTTGTTAGTAGTAGTAGTAGCATTTTTTAATTCTTATTATTATTAATGGTAGTAGTAGTATTTTATTATTGTTGTTGTTAATGGTAGTAGTAGTAGTAGTATTTATTATTATTATTATCATATTTTGTATATTTCTTGCATCAAGTGCCAGTTCTTGCAGTGTCTGCTCATTAAAATTCTGCCCCCTGAGCCAATAAATATAGATTTAGTCTAAAAGGTGTTTTTTTTTTTTTGTAGCTGAGGTTCAGCAGCTCTTCTGTGTATGTGACTGCAGATGAAAATGGTTTAGTCAATATTTTGTCAAATCCTTGCCAGGTTTGAGCTGATGACACGTTTGACTTTATATCTCAGCTCATGTCTGTTTTCCACTTTGACAAATGTGGTTGTGAGAATGAATCAACCAGTCGTTTCGTGAAACATCCATCTCCTAATCTGCTTTTAATTTTAGTGTCCGTTCAGAAAGTGCAGCACCACTCTGAGTGCGGGGGGGGG
>JAVCKU010000139.1:12620418-12634120 GCA_032273985.1 Hypsolebias coamazonicus | reverse complement strand
GTTCCGGTAACCGGCCGAATCGGTATCCGGCCGGGCCGGTGTAACGGAACTCGGCCGTAAACCGGGGGTTACCTGTAATTATTATTAAATGCAAGTGGAACCGTCAAAGGTTTAATCAAATTATTCAAAGAGAAGTGCATAAATAATTAAATGATTTGGGAATTTAAACTCAATTTCTCTTTTTTGAGCCATTTCTGTTCACTGCAAGCTTTTCCTTTCATATGCTGACAGAGCTATAAAAATGTAGAATATAGAAAATGGTGATGAATGAGTTGTTTTCAGTCTAATTGTATTCATCTCTTATCTCAGATTTTCTCTCTGACCATGGCAGCCACAGTCACTAAGTTTTAACAGATGACTCCATGAACTTTGTATAAATTTTCAGTTTTGTACGTCCACTTCTCCTGTAGAGCTCAGGGATGCTTTTAATCTGTTAAAATGTTCATCTGTAATTTGCACTGATACCAAAAAAAAAATTGTGCAGAAGCATCTTGCGATGAGCATCCATCAACTGACCTTAGCGGGGAGCAGAACGGTGTCCATCAGCTGCTGCCGCACCTCCCTCAGCCCTCCTACCCTCTCTAGTCCGACTCCACTCGGTGTGTGAAGGTCAACCCCCCACAGCGACGGAGGCGTGAATCCATTCAGAGCTGCCACAAAGTCCCGCTGCGACAAACAGACGCCTGAGGAACATAATGTGAGCGTGATGCAACAAACCACAGACACTGAACATGAAGTTAAAGACGGATTTTTTTTAATTTTTTTATCAAAAGGTAGTTTTCTGTGCTCATTTTTTCACCGTGGTCACTCCGTCCTGTTTGTGTTGCGTTAGCATGGACAGCTCGCTCCACCAGCAGAGCGAGATCTTGGGCTGTGTACCCCTCGGTCTCCTTGGCGACAGCACCCAGATCAAGAGTGCGTAAGGTCTCCTCAGACAAGAAGGACTTCCTCAGGATCAGACGGTGCAGGATCTCAGCTCTCTGAGCCTGGAAACAAGATGAGACAACACATTCGTTTGGAGTTATTTTACTTTTTTGTCTTTTAAAGTGTGGATATTTGTCCTGACCTGCTCTGGTGGCTGGATGTTAACGAATCCCTGGATGAAGTGAGAGCCCTGCACCTGCGTGAGTGAAGGGTGCAGAGTGTGTTCACTCTGACTGGTGATGACCAGACACACCAGGCTGGAGTGAAGCACCCCCTCGTCAACCACATCCTTCAGATCTGCAGCCGCAAACAGACAAATGAGCAATTCCAAGCCCTGGATTTTATAATTCTCAAACCTTAAAAGAAAAACGTGTTTCCACAGGTTTACTTTGTGCGATGTGCTGCTGCAGCAGCGCCTCAGGCCCGTGCTCGTGTTCAGGTGAGGTTGGCGCATGTGTCAAATCATCCAGATCGTCAAGTAGAACAACAGAGGGCTGCCTCCACTCTGCCTGCTCAAAAACGTCCTGCAGAATCTGCCGCACAGTGTCTGCCCTTTTGCCTTTTGGGCCGGGGGAGAGAGAAAAACAGATCAAACTAGAGAAAATTTATTTCCTGTGAAAATGCAGAGTGAATGCTTATTGCTGAAGAAGTTGCAGAAGAACAGCTGAAATTAGCTGAAAAAGAGGAACAAGCCTAAATTAGCTGAAGAACGCAGAAATTACACATATTTGCTGAATGTTTTAAAAATAAGAAATGAGCACAAAAATTATGAAATTAGTTAAAAATGCTGAAAGTAGCAAAAGAAACAGCTGAAAAGTAGCCGAAAAGGCAGAAAGAAGCTTAAACTACCAGAAGGAAGCAGAAAGAGTTTAAATGAGCTAAAAAAAATTGTGGAATTAGCTGAAAAGGCTAAAATTAGTATCAAAGAACTAAATAGTAGCTGAAATAGCAGAAAAAGTTGAAACTAGCAGAAAAAAGCTGAACGTTTTAAGTTAAAATTAGCAGAACTAAGTTAATTAGGTTGAAAGTAGCAGAAATTACCATGAAAAACTTTTATTTTATCAGAAAACAGCTGAAATTAGCAGCAAAAAAAAATACTAAAAAGCTAGTTGAAACGGTAGAACAATTAAATTAGCAGAAGAAGGCAGAAAGAACATGCTTGCCCAATTAGGCTGAAAGAAGCAGAAATTAGCACAAAAAGTGGAAATTATCTGGGGAAAAAAAGCTGAAATTAGCTAAATACAGCTGAAAAGTACCTAAAAAGTCAGAAAAAGTCTTAAGTTACAAGAAGGATGTGTAGAGAGCACATTTTTGCTGAATTAGGCTGAAAATTTACAAAGAGCGCAAAAAATATGGAATTAGCTGAAAAAGCTGAAATGAGCATAAAACAGTTAAGTAGTAGCTGAAATAACAGAAAAAGCTGAAACTTGCAAAAGTAAGCTGAAAGGAGTACAACAAACTGAAAATAGAATAAAGATGTTAGAAGAAGCACAAAAAATGTTATAGTTAGCAGAAATTATCTGAAAAAAAGTTGGAATTTGTACAAAGAAGCTGAAGCAGAACAAAATGTGAAAGGCGCAGTAAAAGGTTGTAAACAGATCTCAAGATTTGAAGGATGTAAAATGAACTCAATTAATTTTCTATGAGGGAAAACAAATGTCAGAAAAGGCTAAATATTTCAAAAAGCTAAAGTTGCACCAATACCAAAAGTCATAGCAGGATTGCCTGAAAGAGCTGAACGTTTTGGTTTATGATTTGTTGAAATAGCTTGAAAACTGCGGGACGAGAATTGCACCCAAAAATGTGCAGAAGAAAAATGGATCACAACAGAGTGAATGCTCCATGAACATTCACACCATGAATAAACTGCAGCTTATTTATTGTGTTAAAGAACAAAATAGAACCTGTCCTGACCTTGTAGCTTCCTGCAGTCCACCACCTGCACGTGTGCGTCCAAGTCCTCTCTGGCTTTTCTGCAGACGGCTCGAGACAACACGCTCTTCCCACTCCCCTGTGAGGGGAAACAGTCAGTTATCAAAAGCATTTGACTTCTCATAACTCAAAGTAAGCTTAAATGGAAAATAAAAATAAAAAATAAGGCTGGTCAGCATCACTTTTTCTCTTTTCCACTAGCGCCTCTACAGCACAGTTTGACTTGGCTCAACTCTGTTCGGTACGGTACCCATGTTTGTACCCAGGGTTCCTTCCATTTGGAAATTCTAAACATTAGCAGACAATTTGTTAAGATTTCTCTGCCAATTTCCCAAAATTACTTTAGACATCAGAGAACACAAAAATTTACTGCGAACATTTGTGTTTGTTTTAATATCCCGGTAAAGCCTTTCCAATATGAAACAACCCTTTGACTGAACTGTTTCATCTGAAGGTGCATCAACACAAAGCAAGGCACGACTGAAACGTAAAAAAAAAAAAAAAAAGTTTCTTATTGAGTTAATGACATTTGAAGCTTTTTCTTTATATCTAATATTACGTGAAAAAGTATAAAGCAGGAATTATAGGAAGGTTAAGACGCTTCTATTAAATGAAAGAAAACCCTCTATCAGTCACAGACAATTACTTTCAGCTCCAGCCTTCTTCATTTAAATAACTAAAATATGTCACTATTACACAAACTGATGTCACAAACGTCTCAGCATTTGTTAAACTGCAACAATTTAATTGACTAATAAGTCATTTTAGTGACTGTTTATATCTGTAAAATGTGTTGAGTGTTTCCCTGACAATGACAAAAAGTCATTTCCTGATTGTTTTTTTAAAAGAATGCATCTCGGGAGGTGAAGCTGTGACTGCCTAGTTCTGTTTCAAACTCTGAAACAAGAGAAACATACATGAAACATACGGCACTTCATACACCCATCGACAAACAGCAATCTTTAGTAATGGCCCTGGCATGCAAAGACCTCAGATAACCTTTGACCTTGACATTAGAGCTTGAATGATGAATAGATGACACGACACATCGTCTAGTGATGATACAGATAAGATTCGTTAAATGACCTTGAGCGGATCAGAAGTTAAGGGCGAGACAAGCAAAAACCTTGTTTGAACTTTGACCTTGAGAGTTAAAGCTGGGGTGATGAAGAGTACACACTTCTCCACATTGATGATGCATATAAGTTTAATTTAATTCTCTTAAGCAGATCAGAAGTTATGGGCGGGGCCAACGTAAAGATACCATACCATAAAACAGATAGCATACCATAAATATTGTAATACCATAAAAAATAATAATACCATAAGAAAAATAGAATTTTTAAACAGTTTTTTTTTCTTTTTACACATCATCAAATAACATGTTGTGCTTTATACCACAGATTCTGTTTATTTTACCAGACTATCAAGATCAAGAGGAGCCGGTTAAGGTGGTGCAGGCAGCTGGTAAGGATGCCCCCTGGACACCACCCTAGGGAGGTTTTACAGGCTTGTCCAACCGGGAGGAGACCCCAGGGGACACGCTGGAGAAACGATGTCTCCTCGCTGCCTGTGAGGCCAGGAGGAAAGATGTCTGGACCTCCCTGCTTAAGATGCTGCCCCCACGACCAGACTCAGAATGACTGAATGGACCAAGATCTGAAAGATGCTAAAACCAAAATCTACAACTGTCAGGATTCTTAAGAAAGCCCGTGTCCCCTTTGTTTCTATGTAGGCGACTAGAATGTCATGTTGGATCTACCTTAGCCCCGGTGATGAGCAGTGCTCCTCCTCGGAGTCCCTGACCAGCTGCACAGAGCTGTCTGGAGAGGGGGCTGCCCAGAAGGTTGGAGGAAATAAACTCCATTCCAGTTCTAATATGCTCATCAATCCCACTAGGGAAAAGCAGCAAAGTGAGACATACAGAGAGGAATTAATGCCAAGAAAGATCTTTACTTAAGTTCAAGCTTACCCAAGCATACAGAGGGAGGGGAGCTGTGGGTCGGACGCTTCATCTTCAGCTTTTACTTCAGGCTCTGCTACTGGCTGTCTGTCCACCTGCAAGTGAGTTTCATGACTGCACGCAAGCTTTTACTATTTTATACAAAACAAGAACTGTTTAGGAAATAATCTGTTCGCTCAGTACATTCAATTCTTTATAAAAGGTGATACCTGTATGTCGTCCTTCTGGAGAACAGTGGGTGCCAGTAGAAAAAGCTGGTCTGGAGGGTCGCTCTGTGCCTCTGGTCTCAGCACAGTTAAAGCTAACTCCAGCTTTGCTATATTTAGGAATTTAAAACAATTTTTTTTTTTTATCTCGATTTGAATCTGAAAGAATGTACCGTATGTACTATATTTTTCCCTAAATAACACAAGCGAAGAAATGAATCACCATCGCTGCCGTGGAGGAGGATAGAACCAGAACGAGCAGTCAGACAGGCCAGAGGTTCGTGACTCTGCGTGTGCAGCCAGCTGAGGAACGCCGTCTGGATCTCTTCATCGTCCTCCTCATGCTAAAGAGGTGAAGAAAATAAATAAATACATACAAACAGTAAAGTGATGAAGTAAACATTCTGCGCTCCAGCACTCACCAAAGGTTTTAGAGGCTGTAGAGAAACATTCAAGGCTACTTTGATTGTCGACCTAATTGGTTTAATTCTCACTGCTGAATGTGGCTGGACTTTTAACTTGCTGGCCAGAGGCTGTGGGATCTGAACAAACATGTGGAACAAGAGGATTAAATCATAATAAAAACATCATAAATTCTCAAAACTTAGTGAGGATTACCAAATCACACTCACCCACACTCTTCCACAATGAATCTCTCTCTTGTTGCGGCCTCTCCTCTCACCTGTCAGCATCTCGGGGACATGACACACAACCCTGACCACCTCAGCTTCCTCTGTCGTTACCTCCTCTCCCCCTTTAACAGCTGCACCATCTTTACCAACGCCGGCACCCTTCTTTTTCTCCATGGCCTGCTTAGTTTTGTCTTTTGCTTCTTTAGGAGACAAAACTTTGGAGAGAAGGCCATATGTCACTGCAGACTGACCCCCTCTTGCGTTTAAATGAGGGTTCCAAGGAAAAACGTGAACAACGCCAGCAGCGATGTGGTTTATGGAACAAAGAGAGTCAGGCGGTGCGCCGCACACCCTGTAGATTGAATCAGAGAAGACGATGGGAATGTTGGGTACAGGAGGCTGCACCTTAACTGGGTCATAAGTGCCCTTTATCAGATACTGAAGCAGGCTCTTTAAGTCACCAATACCACCCCATTGTTGGCTTTGAGGGATATGGGAGGTAGAATCTGACGAGGGCTCAGAGGAGGAGAGATCAGGGTTCTGCTGGTTGTGGCCAAATCTTTCAAGAGAATCACTGAGGTTGCCTATTCCAGCACGAATCTTCGGAGACACCACAAGTTCAGTGAACTGCTCCAGACGACCATAGGGCACAGATGAGGAGAGTGAGGCTGTGTGGAGTTGAAACAGATCATGCTGCGTTTATTAATATAATCTGTGGATACAATAACATCAATAAATTTAAAATCAGCTTTAAAATTATTTGATAGGTAGGTAACTTGCTCAAACTGAACTGAAGTTTCTTACTAAGAACTCAGACCAAACTCCGAGTGTTACAATAGCACTTTCTAAAGACTATCTGACAAATTGAAGCAGGGCAAAGTTAATTTAAATGACTGCATCACACGGACCTATTCTAATGTAGATCACGGTGTGATTGTCCACCCAAACAGGAAACACGGCATCTTGGAAAACCACTCTGATCTGATCCAGAAGTTGCTGCTCCAGTGAAGAACTGTGAAGCTCCTGGAACACGCATTCATATTAAAAGTCACATTCAAAAAATGAAAAACTACACAAGTATTAAAATGAATAAAGAACGCAGTACTTCAGTGACATGCTGACTTATAGACACATTAGTTAAACAAGCAGTGGATACAAAGATGCAGCATTCCTGCTTGAAAATGAAGCATATCAATTAAAAGTTGGGCTTTAAGAGAAAATAATCCAGACTGCTGTTTTTAAGCCTACAGTGAGTTTTAAATGTCACTCACCAAGATCTCCCAGTCATCAGCTGACAGAGGCTCCACAAACACCTGGTTCAACGATGAGACTTGATGACACGGTCTTAGAAAGCCCTGACAGGAAACACACAACCAGGAAACACCTGTTCATTCTTTAGAACAGATAATGACTGTAGCGACTTGATGACAGGAGAAAGAAACACGTTACCTGCTCTCCATCTTTCAAGCCGAGCTTTTCTCCCAGATGTCGACACAGTTCCACTTTGTGACTATCTTGTTCGGAGGATGACCTATTTTGAGTCCAGCTGAGAAACACTGGAGGCTCATTGGCCCAGGACAACTCCAAAGCCTGGTTCTATTAAATACATAAAAGAAATGTTTGCTGCAGTGATTTTTGTTGACTCCAGCAGTTTGTGTGTTGAACTAATATCCTCAGCTGCAGTGGGTTCATAGTAAATTTCTGACTTTCTTATTCAACTGTGTGATAAAGACAACACAGGAGCTGCAAAGGGGCAGCACTTTCCTTAAATTTAATTTGACATTTACTTCCTGTGCAAACAAAAATAAAACTATTAGTAGATAGAAACCACTAAGGACGAAATATTTGTTTAGCTTTATTCTGACATGTGTATTTAAGACTACTTAATATACTTCCAGCTGAGCATCTTTGACGATTAACTTTAGCCTAAATGCTAAAAAAGTAACGTTTAACAAAAAATAAAACCTCTTTAAAAAAGAAAAACAAAAAGGCACTACTGTATAAACATTTTAGGAAGTCAATTCAATTTTGCAAAAACAAAATACTTTTAAGCTAACTTACCTCGTTTAAGGAAAGGTGTGATATCAACTTCAGGGGGAGGTAAAGAAAGCAGTTTTTTGCGTTGTTAAAAACAACATTTACAGGTTGGATGCCCTGATTAGTAAACATAATGTTCACGTTGTCATACTAGCTCTGTACATGCTAGAAAAGCTGCTTAGCTAACGTCAAAAATGCTACAAACCCAAGCCCAATCGATGTGATCTGCCAGCACGAGACCAGACCAAAGTAGCTGATCGTCCAGTTTCAAAATAAGACTTTTGTAAACGGGCACGCAATGAATAGGGCCGCATTCCACACGCAGTAAGCATTTATTTTGAAATCCGTCGACCGGAAATTGTGTTCCAGAAACATGGCGGACCCTGTCAACTACAACTCCGGCTGTTGGAAGGTCCCGGAGGTTTATAAACATCATGAGCAGAAAAAAGTTTGCATTTCTCGACCAAAATACAGGGAAGGGAGAAAAGCTAAAGCGGTCAAGGTACAAATATGATATAGCTATTCATATTAGCTTAGGAAACGAAGTCGAAGTTAGCTTCGTTGTAATTTCCATACCATTGGTTGCCATTACAATGTAAGTGTCGCTTTATTTTTGTCTGTGTTGTCAGGTGTACACTATAAACTTAGAGTCCCGTTACCTGATGGTTCAGGGAGTCCCAGCCATCGGTGTGATGGCGGAGCTGATCCAGCTGTGTGCTCTGTACGGCACCGTGGAGGAGTACACACCTCTGGACGAGTATCCTGCCGAAGAGTTTACAGAGGTCTACCTCGTCAAGTTTCAGAAACTCACAAGTGCCAGGTACACGGGCTGTGTGACTTAATTCACTCAAAACACATCACTGGTGAAACTGAGACATATTGTACTGAACCGTGTTGGTTAAACTTTTCTGTTTCAGAGCAGCGAAACGTAACATGGATGAGAAAAGTTTCTACGGTGGCGTGCTGCATGTTTGTTATGTCCCAGAATATGAGACTGTGGAAGACACCAGGTTCAAAATACAAGATCGGAGGAATTATGTAAAGCGAGTGGCTTTAAATAGAGGTACAATTCAACATTAAGTGCATTTATTATTAAATAGAAACAAAACTTTTTGCTGTTGCCATTTTTACAGACATATTGAGAACCAGCAGAATGAAGCTCCTGTTAGAACAACCATTCATCAGTTAGACTTCAGTTATCATCATTTAGATCGACTAGCACTATGTAATATAAGAGATTATTTACTAGATGAGTTTTTGCTGCCTTTAAAATCTGTTTGTTTTGACATAATTTTGTTAAGCTGTTGATACTGTCTCTCTTTTTTTTTGTCATCTTGAAGCCAAAGAGAAAAAAGAAAAAGAAGCAGCAAATGAGTTTTCATCAGAAACGTCCTCCACATCAGACTCAGTTGTTACCAAACATGAGCAAACCTCTGACAAAATAACTACAGAGGACACTTCAAATGACAGCAACTATCCAGTCTTTCCTCTACTGCCATTACCTCCCCAAGAACATTATTCTTTCAGCCATGAAAATCTGCATACGGGACCAACAGAGGACAAAATGGGGACTTTGCATAATGCTGTTACTAACATGAAACCAGTAGAGACTTTAAGCACCAACCCGTCCTCCTCCAGCAGAGGCCAAGGTACAAAACACAGACCAAACACAAATCAAGCTTCTGAGCTGAGCTTTCTGCCGAGGACCACGCATTTGGAGAGAAGGAAACGCAGAATGGAAGAGGCTGCAGAGCACTCTGCAAAAGTTTCTAGAGAAAATGAACCTTTAATTGGACCAAAACTACCAGAATCACTTAAACTGGACATGGAGGATGACTCACTGAACACAACTGTCAGCCTGATCAGGAACACACTGAAGCAGGTAGTCGCTTATTTATAACATTCTTAAGTTATTGTTTTTAATATCGTGCTGTATGGCAAAATGTTTAACTTTGTCTACTTTCTCAGGTGGAGTCGGTTTCAGATCTCAAACCTGTAGAGAAGAAGATCAAACCACGTCGTCGAATATGATCCAGGCGAATGTGTTGATGACTGACTTGAGGAAAATATTTATTTTAGTTATTGTGCCAAAATATAAACCAAGACTAATGTTCTTTTAAAAACTGGGAGGCTAAGAATGCACAAGAACATGTTCACATCATTGTTCTAGTTGCTCCTGAAACACCTGCTGCTCGAACTTCTCGATACTCTGGAAGATATGAAAACAGCCTGTAAGACCGAGTGTTTCTGACTTGGAAATTAAAAATAAAAGCACTCTTTAATTTGTAATTACCAAAGCATCAGGAAGGCAGGTTCCAAAGGCCTCCATCAGCAAGTCCTCCTTTCTTACTGCATCTTCAAATTCCTCTACAGATACCAGGCCGTCATGATCAGTCTCCTGCGTTGAGCAAGGACGCAACAAGTAAGTTATTTAGCTTTTTTTTATGATAAAGCTGAAATCCTGCAGATCTCTTACCATCCTCCTAATTGCGATTTCCACCAGGTCTTTGACTCCTTCATCGGGGTCGTCCTCTGTGGGCAGTCGCAAGAGGCAGTTCTTCAGCATGTGAAATATCTCTTCTCTGGAGATGGACTGGTCACCGTTCAAGTCATACACACAAAAACAGTCTGAAATGATGCAAAAATAGAAGCGATTAAAGTCTGTCACTTTGGATTTGTTTTTGTAGGTGTGTGTGTGTTACAGAGACAAAGAGCTTGAAAAGAGAAAGAGAACTTGCGCTTAATTTTTTCATCAAAAGTCCCCCGAAGAAAGACAGACAGTCCGTCGATCCACTCCTTCAAACTGATGAATCCATCACTGTCTTTGTCAAAAGCCCTGAAAACTGAGAGCAGATTAATCATTCTTAATATTTTATCTGAAAATGTGACTGTGTAAAGTACAATTATTATGTCCATAGTCAAAAGGCAAATTATAGGCCAATTAAGCCTGTAAATAATAAATTACACAAGCAGTTAAAACTTTTAATCGTCACAAAAATCTGCTCGTTTTAATGCTGATGTTCTTTAAACTTGTCAAAGAAGTTTAATATAAATATACTGGAACATGTTTAATATTGTATCACCTGTTGTACATTTTAATCTGACTAAATGTGAGTTTTTTTAAGAGTTTTGTTGACTTTGTCCTAACATCAAAAGTTTATGCTCAATCATCTAGGTACAAAATCCAATAATGGTCAATCAGGTCATCTAGACAGTTTATTGTGGAGAGACGTTTCACCCTCTATCCTGAGGGCTTCATCAGTCTGAAGAGTCCCAAGTACCTAAGCTGTTTCCCCCACTAAGCAGTACACTCCTTTAGAAAACCAGCCAGTTTGCTGGTGATAAGGTGGTTTCTGGGGGCTGTCTACTCCCAGACAGGCAGCCACAGCCAAAGTGGTTCAAGACATCAAAGTTCATGCTCAATCACCCAGGTACCAAATCCAATAATTGTCATCTGGACAGTTTTTTTTTTTTTTTTGTGTGTGTGTGTGTGTGTGGAAAGATGTTTCGCCCTCTATCTGGAGGGCTTCATCAGTCTGAAGAGTCCTTTGTTGTAACCTTTTCAAAATATTCTGTTTGTGTCAAATTCAGAAAAAAAAAAAGTATTACAAACGCAACTAAACATATCTAATACAGTAATTCATTTTGTGATTGACTGTGGGTTTTAATGAATTTAAAGCCAATGCAATATTTTGTTTATTTTTAACTCGATTTATAAAGTACTCTCGATAATCTCAAGGTGCTATAGGCTTAGGGATCAATTCCGATTCATTCAATGCGATTTAATTACAACTCAATCTGCAAAAGATTTAGATCGTGTTAAAACTTCAGTTTAATCCAATTCATACAATCTGATTCACTACAATATAAAATGCTACTTTGTAAAAGTTTAGACAGCTAAAAAGATTAATGCACTGAAAATATTATTCAACTACATCCTCTATGAGTTGTTTGTGAGAGATTCAAGTTGTGATAAAACGTCAAGTCTATAAAAATAGGTGTTTAAAAGGATAAACACCGCAGTACCTCCGTCCATCATCATGTCGTTGGTCATCCCAAACATGCTGTGCAGGAAGACTCGGAACCTGCCTCTGTCCAGACCGTGGGATTCTTTGCCAGGACTCACGTGCTCCTCCAGAAGGACATAAAACTCCCGGACCAGGCACTCGGTCTCTGTTTTATTGACTAGCAGAACCATAGACGAGCAGAACAGAAACATTGTAGCATTTACGCTAGCTGCGAGTTTGCGACACCAGAGTTAGCGAAAACTGCGCGCGACAGAACGCGGAATAAAAGAGCGATAAATGTAAAATAAAATAAAAAGTTAAAATGTTCTACTCACAGTGTTCCACCTTCTTTGATATTGTTTCAGCGAGGGCTTTTATCAGTTTCCTGTTCATAGCTGACATGTCAGACATGTTGAAAGGTAGAGATGTCGCTCGGTAAAAGTTACTCAAAGGGGTCAATGGTGATACGCCGTTTCCATGGTAACGGGTGGTTAAACCCGGTGTTACACCAAATTCTGTGACCTATCATATTCTGTGACCACAGGGGGCGACAGCGCATTCAATTGTTTAAACATTTAAACCCAAAATTGCTGTTTAATAAATCTGTAAATGATTAATAAATGCTTCCAAATCTGGGGGCATTTAACATAACATAGTTGTGATGAACTGTGATAATATTTATGGGAAATTACAGTAAGGTCACAGATTATGATGGGTATCATATTGTGTGACCTCTGTGATACTGGCTATTTGAGGGTCCCATGTTATGTTAAATGCCCCCAGATTATAGTGAGGAAGTGGCAGAACTCCAAAAACATAGTTGTGATGAAGTGTGATAATATTTATGGGAAATTACAGTAAGGTTAGGGTATTAAAAGAAGGTATTAGATTATTAGAAACCGTTTTGAACCCAATCTCCCTCCCAACAAAGCCCTTGGAAACATTTATACAATTTTGGATTTAAACGTTTAAACAACAGCAATTGAATGCGCGGTCACCCCTGTGGTCACAGAATATGATAGGTCACAGAATTTGGTGTAACACCCCAGCTAACTGACATTAGCAAACACGTAAATTAATATAACTCAGCCAGTTTTACAGATGAGCAACATTTTGGCGTTTTAGCTGAACATCATCCTTAATGCATAATCTGAGCACTATAAGGTGCAACGTGTTTGCATATAACTTTGGCATTTATTGTTAGAGTCGACACTGTGTCTGTTAGTAAAATATCTTATGAAAAATGATGTGTACAACTCATTGTCATTGGAGTCCATCAGATTCAAGATACCTGCCAGAGCTTATTGATATTAGCCAACACAAAAATGGCTATAATTCAGTCAACTTTACAGGAATGGAGCCTATTTGGGCTTTGTAGCAGCTCAACTCATGCTTGGAGGGCTTCAGAGTTCATAAGACCAAAAAAATTTCCCATGATTGCTCTTGTAACATATTTTACAATGTTTTATAAAAGAGCCATGACATCACCTCTTTTCAGCTCAGGTGGTTTTAGTTTAAAACTGCCATGAATGACAGTGGGTGATCTGCATTCCTTTAGGGAATGCTATGACTTCCATTTTTAAAAATAGCATTGGCAGTCGTTTCTGAACTTCACTCAATTACATAGTTTCTCCCTAACTCTGGCAAGATTGCTGTAGATTTATATCACGTAAGTAGGCCTGTCATGATAACAAATTTTGCTGGGTGATTAATTCTCAGGAATTATTGCGATAAACAATCAAATTGTTTGAAATTTGACAATAATTAATCATTCTTGTCAAATTTAAGAAGAAATGTTGGTTAAGTTGTTTAGAGTGTAGTACCTTTTTTTGACCATCGGATGGAAGTGTAAGACTGTTTGAACGGAAGGATGGATATTGAGGGAGCGAGCAGCGTGTCCCTTTAAGAAAAATGGGAGGGAGGCCCCTTGGTGTGACATGGGCTGTTTCTTGTTACTTTTGACACAGGACTACATGTAATCAATTCTTTGCTTCAAACACG
>JAVCKU010000139.1:12591168-12604266 GCA_032273985.1 Hypsolebias coamazonicus | reverse complement strand
TAGATAGATAGATGGATAGAGGCGTTTTAATCCCTTCCCACACTCTTGCAATATTCTAAACAATGTTTCTAAACTCTAAACGCTCTAAAAGAGCACACGTCATGATTTCAGCTCTCTGCCTCCAACTGCACTCTGCCATCACTCTTGGCCACGCCCTTCTCCTCTGCAGAGCTGAGATCATGACGTGCTGAAGGAGAGAGCTTCTCCCTGCACCTGTGGGCTGCAGACAGGTGCAGGGGTGTTATAATTTAAAATAATTTATTTTAAATAAAAATCCATGCCCATCGTGTTTCTCATCCGTCAATCAGCCATTTGCGTGTCATGTCCAATCTTACTTTGAAAAACCGCGAAAGAGCGAATCTGTGAAAGTCGAACTACAACGTGGCGAGGGACTATTGTAATCCAAAGTTGATGCTGAGAAAAAAAATGGCGGTTGAACAAGCGCTCAGTATAGTGGCATCTTCTTTTTTTAAATATGCAAATCTTTATTAAAATAAAACATTACAACGACAGTTATCATTCAAACAAACAAACAAAAACCAGGGGCATTATTCAAATCAGCACATTAAATAAGGTGCACAAATCAAGAGATTTTATAGCTTTCTTGTTATTAGAATCAGAAATGTTTATAATGTTCACATTCCTTCCGGAAGGAGGGAAGAGAGTGACTAATCCTTAATTTGTGTATATGGTATTTCTCTAAAAATATTATCAAATTTATGATGTATAGTTCTTTCTGTTTTTGCTTTTGACATCATGAGCTCCAAACAGGTACAGTGGGCTCTGCCTCGGGTGAAGTTTACGTCATGACGTCAGACGTACTAAAGCTGCGCTTAACTGTTTCACTTGGACTCATAGTAAAAAGTTAATTTCAGGTCAAATGTGTGACTTTTAAGTTACTTGAACCCATAAAAGTAAGTTGTCTTCACTAAACCAAAATAATTTGTTTCTCTCTTTTTTTAAGTGAGAATTAAGAATTAAGTGAGATTAATTAAGTGAGATAATTACTTATTATTATCCATCCATCCATTATCTTTTATCTGTTTCTTCCATTTTGCCACAGTGCTGCCCAGTGACTGAATCCTCATTTATAAATATGAAAAGAACCAAAACATAAATCAGCTCCAGTGTTTCCTCATTCTGTGGCTGCTCGACAGCAGGCGACATTTCTCAAGGTTGCAAGTGTTGCTTTTCACGCGTCTCTGCGGGGGAGGTGGTATTTAACCACAGGAAGCATGACCATATAAGGCAAGGCGAGAATCCCTCGGTTAGCTCACAGACCACGAGACTATGGATCCACGCAGACGGCAGCTGGACTTCACCCACGCTCACTGTAGAATCAGAGGGGATGCCGCAAAGTCCCCGCAAGCTGTGAAGCTGTCAGAGTGCGAATGCGTGAGAAAACACGCAAAACCTGGCTGCTGGTTTATTTGTTACAGGGAATTCTCTAACTTAAATCAGGCAGATTAATAACAACGTGGTAAAATATTATGAAATTCTGTAGTATTGCATATGATTCTTTAAAAAAAAACACATTTTTACCCCTCCCCTTATTATTATTTTTTTTACTGAATGTAAAAAGTTCATTTAGCACAAAAAAGATGTTTGTATTAACTAACTGAGCCCGTTCTTTATTCAGTTTACTTTCAGTTCATATAATTTACTTTTCTTCAAATGTTTTACTGAACCTGCCTGACAGGTTATGCAATGCTGGATTCTTTCCTTTCATACATTTTGTGTAACCCTAAAATATATTCGAATTTCCCTTGATGGATATAAAAAGTCTCACATGTCCCAAATGAATGCCTATCGCCCGCCGCTTTTCATGCCTAATTTTTAAACCTTGACCATCTTTTAATTCGAGGAGGTTAGGTTAGAAGGTTAGTCACTCAAACCATGTACATCATGTAATGTGTGTCAGTGCTTGAAGTGTGTGTTGGGGATGACTCTCAGCTACTACCACAATTTAGCTCATAGCTCTAAACTCGACTGAGTGATAACAATCCTTGTGTTAGCTAAGGCCGATTGGTTGGTGCCCAACGTGAATCGAGTTGACTTAAAATGTTAATTAATATTTTAGATGTATGTCCAATGATTATTCTAATCATTAAAATTAATTAAAATCTGACCCATAGTCCATGAGATGTTTTGTTAACAAACAAACCGTGCTGACACCAAAAGGCCAAATCCTTAAATAAAAATATCGCGCAAGGTATTAATGCAATGTAGGGATGACTTTCAGCTACACGAAAATGCAGCTCCATATCTGTAAAACAGGCTGTTACAAACATCTCCCCCCTAAAATCAGTTCAATGTGGCGACCATCTTGAACGGAGTTGACTCCTAAAGCTAATCACATGTGGCTGCATAACCACTCATTACTTTCTGAAAGTTTAATTACAATCTGTCGACTAGTTCGTGAGATATTTTGCTAACAGACAGACAAATCACCACACGCACAGACACAGCAGACACTTGTAATGCGTGCATTTAGACAGTGTTAATGTGATTTACTGTATGGCAGGTTGCTCTGAGTCATCCTGATGCGTTTCAGCACCGCGGACAGCGCCGCCCTGTCCATCACCTCCTCACAGGGTGTGTGTGTGTGTGTGTGTGTGTGTGTGTGTGTGTGTGTGTGCCATTTACAAGAAAGCAGAGCTGGAGGGAGCCGCAGTGGGCGGAGCCACACGGATGCCGCATTTTTCTGAATGAAATTACTCCACATCCACCTTGTCCCCTCCCTGTGCTCTCGCCGCATCCGATATGCGGGCCTCTGATTGGTCGAGCCCCCTCTCTCCCTCAGTCAGTGACGTCAGACGGGCTATCTTGTGGGTAAGTCTCGCGCCGGAGCATCCATTCTGCCTCCTGTGAGCGCTTCGGAGACGACGATGAGATGCGACCCATGCCAGGAGGGATCATGCGAGCTTGATGAGGACTAGAGGACAGGGTCTGGGTCTTTCTAACCCCGCAGCTGCAGCAGCTTCCTCTCACACCCGTTTCTGCTCCGGAGCGGACAAAAGAGCACCGAACTCCCGCAGAGGACGGAGTCGTGTTGAAAAGGTGAGCCTAATAATAATTTTACATCTCGTGCTTGTTCGTGCGCGTCTGTGCGCTGAGCTCATCTGTGGTGCAGCGAACCAGTACAGGGTGTTTCACCGAGGAGGGAGATACTGTACCTCCTCCTCCTCCAGGTGAAGGAGGACGGAAAAGACTCCTGGAACCGCGTGTTCTTTTTAAACGCTTTGATGTCCAAAGCACTCCTTTTATGATTTTTTTACTAAAAAGGAGTAACTGCATTTTGATCTTTTTTTTTTTAAGATCCTGCATAGTCGGGTTATTTACTTTTGAATAACTAATTCATTGCCAGCTGTTTTATGTATTTATTTATTTATTTTTTTATGTCATGCAAGGTTTTTTTTTTCCAGTCAAAAACTCTTTGCTCAAACATGTTCAACCATTTTCAAGACTTTGTCTTACAGAATTATACGTAAAACATGCAGCTCAAACACTAAATAAATCAAGTTTAGGAGTGTATAAAACCTGGATTTACTCTGATGGATTAAGCATGACTTCAGGGGCGTCACCAACATGGGCAGTTGTGGGGGATGCCCCCCCCCCTCCCGGCCAGAAAGTCTTGTCCTTCTGACACTGTTTGGTGTAGATTTATCATTTTCACTTAAAAAAAATTAAGTTTTTTTTTTAAATATTTTTTAAATCAGTTATTTAAAAAAAGGAACATATTGATAAAATACTTAAATAAAAGACTTGAGTCTACCTCGTTAAGGGCAACAGATGTAACACAGACATAAATATTTGGATACAGAAAGCCATCGTCTTTTCAGAATGATGGGTCTCAGAGCATTACAGTTTGTGCATACATTTTGTTTTATAAATCTAAATAAAAAAAAATAAAAAAATTAAAAAAAAAAAATATATATATATATATGCCAACATTAAAAAACAGAGATCCTGTCCTGGGTTAGGTTGTGCCACCTTAAGACTGTTGGTTGCCCCATCTGGTCCCCCTTTAAGAACGTTCCTGCACAGATTGTGACATCACATGATGCTAACCAGCTGAATTATTAAACAAAAAAAATGAAGTGATTAGAAAAGGAAACATTTTGAAGGTAAAAATATTTTTATTTATATAATAAGACTAGTAGAACTGATTTCCAGTTTATGTAATGAAGAAGCTGTAGGGTGCACGACTCGTCTGAAGCTTTTGTGACTCAGCTGCATGAAGAATCACTGTAGACTGGTTGAAACTCACATCTTCTTTCTCCTTCATTCTCTCAGGTTTGACCGGTGTTACTGTGGACCAACCATGACCCTGAACATCTCAGAGCTAGGCTGGGATGAGTCCTCTGGTTTGGACCCTTTCTTCCCGCTGGACCAGCAGGAAAGCTCACCTTCGCCTCAAGTCCCACCCCTCACCATTTGGGGCGTGGCCCTTTGTGTTTCTGGAACTCTCATCGCCACCGAGAATGCCGTCGTCGTCACCACCATCGTGGCCACCCCGTCTCTTCGGGCCCCGGTCTTCTTGCTGCTCGCCAGCCTCGGGCTGGCCGACCTCCTGGCGGGCGTGGCGCTCGTCCTGCACTTCCTCTTCCGGTTCTGTATGGAGCCCAGCGACTGGTCAGAGCTGCTGACCTCTGGACTGCTGGTGACCTCTCTGACCGCCTCGCTCTGTAGCCTCATGGGCGTTGCCCTGGACAGGTATCTATCTTTGAGCCACGCCCTCACCTATGGCTCAGGTCAGTCACGGCGCTGGGCCGCCTCCCTCCTGCTGCTCGTCTGGTTGGCGGCCTTGGTTATCGGTGCAGGACCGGTGATGGGATGGCACTGTCTCGAGGAGCCAAGTTCTTGTTCCGTAGCACGACCTTTGACCAGGACATACCTATCGCTGCTATGTGGGGGCTTTCTAGTGGTTGTTATGGTAACCTTGCAACTGTATGCTGGGATCTGTCGCGTAGCAAGGCGACACGCTCACGCTATAGCCACCCAGAGGCACTTCCTCCCCACCAGCCAGCCATATGCAAGCAAACACGGCAGCGGAAAGGGTTTCTCCCGGTTGATCGTGGTCCTGAGCGTGTTCGTGGGCTGCTGGATGCCTTTCTCCCTGTGGGGGCTGCTAGGCGACGCGTCCAGCCCCCCTCTGTATACCTATGCCACTTTGGTGCCAGCTGCAGGCAGCTCCCTGCTCAACCCCATCCTCTACGGTCTGAGGAACAAAGACATCCGCAAGGTGCTTCTGCTCGCCTGCTGCCCTCACAGATGCTCGCACAACGCACAGACTCACCACCCAGTCGACGTGTGAACCGCCTTACCGCCCTGCTGTCAAACCATGCCAAACATATCATGTGCCAAAACAGACTCTGCACTCCCTCCAACACACTCCTACACATGTGAGCAGCATTTTTCAGAGATGAAGCACTCCAAAACAAATCAGAATGTACTGAACCGTCACCGCCAGCCAAATTGGGACTACGTGTACCGTCCGGTTTATTCTTGGTGCCTCAGTCGACTGTAGCTCTGCTGGATCCCCCTCAAATTAAAGCAATCACAGGGACGCTACAGGTTTTGGTGTATGTGAGTGTCAGCACTTTAAGAGGAGAGGAAGCACTGGGTTTTTAACAGGGGGGCCACACAGATGTGATCCAAAGCCCAGTTCTATTTACTTGAATTTCTGGAAAACAAATGTAGATCTGTGGGATTCGATTTTTGCACATGCTGATAAAAAGCACTTTGAAAAAGTACTGACCATATGTTATTTCTTTTTTTGGCTGCACAACGTTTTTGAAACAGATGAATATTTTATACTGATGAATAATAAATAAGCTCTTTTTTTATACCGAATGAAGTCAAGACTGTTCTCTTTACTGCTGCCGAAGCTTTTAGTGCGTTGCTCCTCTCTCAGTTTAACTCGCTTTGACACACACACGGTGCTCTAAATTATTTGGTGACCATCGACGTCGTTATTTCAGTCTCTGCATCTTTTAATAACATCACGAGGATGCAGTGATTACGCAAGGTTTTCCTCTCACTCCCCCCCACCAGCACCAGGCTCTGTGAAAACGTGTCCACCACAGATATAAATAGGATGAGTCATACAGGGAATGTTTGTTATTTCAGACATTTTAGCAGAAAAATATTCTTACTTAAAAAAAAACAAAAAACAACCTTTAAACCAATGTTATTTCACTTAACATTTATTGAAATAAATCATTTGGAAACCTAAAAATGAAGCAAAAAGTTGGCTAAGTGTGCTTGGAAACTGGCAGACTTAACAGAAAAGGCACTTTAAATGTTATTTATCGAATGACGCGGTATCATTTTACTTAAGACCAGTGAATGTTAATGCACAGGCAATGAAATGCAGCGCAAAAAGGCACATAATGAGGCAACAGACTACCTCAAATCTTTATCACTGGTTACAGCTAAATAATGTACTTCATTCTCCCCACACACACAGAAAAGAAACAAAAAAATTAGCAAGAAAG
The DNA here is from genome assembly GCA_032273985.1 of Hypsolebias coamazonicus. NCBI lineage: Eukaryota > Metazoa > Chordata > Actinopteri > Cyprinodontiformes > Rivulidae > Hypsolebias > Hypsolebias coamazonicus. Next base: position 12,597,766 of record JAVCKU010000139.1, on the reverse strand, counting down.
CATAGATATAATACATTACAAAATATAAAGAATTTAGGGAAAATGTTTGCATTAAACTCGACCTGGCATCCTTGGTGTAAGACATGTCAGAATCTATCTTCCATCATCATGAATCATTAATTTAAGAGCTTATGAGCTACGATAATTTGTTCCCATGGTCATAGCAAAAATACAAAGGGGAAAGGGGGGAAGCAACCAGGTTGTGTCTTGGAAGGAATTTTAAATTATTGAAATAATTAACTTTGGTAAATACACTTTAAAATGTAAACTTTGAATCTATTGCATAATCTGTGACTAAGACTGTAGTCTAGACTAAAGCTATTTTTAAACATCGGAGGTCAACGTCAAGTGGGCCAACATCCACCGTTATGTCGTCATAATTTACTGCAGTGAGTTTAAAAAAAAAAAAAAAAAGTTTGCCTGAAATTCATGGCGTTTTCTGATTACAGGCACTAAAAAACAAAGATGGAATTGATGTGTTGAAGCAGATGATCATAGACAAGGGGCACAACATCACATATAATACTATTAGATCAACAGCGGTGCGTTGCCCAGACAAATGAAGGTAAACTGGGGAGTCAAACAGGAAATAGTTAAACTTATTCTTCTTCGCACCATCGCACTTGATATGAGTTAGTCTGAATAAATTGATCTAGTCAAGGAATGTGATATAAAAATGTCAATTCATCCTACCTGCACAAACAAACATGTACTTAAAGAATGGGACCGAAATGCACAGATGTTGATCAAGGCTAAGGGAAGACGGTGGTAGTGACGGCAAAAAGAGATGGCGATCATTCGGACCACTCCTCATCGTCGAACTCTGAGGAGTCGTCCTCACTGTCGCTGCACTCCACAGCGATACGACGGGACAAGATGGCGGCCACATCGTTGCCAGTGTGATCCCTCTTCTCCTGCTCCATCTGCGCTTCCACTTTACGCAGGTTGAAACCTAAAAAGGAGGTTGAATATGGGTTAGGAGGAGCGTGCAGAGTCCATTAGACACACGTTCTAAGAGTAATCTAAACAAAAATCTGAATGTTGAATATTAAAAGTTGCTACAAAATAAATAAAGTGGAGATGTTTGACCATAAAATGCATCCTAACAGAGAAAACAAAACAGCTCATCAGCACAAAGGCCTATCTATCAACAACTGTCAAGCACGATGGTAGTGGGTTGATGGTTTGTGCTCGTTTTGCAGCCAACAATAACACAAGTGCCTTGCAGTCACCTCTGTAATATTTTTATTTATTTATTTTTAAGAAACATAAAGGTCTATTTAATATAAACAGCAGTGAAACTGGAGGAGATGGCAGCTGTTCTGGAGACGCCACAAAGTTGTAAAAGTTCATTTAGTGACATTATTCTCCGACATGAAAACAAATTCGGTAAATAATTGGTGGACTTTGGACCAAAACGTAGAAGGTGAAACTAGCTTCCATGTAGGTTGGGCCTAGTATTACTATTAAGCCCCGCCCCCTCAATGTAAACAAATAGGGCGTTGCCCAGGTTACAAAATAAAAACGCTTGTGTACACCATGATTGTGGGTGGGGCAGTAGGCGGGACTTAAAGCCTCACATCCTTGGTGTCCAGACGCTGGTTCTGAAATTATAACATGGCAATGTTCTATTGTGGCGCTCCAGTTAATGCATGGGGTGTAAACCAATTCAAGAGAACTTCCACTCCCAACAATGAAAAGAGGAGTGGACATTTGGTCCATCGTTATACGTTTGTTTTTGACGCATTTACTTGCATTTATATTATAATTGGTTAATTTAGCCCAAACGTCAGAACGTTTGGCCAAGATTGAAGACTACAGGATGTGAACAAGACTTGTTAGCCAGCTGACAGCAGCTTTATCATTAATCTCAAACCTTTACAATGACTTTATATAAAGACAAATGATATCCTGAAGCGGACAAGTACAGTGAGGAAAAGCTGAAAAATGGCACCAATTCAACACCGGTTTCTGATTCTCATCTCAAATATGGGACTGATGTCACTCCATTGCTGTGTGAAGTGGGGCTGGTGGGGTTAGTCTTCAAACATTACGACACACAGCTCATGAGACTAAAGCCATCGATCAGTCATTATTTACTTCTCTCTATCTCTCGCTCTCTCTATCTACTGTCGCTTACATTACCTGGAAAACCTCAATTAAACGTGTTTATCCATCCACTCAGCTGTGATACATTGAAATTTTATGTGCACCTCCCTCTGCTGAGTCTTACCTTGTCGAATGGCCTGCAGGAGGTCACTGCGAGCATCGCTGGGAGGAGCTGGTTGAGGTTTGGGAGCAGAGGCGGGTGCCACTCCACTGCTGGGCAGTGGAGGAGCAGAACTGTCAGAGGATGGAGGAGGAGGAGGCCCAGGGGGTGGAGGAGGTGGTGGAGGAGGTGGCGGCCCGACGCCTGAAGGTATAGGTGGTGGGGGAGGAGCAACAACGGACATATCAGGTGGGGGAGGCGGAGCAGGTGGAGATGGATAAGAGGTGCCAAAGGAAGGAGGAGGCGGAGGAGGTGGGACGCCAAAGCCAGGTGGAGGTGGAGGCTCTCCGAAACCAGAGGGTGGAGGAGGGGGAGGTGGAGCAGGAGGAGGAGAGAGACCTGGACGGGAGTTTGGTGGTGAAGAGGCCATGGGGGGAGCTGGAGGAGGGTGGGTTGGACTCATCACGCTGGTGCGCTTCTGTGCCGGCGCTCCGTACTGTCCATCGTTATACCTGCAGGTGGAGGCGACGCAGCGACACGTCAAACTGGAGTCACGGCTCACATCAACAGCACAAACACACCCAGAGTCAACGGCCCCGGTTCTGACTGCAGAACACATCTGCACAGCTGGATCGTCGCCACAGGGCGAGCCATGAGCCGTCTGTACGATGCTGGAGTACTTACGCCATGTCTGGGGGTGGAGGAGGCAGGAAGTCTTCAGGACCAGGCGTACCAGGTGTAGGCAGAGGGGAGCCGGGATCGTAAGCGTAGGAGCCGGTACTCAGATCAAGGCCTCCAGGACTAAAGCCATCCCCTGATCCGATACTGCCGTTCAGACCGTCAGAATTTCTTAAAGCAAACAAAACAACTCATCAGCAGCCGGAAACAAAACCGACCAAACAACGCAACTGAATTACAGTAAATATCAAAACGCATTAAAATTATTCACTGATATTTTAAGAGACTCACAGTTATTAAAAAAATAAAAGTATATAAAGTCAGTCAAAAGAAGTAGAACAGAACAGCTTGTAAATAAACAGAAAATATGACTCACTGCAAAAAAAAAAACGTTAAAACCTGCTGAAAATCTTTAGAGAAATTAGAGTAAATTGGCGTTTGTCCAATAATTATTTTACTTTGTAAGCAAAACAATAAAATATTAAAACCACACCAAATAAATGAACAAGAGACATCCTCTATCTTATAAATCATAAGATTCTTGTTGTGACAAAAACAAGTTTTTTTTTACTTGTTCATATTTTGTAGTAGTTCTGATATCCCCTTTTTAAATATGTGCTTTAAAACAGTCTATAAGAGTAGCTAAAAGAAAACAAGTTACAAATAAACATTTTCTATTTCGATCAAACGCCAGAGAGATAAATAACCAAACACGAGAAGTAATGCGTTTGTTTACAGCTGCTTTTCCTTACACCCACCCCTCGGAGAACATTCCCAGACAGTACGTACCACCCGTATCACTGTGTACAGATTGGTTGATAAGGAGGGGGACGACTCGTCACGTGGGCTTCTGATTTAGACTTCTACTGTGTTAACTAGAGAGAAGCCTTTATTTTCAAAGTCCAGGCTTGGCTAAGTGAATCTGTTTATAGATGTAGAGCCAGAGTGCACAACAGAGTGCACAACAGAGGGGGCAGTGATTTGAGCTTCCCAAAAATACAAGCAGAGAGCTACATCTCCGCAGAGAAACTCGCCAGCCAAACTTCTAGTGTAATTGTTGTTTAGGAATCCTAAAACCAAAAACAATAGATAAGCAGACCCCTGCTTATTATACAAGAGAACGTAAAGTACCGTATTTTTTGGATTACAAGGTGCAATAAGCGAAACTAAAACATTTTGACAGATTTTTGAGCACCGTGCACCACATACAATCGGTTTGAGGCCAGTAAGCACAACCACAATTAATACATAAAGTGCACCGGATTATAAGGCTCACCGTTGATTTTTGAGAAAACGAAAGAATTTTAAGTGCGCCTTATAGACCGAAAAATACAGTAAAACATATTTTCACCACGATGAGATGTTTACTCTGGACAAAATGTGGACGTGCTTGATTAAACTGCCGAGACTTTTCATCCCACTTCACTCACAATTCATTCTTTGCCTCGACAAACTCTTCTCCCATCTTACGGCGTTCCCACTCGTCCTTCCTGGTCTTGATCTTTCGAACGTTAACCGTCCGGGGGTTCAGATGGTCTTTCTTCTCCTTCTGCTCAGAAACAACAAGACGAGTGTGTTAAAACTCGAGCGCTTTAACTCTAATGTGACTAACGCCAACGTGTTCGGACACTGTGACTCATGCGCAGCGACGTGTCTCACTCTGTGCTTGCGCCTCTCCTTCATGATGTCCTTGGTGTCCTGCAGCATCTTCTCCTTCCACAGGTCAAAGAAGTAGGAGGGATCGGTGTAAAACTTCAGGGCCTCCTTCCCATCCTCCCTGCAAACAGACGCAAGAGTCGAGAATTACTCACGTTTTATCTCGTGGACAAAAATGCAACAAAACGTGCTGAGATCTTTATCTGCCTTAAGTGGCAATTTATGAAAAAGACATTTAACTCCCCTTATAATGATTTAGTTAAAAGCAGACAAGACTAACGTGTGTGTGCAAGGAACAGTCACAGTATTTTATTGCATGTTCTGCAGCTCCACCTTACCGGTACTGGCTGAGCAGGTTGAGGGGTGGAGGAGGATTGCAGGTTATGTAGGTCTCTTGCACTGGCTCCGGCAGAGACGGCCTGGTGAACAGCTGCTGGTCCTGGGTCAGACTGCTGCGGAAGGCCTTACGGGAAGTGATGGCCTGCAGAGAAACTGCGAGAAACAGGAAGATGGGTAAGGTTGTTAAACATTTAAGGTGCTTAAGAGGGGAAGTAAATGTCTTCAGAAACTTGTAGAATATAAACTGCAACAATAAAACTGCAGGGGAGCTTACCTTCTTCTTCTTTGGGATCCAGCTGGGTGACTTTAACCTGCAGACGATCAACTCTTTCTCCCAGTGAGTTGACTCTGGTGGCAAACGCTCTAGCCTCCACAAACAGCTCCCCAAACACATCCTCTGCAAAATTACCTGCACAAAATAAGATTAAAAACTTTGTCTCGTGCCAAGAACTGCAAACTCACAACGCCATTAAAAAAATTTAAAAAAACACTGAGTCATGACTCACTGAGGCTGCCGAGCTGCCGGATGATGTTGGCCAGGCTGATGTTGGTCACACACTCCAGCTCACTGCGGATGTTGGTGGGGATGGTCTGACGGCACATATGCCGCGGCTCTATGTTCCTCGTCACCAAAGGCATGGTGGGGTGTGGTGGTCAGGGCAGCCCAACCCTGATGGAAAGGAGCAAAAGAGTTATTTGAGTGACAGGGTGTTAATTTACTATACAGCTGGAAAGAAAAAGTCTCCTGTCATCCCCCATTTTTTAATATTTTGCTTCCAAGGTACCAGACTTTCTTGTAAACGCTTAATGTGGTTTTGATCAATTTTTTTTTTTAGACTTCCTGAAGGTCTTTCAAAGTTTTTCTTTAGACATTGGTTGCTTCTTTTGCTCATTTGCAGTCCAGTTCCTAACCATTTACAGATACGTTGTTGTTTTTTTTTGTGTGTGTGTTAGGACACTTAACCCATAAAGACGTCTAAATCAAGAGATGAACCAGAGTTATGTTAAAACCTAACAGACAAGTTGATCATTTTAAATAGGCACTCTGTTACAAGCAGCTTGCCAAAGACCTAATTAGTTCGTATTTCTTCAGTGGAAATGGTAATGTGACTTATTAACTGGTATTCTAGCACCAACAAGATGATTCCCAAAAAGCTAACAAAAGCTTTAGTATACAAAAGATAATCAGCTAAACAATGATGCATTTTGCAGGTCCACTGTCAAGTTTTAGATGATTCTTTTCTCCATGTTTCTTATTACAGAACCTATGCAATGTTCAGCTGCTGTGGACAGTGACTTTAGCCTGACACTTATAATTTTTTTGCTCGTCACTTGTTCACGTTCCTCATTTATTTAAGCACAAACTGTCATGGTCAGGTACTGGTCAGAAAATGAGTGTAAAATCAGCTAAAAGTGTAGAAAACCTTTCAGAAAGCCTTAATATCTATTGATTAGAGAATCAGGATCTCTTTAAAAATTGCTGCAATTTCTGTTTCAGTGTAAAAGTGGGGATTTTAGAACGTTAGCATGGTTCACAACAAATTAAAAAAATAAGAGCCACACTGACACAGTGCAAGCTTCTCTTCAAATGTGTACCGTCCGGTACATATTTTTAATTCAAGCTCTTACAAACAAATCATTTCATGGCGAGAAGCCTAACTTTGAGGCCTGGCCACGTCCCTTCAGCATATATGAAAACGCGATTTTTTGATCAAT
>JAVCKU010000139.1:12485969-12497519 GCA_032273985.1 Hypsolebias coamazonicus | reverse complement strand
CACACACACACACACACACACACACACACACACACACACACACACACACACACACACACACACACACACACTACACACACACACACACAAAATAATAATCATTGCCCACCCTTTTGAAATTAGGTGATAAGGATCTTTGCCCAGTTTGTGTTTCATGGTCAACTTCAGTGGATTTATGAGTTACTTCTCTATTAAATTATCACTCTTACATTCACATCACTTTGTTTTAATCAACCTAAACTTATCAAGTGTGAAGTAAAATTCATTAAACGGTACGCATATATATATTTGTATACTACAAATATAAATAAAACTGTTGAAGTTGTATTTCCTAAAATTGATTAAACTGTATTAAAAGAGGGGAAAGGGGCATAAAAAGAGCAGGGTTTGCCAAACCCCCTACAACGAGCTTGTTGATCTTAAATATACAGAAGAAAAAAAAGTTTTTAAATAAATGCTTAATATGAATTTGATATCCGCAACCCATTTAGTAAAAAAGTTAAAAAGTGGTGTGTTTGCTTTTGCTATCTTTTATCAACATTCGATAAGCGAAGAATCACTTGCTGACAGTTAATTTTTGACATTCTTTACTGATTTTTTATTATTAGCTATTAAACAGATTAGCCATTTTGTGTCATAATAAACAAACTCGTGCAGGTTGTCGCTCCATGTGTTGCGTTACAACCTACTAAAGAACCGGCCACGTACAGCCATGAGCACCAGTGTTGTCACAAGCGCTAAACTCTGAATGATTTCAGTTTGATGAACTCTGCAGTGATTTTCACTTCAGAATTACTGACTTTAACGTAGCTTGAACTTGAAGATAAAAAGTATTTAAACTTAAAGTCATTTTTCATATTTTTATTGTCCTCTTTGAGAACAAATTGCTGGTATTAGATAAAGTTTCTGTTGTTTCAGTCATTCTAACTGAATATTGTCGGTTAAATCTAATTTGGTCCCAGTGACTCACTGTTGTGACCGGCTGACTGCAGCAGGATTTGTCCGGCACGCTGAGATGGTAAGTACGTTTGACCCCCCGTGGAGTACGTCACCACTCCGGATGAGTTTCCTCCAGGGCCAAACGTCAGATAGGTGGTGGGGTTGGAGTCTGGAGGGTTGGGGGTGAGGTAGGGAGATGGAGTCAGGTAGGCCATGTGGGGCAGAGATGGTTGCTGCTGGCCGGTGAGGTACGAGAGCGTGCTGCTCTGCTGACCGGACGTCTGGTAGTTGAGCTTCTCTGCAAAGTCAAAGAGCGAGCTGCAAACACAAAGAGGAATTCTCTCAAATTTACAGTGACATGAACCAAGTTTACAATCTTAAATGTAAAAACCCATCAAATGGATTGATATCTATCAAGAGTGAAAACCTGTTCATTTTTAAACAGTTCCAGCTCAATTTTAATATAAAATTAGACTTTTTACTAACTAAAATGTCCCAAATTGTACATTCTGATGTCAAAGCATCTTTAAATGTATGCTAACTCACAGTGTTTATACAGTGTTGCAGTTAAATTACCTGTGATCTTATGTAATGTTTAATTTAGGATAGTTTTTATTTTTCTTGGTTTTACAATACACCATGAGAGAATAATTTAAAAAAATAGCTACTACAAAAAGCAACATGTTTTCCTCTTAAATACTGCTGTTTTCTTTCAAGTTTTGAGAAAATATTAATTTGTTTTTATCCAGATAAAATGTTTTTTAATGTTACAAATCTCCATCTCCACAAAATGCAGATAAGATTAAAGACAGATTAAAACATCAAGCATGATCCTGAATACGTTTTTCTGCTAAATGGTTAAAAGTTGCAGTTTTGTTGAGGACGTTACAATCTAAAATGTTTTTTTTTTATTTTTTATTTTACAACAAAGGGTTGTCCTTTTATTTCCATTTTCATAAAGCGGTGACTTCAGTGGTGAGATTCAAAACTTGCCATGATCTTACTCGTTTATCCATCATTTAAAAAAGCCTGCATGTTGTAGCAACTTTTAAAGATGTTCATTTTATTTGTAGAAAGGCCTTATTTTTCCATTCATATCCAAACCTGAAACTGTATTAAAACAATCTAATACAAAGACTGCGTGGGAACCCCGTTTAGATTTTCATCTAAATGTTTCAAGCTCTATATTATATTCACAACTGTCGTCTGTGCTACATTTAAATGAAAAATAAAACAACCCACTTGTTCCAAAATTTTTATGGTGAGCGCTGCTGAGCCTTTCTAAATTAATTTTTAGCCTTTTTACAAAGTATTATCAGCAAAAACTTGCTTTGTGTTTTGGGTAAATTGATCATTTTCGTAGCTTTAACGCAGATTTGTTATCTACTGATGATAGTTTTTGCCCTGTATTAATGAATGATGAAATAAAACTGAGATAAAACAAACTTTAATTTGTTTTAATTAAATTACTAACAAATATGGACTTATTATTTCTGAAATGTTTCAGACCAACTGGGCCTCCAGCACAACGCTGTGTGAGCCATCATCATTTCACAGGATCCCTCTCCTCCTACGCTGTCCCCGTCAGATGTCGTCCACGTTTGATAACTGACCTGGTGTCAGTCTGTAGAGACTGGGAGTCACAATGAGCCAAAGAGGAGCCCCTCTCCAGAGCATCGAGGAAGAGCGGCGGGGTGTGGGCCGGGGTGTTGAGCAGAGGCGGGTTGGGGCTGATGGGGTTGTACGCCGGGGTAAAAAGGGGGAGGCTGGCTCGTCGCAGAGGGGGAGGGCTGTGCATGGGACGAGGATGAAACTCCAGTAAACTCCCCTGAGACGAGAGCTGATGCTGACCCACGTCTCTCCCTGTGCACCGACCTTGTAGACAAGAAGATTAAACTTTATAAAATACACCATGGTTGTTGTTTTTGGGATAATGTTAACATGCAGACTGCAAGGCTGAACTTTATAGACTACAGTACTGTAAAGGATCAGTCTACAAAACATCACCAGAACCCACAGTAACAACATGTCATTTTACCACATTTCATGGAAGCTTGCAAAGCAAGCCGCGGTTTTCCAAAACAAAAGCAACGGGAGCTGAAAATATCAGTTTTTTTTTTCAGGACTTTACCCTCACCGCAGTCAGATGTACCACACAAACACCAATGTTCTAAATAGGCCTGTCATGATGACTAATTTTGTTGGGCGATTAATTGTCTCAGAAATTATTGTGATAAAAGACAATATTGTTTAAAATTTGACAAGAATTAGTTATTATTGTCAAATTTAAGAAGAAATTTTGGTTAATTTTTGTGTGTAGTACCTTTTTTGACCACCAGATGGCAGTATAAGACTGTTTGAACCGAAGGACGGATAGTGAGGGAGTGAGCAGCGTGTCTCTAAGAAAAACGGGAGGGAGGCCCCTTGACATGGACTGTCTCTCGTTCTCGTTTTTCGGTTCTCAAAATGTCGGATGCTCGGCATGATTTGAGCTCTTTAGCATAGCATTTTTCACATAAAGCTTTTAATAAAAAAAAAATCAGTAAACAAGTTCTCAGCTTCTTTTTACAGAGAAAAACAACTTTTTTGACGAAGGCACGAGTTTCAACTGTGAATTTTGGAGCTTTGACAAGACTTTAAATGCAGTTATTCTTACAAAAAAAAGGGACAAAATACAAAATTAACCTTTTTCTCAGACTAAGAATGTTTAATTATTCAGATTGTCATTGTTCTTTGACCAGATGATCAGAAGATGATTAACCCAGAGCTGACAGGCATGTTCGTCCTTTTGTGACTCCAACAGTTCACACTTAAGGTGAAGGTGCCATGTTTACGATATGAGCTTCGATCCAGGTTACTGTTCATAAATCTTATGGAAAAAGCACCAGACGTGTAATTTATTTGACATAAAATATTTAGTTAATGCTGGTTTACTGGAAACCATTAAATTATAGAGTGTATAGATTTATCCTTTTGTGTATAAATGAGGCTCTCAGGACAAATGGTCCACCCTGCTATAAACTGCAAGTTATCTTCATGTTCAGCAGCAAAAATGAACAATTTGCACCTTTTAGAAGATAACCTGTTTCTTTATACTGTAAATCTTTAATGGTGATAATTTTTGGTTGGACTTTACAATATAAAGTGCTCTCACATTACCATTTAGTAAAAACATAAATAAAAAAGCCTTTTTTTTTTTTTTGTATTTCGCATTACAATGCTGTGAGCCCCTCAGCTGTAGACAGGAAGTGGTTTCCTGCTGCGTGATCATACAGAAATAATCAAAGAGAAGTTAGTCTTCATTGTGCCTCAAGTCAAACCAGAGAAACAGATTAGGAATAAAACCAATGAATTATGACACATGACATTGAGTTTTCTGCATTTTTACAACCCATCTTCATGAGTTCAGCCGTGTACCTGGACTGTTGAGGGCGTCCAGCAGGCTGCTGAAGGAGGGTGGAGTCTGAGTGGGGAAAAAAGCTGCTGGGGCAGGGTGAGGCAGCGTCGCAGCAAAGTGACCGGAAAAAGACAGCGGTCCATTCCTGATTCAAACATAGAAACACGTTCAACAATAAGCTCAAGCAAAATGATCTAAATAAAAAGGATTAGTGACACACCTGTAACACGTGAGGGCGTTCACAGTGTTGTGATTCGGACTGCAGATACTCTGCGTGGATTCAGCCTTTGCTGTGATGGAGTGCACTTTCCTCCACTTCGCTCTGCGGTTCTGAAACCACACCTGGTACAGAAACATGAGGGAATGAATGCTCTCGCACAGTGGTTCCCAACACTGGTCCTTGAGGAACACCATCCTTGATGTTTTAGTTGTTTACCTCCTCCAACACACCTGATTCAACGATTTAATTACTTCCTCTCGTTCTGAAGAAGTCGTTAATCACTCATTAATTAAAATCAGATGTCAGCTGGAAACAACCAAACCACGCACGATGGTGTTCCTCAAGGATCAGTGTTGGGAACCCCTGCTCTAGTATTGTCAAAAAAAAATGTACATCGCCCACTGCTTTTTAAACTTCCTCTTTCGGCTATCAAAAATAGATTTTTGTCAATATCAGTAAAATTGACTGCAGTATAGCCATTTATAAGTTTTCTTCAAGGTGGCTTGACTGTGGCAGCCCATTTGATTCAGGTTGAGTTCAAAAGTAGACTAGAGGAATTGCAAATTCTGTGAAAATGCAGTGAGACTCCAGTGCGTTGAAGAAGCTGAGGTTAAAAAGACAAAATTTTCCCATCCAAGTGTCACTTTGAGCATATTAAAAACAAAAAAAAAAAAAAAAACTAAAAGATACTAGGCATTTTTTAAAGCAATATTTCATGTGGCTCGTAAATATTGTGTGTCCGCAATCTTCCTACCACTGCTGGACTATGATGTTTATATGAATGCACCACCAGCTCTCTGCACAACCTTTGCTTATGATGGAGCTCTTTGATTCATGACAAATTGTAAACTTTTCACACACCACTGTGCTCTATACTCACTGGTAAACTGGCCGTCGTTATCCACATGCAGAGTTCTACACTGACATGTTTCATTTACAAATCCATTCTGAGCCTGCTCCTTATCTATATTCCAAGATGTCACAAAGTCAGCACAGTCATAGCCTGCACTCCCAGGATTTAATTCCTTTCAGAGTCTCCTCAGTTCAGAACTTGGAAAAATGGCCTCCTATTTTGCACCTGCTTCCTGGACTACAGCAAGAGCTGAAATGATCTAGATTGATCCATCTGGGACATTTTAAATATATATTAAATAAAATGAAGAAAAAAAATCATTGTTTCAGCCTGTTTTTGTTTTTAAGTTTTGTACAAACCCTGCCGCCTTTTAAATATCTAGGTAATGTTTTATATTATTGTATTGCCATTTTATGTAGCTGATGTTCTGTGTCTGTGTTTCAGGCCTCTCTCGTGAATGACATTGTCTGTCCAAATAAAAATAAAATAAGGCTAAAACAAGCACTAGCTAAAAATAGATGTGAGGCAACAGCAGAAGATGCTGTAAATGAGAGGGGAGGTGGAAGAAGGCAGTCAAAGTTAGAAGACGAACTTTTCTGTAAGCTACTCATTTATTCCTCCCTCTAAGTTGCAGATAACCGACTAGGAAACATCTTAATTAGAATTTCTCAAAAGATCAAAAGAGCAGCAGGACAGTTTTTACCATAATCCTTTGGGGGGTGACACCGACCGACGCAGCGATGAGTTTCCTCTTGTCAGCGTCAGGGTAGTGATCGTCCTGGAACAGCGCCTCTAAACGCTCCAGCTGGTCTGAAATCGTTCAGACACATCAGCAAAGTGCTAAAATCTGAGCATGCATCAACACACACGGTGATCACCTGTATTGTAGAGGGTGCGTGTTTTCTTCTTCGGGGCAGGCAGCAGCAGGTCCACGTTCTCTGACCCGGGTAGCAGAGGGAGGCTTCGACCCCTTTTGCTGTATCGCACAGAGCGTCGAGTGGAGTAGACTTGAGTTATCTCCATCTGCCACAAGCCAAATTCACCATTATGTCACCGGTCGTTATCTCAGTCGAAATCAGTGCAATACTGTATAATTAACCAGAATGCTGCTTTATAATGGCTTTCAGAACGTCATAACATTTGAATCTTGCTAAACGCTGCACAGCTGCAGAGATTTTCTACCAGAGGTTATCTCGGGACTTTATGGATTGAGCAATTAATTTCCAGTGTCGTCTGAGTGCATCTCCTACTGCATGTGCTACTCGCACATCTATCCTAAAGGACTGCCACAAAGATAATGATTTTCTCATTTTTGTGTTAATTAGTTGCTTCATAAAACGACAAAAATAAAAAACAGCAATTATCCAGAGCCTTAGGTTGTCTACAGATTGCATACTTTGTCTAGAAGCCTCTTTAGGTCCTCAGGGATAATGTTTTTCATAATTTAATAAACGAAACAGCAGCAGATACTTTTTTTTAAAAAAGCCATCATCTCAAAATTTAAAATTTAAGGTAAAAATAAAATATAGCTAACGATCAAAATACTGTTTAAAGTCCTGATTAGGTATTCCATTTCTCTTGTCACTATCGTACACAAACAAATTCTTAAAGAGGTTTAAACACAGTGTCTTCTGAATTCCCTTCAGTAAATAAAAACTAAAATGTAAATGCTGAACAGATCAAAGTTGGCTGGTGACTGAAAATGAACAACTTTGAACAGATTTACTGCCAGATCAGAAACTGAAAATCTGATACTTTATCTACTGTACTTCATTCAGCTCAGCTACAACGACAGCACTTCATTCCAAAATGAAACAATCAGTGAAAAGGAAAAAGGGCTTTTAATTGTGGGATGAATAAAAGAAAAACTAGTTTATTTCTAACTACACAGTTCTAGAAAAGATACAAATGTGATATGACTGCTAAATGTTGTAAACAGCTTTTCCCTCGCTCCTCTCTTTTATGGTGTTCACAGTACTTTGCAGGTTTTAGTATCTCAGTCACGACCATCAAACCTGGGTGTGGACATAAAGGGCAATACACTGTTTTATGTATTCTGCAGCCCCACTTTAGGCTCTTAAACACTTTTGACTTTTAATTGTTACAATTTTTATTTCTTCATAGCAAAGGAATAAAATCCTAACCTTTATGCAGTTTTGAAAAGTTTCTGTAAAAAAGTTGAAGTCAATGAATTTTCTAATAAAAGAATTGCAAAGGGCAGTCTAAAGAAAGCCAAAAAAGAAAAAATAGAAAAAAGAAATGTTCTTGAAAAATGTCAGAAATGTATTGCTTAAAATAGGAGTGTGGGGGGTTATAATCTATTTTTAAGCATCATACTTTAATTAAAAAAAACAAAAAAACATGTTGCTTAATGTTAATGTCAAGGTGAAGCACGCAAGATGCTGCCTGGACAGTTCATGGCGTGCACACAGCAGAAACAAAGGCATGATGGCTGAACGACACATACAAACAGCTCCTTCTGCAATGAAAGCAGCATTTGGAAGAACTTCCGCTTCTGTGAAGTCAAAGGGAAAATGACGCTGATTAAAAGTCACTCTTTATACAAGTTGTGCACGTTTCCAACAGCCAGTGGTAGCTAATTCCTGCCATTACTAATGGAGGAGTATGTAGCGAATGACTTCAGAGCTTCCATCCATCCATTATCTTCTGCTTATTCAAACGTCGGGTCTTGGGGCAGCAGCTTGATCAGGGAGGCCCAGACACCTCTTTCCACAGCCACCTCATCCAGATCTTCAGGGAGGACCTCAAGGCATTCCCAGGCCAACTGAAAGACGGTCTCTCCAGCATGTCCTGGGTCTTCCCCGGGGTCTCCTCCCGGTCTCCCTAGGGAGGCGCCCAGAAAGCGTCCTTACCAGATGTTGGCCTGGAACCACCTCAACTGGCTTGTTTCAATGTGGAGGAGCAGCAGTTCTACTCTCCTGGATAACTGAACTTCTCACTCCATCTCTACGAGTCCAGCTACCCTGCGGAGGAAATCCATCTCAACTAACTGCATCTATGATCTCATTCTTTACCCAAAGTTGTGACCATAGGTGAGGGTAGGAACGTAGACTGACCGGTAAACAGAGAGCTTTGCCTTACAGCTCAGCACCTCTTCACCACAACAGACCGGCACAGAGTCCACAACACTACAGACGCTGCACCAATCCGTCTGTCAATCTTACGTTCCATTCTTCCCTCAGTCGTAAACACAACCTCGAGATACTTGAACTCCTCCACTTGAGGCACAACGTCACCCTTGACCCACAGAGAGCAATCCACCCTTTTCCAACTGAGAACCGTGGCCTCAGCCTCATCAAAGCTTCCATC
The DNA here is from genome assembly GCA_032273985.1 of Hypsolebias coamazonicus. Taxonomy (NCBI): domain Eukaryota; kingdom Metazoa; phylum Chordata; class Actinopteri; order Cyprinodontiformes; family Rivulidae; genus Hypsolebias; species Hypsolebias coamazonicus. Next base: position 12,488,780 of record JAVCKU010000139.1, on the reverse strand, counting down.
CAGTTCAATAAAGCAAAGCAAATTTTAGAGTCCATTGCAACTTTTATCGCAGACAGTTTTCATCTGCATTCAGCCACTGAAAGCAAAGGCTTGTGTGCAACAGACACTGCACCAAAAGACCAAAAACGGGTCATGGAAACACTGAAGAAAGCAGATGATGACTTCTTTGATATGTGACACACAGACATCTACTGCTACTAGTGCTGTCCCGATACCAGGCCCAGTACAAACTGGTACCACTTTTAAGCTTAGTGACGTCATTTCCTCTCGCTGCGCAAGTAGCAAAGAGCTAAAAATAAAAATCTGTAGTTTGGAGACATTTTAAGATAAATGTGGTGTTAGGAGATCGGACTGCTGTGTTCTGTACAAAACAAATGTGTTTCTAACGTTTAGGTACCAACTATAATCTGTATCAATATTTGGATTCAGCAAGTACCCAAAGTGAAGTGTGTATGCTTGGTCTGGAAAAAATGTATACTGTATATTTAAGGAAACTCCATGTGTCACAAAATCTAATGTCACTGAACTCAGCATTTCAACCTGTTCTTTTCAAAACATCAAAATTCATGCTCAATCATACAGGTAAAAAAAAAAAATCCAACAACGTTCAGTCAGATTATCTGGACGGTTTCTTTTTTTGTTGTTGAGACATTTCATCTTATCACCAGCAAACTGGTTGGTCCACTATGGGAGTGTGTTGCTTGTAGGACAGAGTTTGTTTGTGGCTCCTCAGCTTGATGAAGTCCTTTGGATGAAGGATGAAACGTCTCAACAACAACAAAAAAAGAAACCGTCCAGATGATCTGACTGAATGGACCTGACTGTTGTTAATTTAGTTATTAAAGTCCAGTTTGAATGAAAATGATTTACATGGCAGAGTAGAACAAAACATTTATTTTAGGTTTCAGATCATCTCTGTTCAGGAATTTGTTTAAAATGTGATTATGGATACATTGTTATTTTATAACTGCATATCCTGAGGTGCCTACAGAGTCCCATCCTTAACTAATAATAGTTTGTAAACATCAAAATATATTTCAGAACTTGTTCAGACTGTGACCCGTTTGTTTGACCTCATCGTTAAAACACACACAAAAAAAAACCAACCTAATAAATTAATAAATAAAAACAGCAAACCAGGACTAAACTTCTCTTTTAGCAAGAACCACAAAAGTGACATTCAAGTATAAACACTCTTAAGAGTAAATTTATATTTTGTAATACTGTATTTTGTTTAACCGTTTTGTGATGAGCTTTCTGTTCATAAAGAAAATAAAATTGTCAGTGCAGGCACCATTTAGAAAATCTAACCTGTACTGAACTTTTCACCAAGATGCACCTTTGAAGTTGGATGGAATAAAAGAAACTCGTTTTCACAAGCTCGTTGCAGCTCCATTACCTCCTGATTTAATGTTACGTCACAAAGCGGGTCTAATATTTAAATGATGTTTTCACAGGTGCAGCATTAACTGCACAGAAGGTGGTAGGTGTGCATCATTTCCTGCACATTAGACTGTGATTATAAATGGCGAGTTATTAAAACCCTGTTTTATTAAGAGAAAAATGCATTCAGAGAGTTTGCAAACATTTGGATGGACAAAAATTTTATATTTAGCAAATGCTTCATCTTGAGCGCGACTAAACAACATTTTTAAGGATTATGAATCTGAGAGTCAACAGGTCAGATTAGGTGAACAAATTAAGATTTTCTTCTCACCTCAAGAGCCTGAGAGCTCTGCTGGGGGAGACTGTGAGGTTGAGGGGGGCTGCGAGGTTGTTTTGTGTTGTGCGACTGAGGAGCAGCAGGTTGGACGGAGGCGGGAGGCTGCGAGTACAGCAGGGGAGCCGGAACAGGGGGGCAGTACATCTCTGTCCCCCCAAAACTCAAGTAGACCTGGTCAGATAAGTCACAGTTGCTCAGCAGGCTGACGGAGGGCTCCAACAGAGCCGAGTTCTCCTCTGAAGCCGTCACAGACACCTCCTGCGTCTCACCTTTCTTTTCCTCCTCTGTCTTCTTGTTGGCGTCCTTTCCTGCTCGCCTGTTTCTCACCTGCTCACTCTGCTTCTTACCTCGCCTCTTCCTGCCCTTTCTCTGCTCACCTTTCTTTGTTACTTTAGTCTCTTTCTTATCAGAATGTCTGTCTTTGCTGGCCTCCTCCTCTTTGCCCTCCGTCTGCACATCCTGCGACTCCCCATCTTCCAGGCATCTCTCAGGCTTCGCCTGCTCCTCCTCCTCGTCTCCTCTCGCCAGCAGTTCCTTCTTTGAACCGACAACTTTATTTTCTTTTCTCTCCTCCTTTCCATTTGTTTTTTCATGCTCCGCCACCTCTCTCGCCTCTTCATTACCCCTCTGATTAGACACCTCCTCATCTCCTTCTCCCCTCCTCCTGTTTGTTTCTTGAGAGTTATTTGTTTCCAAATCTTCCAGCTCCTCACACAGAAGGCTTGGACTGTCTGAAACAGATTAATAGAACAATAGATTTGCAGTTTTTTAATAATGTATACCACTTATCTATAGCTGAAACCAGATGTTTACAAAATATACAAAGACACAATTTTCTTAAATTATTATATACAGTAAAAAAAATAAAAAAAAAATCATTATTTGAATCTTCTTGCAGCTGTTCCCTCTTCATGAGTCGCCACAGCAAATGTACAATATTTAAACATACTGTACAATAATTTCTATTATTTAATTATAATGTTGAAACATTACATTTACCATGCTGATCATTCAACATGACAATTCAATTTGCACTAAAGTATAATTTAAATATTTACAGTTTAGATTAAATTAATAGTTGTAATAAA
>JAVCKU010000139.1:12416013-12431501 GCA_032273985.1 Hypsolebias coamazonicus | reverse complement strand
TACCTACTGCTGGGTGGGGGTGGGGGATAGTAGCTCTACTTCGTTCTATGTTTTGGATTTGTATGTTTCAGAACTTACACATGAGCTCCTTTTTTTCTGCCAGGAACTTGTCATCTTCAGAAATCAAACCCTCAATAAATGCATGTTAAATCAATGATAATGAGAAAGTACTGGGGTAAAATGAGTGCAGTATTAATTTTACTGATAAGGATCCAGAGCTGTGATGCTGTCGATGAACTGACTGCATTACTGTCATGGTAGAAAGCCTTGTCTGCTGCCATTCAGACTAATTTTGACATGGTGGCAGTGGCAGCAGGGGTGGGCTTGGTTATCATCTGACACAGAACACCAGCCAAGCCTGTTAGCTCACATACAGCCATCAGAGCTAATCTCCTGCTATGTGCTAACAATAGCACTGATGTTCTTCCTTTCTGGAGGAGCTTTGCTTGCGCCGAGCATGCCTTGTTTGCGCGATGGCCCAGCAGCCAGCTGCCTTTAGCTTTCCCTTTATAGAGGGAACAGCTGAGCTGAAATCAGCCGGGGTATTGTTGTTTCCCTGGAAAAGCTAAAGTGTGTGATTGAAGGCACATAGTTATCAGTTCTGATTCACATGAACCAGGGAATGTGGAAAATGAGAAAAAAAAATAACAGTTCTCTAAACAAATTACTTTGCATACAGCGCATAAAATGTATTTAAAGAAAAAATATGCAACAGGGAAATGGAGGGAGAAGAAAGCAATGAAGCATTTAGAGTTTAACAATCATGAGAAGATAATAAATGTTGTAGGAGCTGAAGGAAAGATCACTTAAAGGGCTAAACAAATCACAAGGAAACTGCAGGATGACGCATGTCAGCAAACATTATACCACTGAAAAAAGTCAGTGAGTATTGTAGTCAGACTATAAATACACATATGCTATGATAGATTAAAAAAAGTAAATTTCTGCAATAGAAAGTCCTTTTTTTAATTATGCATAACATGCCATTATTACAGAATCTGGTGATTATTTTAGATGTAAAAATATCATTTATTTTTTAGCTCTAGCTGATAACTAATTTTACATACAATTTATTTCCTACTCATCACTGAAAATGCTTTTTAACTTATTTGTGTGCATTATGCAGGTGCTGATGTTACCCTGCTTTTTGCTAAGCAGGTTCTATATTCTTTTTTTCTACATCTTGCACACATAGAGCCAATAATTTTACATTTTTTTATGAACATGTTTTTTGTCTATTTCACACAAGCATCTATAGCTTCAGTGTGCTGGGTTTTAGGCATGACAACATACTGTAAATGTCAACTGCACTGAGAAATCAAGGGCTTCCTCTACACATGTCCAAAGTTCAAATCTCAGTTTTACAGTAATATACTTCCACTGGCTTTCCTTTCTTTTTATTTGCTGATCTGTCGCTTTCTGTTCCTATTCTTTAGCTTTTTTCAGGTTATTCAGGGACTTTGATCAAGGTGATATGTGGGGGGTCAAGACTGCTTTAAAGCTTCTTTAAAGCTCTCTAACAGCAGTAAGCAAACTGTCCTTCAAAATAATGGTTCACTGTCTAAAAGCAAGAGTATCATTATGTTAGACACCCCCTTGATTGGACAGAGAAATTGGATAGGTTGAATAAACCAAAGACACAGCAAGAAAAGTGGGACTGTTACACACACCAGGTTAGTGAGGATCTGGCAAGTGAAGATTAAGTCCCTGCCTGAGTCTAGAAGCAATTCTGACACATCAAACACTACAGTGAACCACACAGAGATTACAGGATATATGAAATAAAAAGCATGTTCTTGGACTGTTACCCGTTTTTGAGTTTAGAAAGATTTTAAACAAAACAGCTAAAATGTTATGATAATAGTATTTGTTACAGACTGTTGCATGATTCATTGACACATATCATCACTGGTAATATTAAAAAAAGGCCAAAAGTTGGCTTCAACAACAGGATGATGATCTTAAATGTACAATAGTTCACAATCCACAATGGAAAGCAAGTTTTGTTCCGAGCCACCCTGTCTCATAAACTGAAACATGGGGTTTCAAAATAAAGATCACACAATTGTTTAGAGACAATCTACAACAGGAGTTACAAAAAATAGTTGCCCAGGCATAAGCATACACAGGTTCTGTTAACTATACACATATGGTTACAGGTGTGCTCGTAGTAAATATACACAAGGCTGCTCCAAATGTACACCGCGCCGTGGCGGGCTGCCTCTTACCCAAAAACACATGTATGATACAGCACTTACAGCACGAGAGAAAATGAGAAAACAAATCTCCTCTGTACAATCCATAGATTTACCCCTGAAAACAGTCGTGAGTAATTAAAGGGTTTGGAGGCGGGTGAGGAGTCAAGTATTTCTCCCAGCCAGCCAGCAAACCCATAATATGCAAACATTTTATGGGGTAAAGCATTCCTATATATAAAAAAAAAAAAGATCTTAAAAATAAAAAGGAAAAGAACCAGAAATCACCAGATTCTAACAGAACGGGTCTGATCCGAGGGTTCAGTGGGAGATCTTTTAAGTTAAGCGGCGACGGGATCGAGATAAAACCGAGCGTGGCAAATCTTTGTACAGGTACTACGCTGAGTAGAAAGGGCTTCTCAAAACGAAAAAAAATTTGATATTACAATTTACAATATACAACAACTCATATGTCACAACCAATGAGGTGAGAATATACACTGAAATGCACTTCTTTTTTCTATAATCATCTTTTTTTTTTGTCGTTTTTTTTAATTCTTCTCATACCAAAAAGGGTGGTAAAGCACTTTTACATTACAAGGGTTTACAAATGTACAATTATACAGTCAGAAGTATGTGGTCACTACTAGGATACATTAGATACAGATTCAACATCAAAAACCAGAAAAACTACAAAGTTTTATATATATATATATATTTATATATATATATGCAAAGGTCTACATCAAGTATACACGTTATATTTATAGAAGCAAGACCAGAAAACGAATCTCCCATGCTAAATGATCTGTCTGCTGGTTAAGCTGATGGCGTGTGTTCGTCTATGATTCTGTGACAAATTAAATACTTTATCTCATAGTGGTAAATATCTTAGCTGAGGGTGTGTGTAGTGGGGGGGGGGGGGTAGATTGTGTGCGCAGCGGTAGCAAAAGGTGATTTTTTTTCAGTTTAGCCAAAAAGAGGATGTGAAATGGTAAAAAAAAATAAAAAAATAGACAAACGGTGCGTGATCTGGTTTCAGCACTCGCTCTGCCCCCCCTCCTTCTCTTGCCCTGCTTGCCCCAGTTCAGCAGGCTTAAACTCGGGTGGGGGCTGACAAAAAGAGACAAAAATCTAAGGCTGCCTGTAGGAACGGAGCTCCTTCGGAAGGGTTGTCATGGAAACAGTGGTGCGAGGGATACTCTGCATCTTCGGTGGGATGGATTTAGATGTGGGGGGGTGTCAGGATGTGAGCCTGAATGACGGCAGGGTGGAGCTGCGAGACAATACAGCAGAAGGAAGGTGAGCTGAGAGGTGGGGGAGGGGCGGGGCAGGTGGTGGACATGATTTCAGAGGGCGGGGTTACATGATGCCGTTAGGAGGGCCGCAGAGAGGACCCAGATCCACGCCGTTCTTCATGTAGTACTTCTCCAGCTTGGCGAGGATGTGTTTCCCGTACGTGTACTTCCTCAGCGTCTGAATGTGGGGCCGGATCTGTGCGGGCAAACAAACACGTCAACAAAAACACAAACGTTAGTCGAGAGCCTGTGACAGGACGAATGCAGTGATGATCCTTTGAGGCTGTCGTCACAAAAAACTTTTGTTTTTTCCTTTTAGCAGCATTGAAGTTCATTCGTTTGGTCGACCTTGGAGCCGTTTCCAAGGAAACCGTCGACACCGACGGCCACGTCGATGCGTGTAAAGGTTGAGTTTTAGGTCACGTTTATGAAAACTGGTCTGTGAGAAACAACCTGAGGGAGCTCTTTTTTACTACCGCTCGCCTTTCGATAGCGCTTTTGTTCACGTCTGTTAAAATATCTAATGAAGCAGAATTTAACCACAGCACGTGCACATACAGATGATCAGCTTTTGAAGTCAACCCCATTCACAACTCAACTTACAAATCCCATAATGGGCTGCAGTTCAGTAAAGTCTACAGATACCGAGTTAAAACGTGATGTGGTAGTAGCTGAGAGTCATTCTCAACACATACTTGGAGCATTAACAGCTCGCACGAGATCAAGCCTAACATTTTTTAAAGAAAACTTTAAACACGTTGGCACAAACGGCAGGGGCTTTGTTTTAATTGGGACTTTTTGTTTTGTTTTGGATAACTAAATTATTTACACCATTACCTCTTTAAATGTTTTTAATCATCATCTTGTGAAACGTTGTAAAACGCTTCATTTGCTTCCAGACAATCTAATTCTTTTGTACAGTCCAAATTTAGGTATAAAAATAAAATACCTTCTGGGTAAACAAAGCTGGTGTTAAATTGATTTTTGCTAATAATAAAAATAAATTAATGAATAAGTTGAATCAAGTTATTCACATAGATACCAATGTGCAAACAGGACATTTAAGAGAAAAGGTATTTGTTTCTCCACAGGAACCCTCGACCCTCCACCAACCTTATGCATTACGATTTTGCGCTGCGTGGGCTCGGCCACGTCGATCATCTTCTGCACCACGTAGTTTGCGTACTGATCCTTCATCATGGTGTATAAGGCACTGTGGGGGCCCTCGGTCAGGCTGCACACTTCATCTATCAGCAGAGCCCGTTCTGCCCGGGACGCGTGGGTCACGCACTTCTCCACCACGTTGCTGAAGAAAAGAGACACGGAGCGACGTTAAGGAGGAGCTGCACTACTGTCAGTACTGGTAAATATCAATAGTTTCTTATCAAACTGATCAGACTTTTGTGGGGGCGGAGCATATGTTTTGCTAATTTATTCCAACAAAAAACAATAAATGAGCAGAGCCATGTTCACACAGATGAGCAATTTGTGGTAACACCATGCGTTTGTAAAAGGAGTCATTTCACTTGGACAAACATGGTTACAGTAGTCCCTCGCTACTTTGCAGTTCGACCTTCATGGACTCGCTTTTTTGTGGTTTTTCAAAGTAAAATTGCACACGACATTATTGTCAACTTTAATATTAGTCAAGTGATTGGGACAGTATGGATACTGTACGGTAAAAAGTTAACAAAATAAAAAGCCATTTTGTAGTTTTCTCTCAATAAGCCTACACTGTATCCATGCTCATAAAGATTATATTTCCCAGAAGCCAACAGTGCCCCGTCCAGAAGCCCAGTTTACTTCTGGTGAAATACTAGAGGGAAAGTTCTGATCAGATCGGAAAAAGTTCAGTCCTTATTACAGCGACTTCAACGCCCGGCGGATGAAGAGAGCCGCACAGAACCCACTGGGAACCGCACCAGAACCGGACCTCCAGACCCATCGGCGAATCCAAGAGCTGCTAGTCAGCCCACGAGGACCCCCAAGCAGGGACGCACTGCCTGTAGGTCCAACGCTCCCTCTGGAGCCCACCGCCTCCACCCCGAGCCAGAGAGCCGACCAGAACCGGCAGGGCAGGTCCGCCGAAATGGAACCAAGTCGGAGCGGAACCGAGCCGCTGCTGTTCTACAGAACTGGTGAGTAAAATTCAGTGGCTACGTACAAGTATGTTGCTAAAATGATGTAGGTTAAAGAGTTTAGAACATTGCAAGAGTGCGGGAAGTGTTTCTAAAGCTTTAATATATATAAATACTGAAATTAATAAATTGTAGCTAATTCGCAGATTTTCACTTTGTGTGTGTGTGTGTGTGGGGGGGGGGTATTACAAAATAAACGAGGGACTACTGTACAGTGATAAAGTAGTAGAGCAAAACATCTTGGTATCCCCGCCAAAAATAAAAAAAAGCTAACTTCCTGTTTATGCAGCAACTAGGAAGAGATAAAAATAAAAATAAAAACCTCTAAAACATAATTGTCAGAGGTGATGTCAGAGAGCGTGTCAGGATGTCTGTGGAGGAATTCACCTGGCAAACTTGTGCTGGCTGAGTCCCAGAACGTTGCCTCTTATTTCAGCCACAATTTTACTCTTATCCTCGGCTCGACCGTGCTCCAGCACGTGCTGGATCACGTAGTTTCCATACTGGTCCTAAATCACACAAACCACAGAAACGTGTGAACAACAACAGCAGCGTGAGGAGGACAGCTGGTGCCTCTGACGTCACATCGAACGCTGCCAAAGCTTCAAAACCTGGAGGCTCAGAGAGGAGCCGACTGGAGCCAAACTGGAGTGTGAGTGTTCGCGTTACCTGCACTAGCTGCTCCGTGTGCTGATGCAGCTCCTCCAGGATAGGCAGCGTCTGTTCAGGAAGGCAGTGTTCGAGGATGCGCTGGATGACTCTGCAGCCGTACGGGTGAGTGGAGAGGGCAAACACCTGAGACGCGATTAATCACCGTTAGTCGTTCCCGATAAAAACGTACACAAAGCCGAGGAGAGTGAACGCGACACAAATGTGCTTTTCCAGACATTGTTGCGAGCTGCTGCGCCAAATTATCTGAGGAATGCTTCCACTAACTCAACCCACCCCTGCAGGGAAGGCAAGGGCACGTTTCTTATCTGCTGCCAGCTAGTAGGAAATATGGAGTTAAAGGAAACAAACATATGAGAAGCAAAACAGATTTATCGAGTGACGTCTTCAACAATGCAGAAAATCTTTCCGTCAACAGTTTGTCTTCTTCTGTTTAGTTTTTAGGTAGAAACTGGGCTGAGGTTCTTGTTGCCAAGGCAACACAACCTGTCCCTGCAAAAGACTTGAGTCTGTGTACTCTGTGACAATAAGCTCGCTGCCTGCAGGCGACGGTGTGTGTGTGTCTTCTGTGATTGAATGAAGAAATACTTGGAGTTAGAGAGCAGAAAGAACCCACCTGTCCCTTAAAGGCTTCGATGATGAAGTGCAGCGCGTGAGGTTGGACACATTCGATACACTTCTGCACCACGTGGTTACCGTTCTGGTCCTTCACGCACTTCAGCACATGGCCGTCCAGCTCCCGCACCATGTCGCTCTGCAGGGAGGGGGCGGAGGGACGGCAAGTAATTGTGAGGAATCAAATATTGCCTGAAGGCTTGTTGCGAACGCTGTGACTCACTGCCCAACAAATAACGCTGGACTTTTAACAGATGCCCTATTGGGAAATCTATCGGAGTCCATTAAGGAAAGATGGATAACTATTACTGTTTTCACACTTGCACACACAGAAACACACACAGGGAGGCAGAACAGGCTTTTCTAAAACACTAAATTCATGCAAGCATATTTCCTGTTGATATTCATCATTTTACCTCACTGTGACACAGCTCAACATTTTGCATATAAACTGTGCTTTCATTAGCCTCATTTATCGCTGAGGACATGAAACTGCTGCTACACAAGCAGCGCCAGTATAAACTGAATACTGAAGACGTGCAAAACGAACCGATGCAGAAATTTGATGCTTGAATAGCTTAGATGAAAAATACGGTTTAAAATTGAGGCATTAAACCGCTTTCCTTTTTTATTAAAAACAAGAGTCGCTTGAGGGCAAAGATGCAGTCTGCTTCTGATGTTTACACGCTTCCACAGTCCAACGGACACGAGTGTACTTACAATGACCTGCTGATCTGAGGGGATGAACTCCAGAGCTTTCTGAATGACCCTGCAGCCGTACATCTGCAGGGCCAGCGACAGCACGTGACCCCGGATTCTTTCAGCCAGAGCCAGCTTCTGGTCCAAGCTGCCAAACTAAAAACAAACACAAGTCTCTGTTACATCCAATAATATTATACATGCACAACGAAAAGAACAAGTGCAACCGGAAAGGTCAAATCTAGGCACACAGCCCCAAACTTCTGATACCTCGAAGAACTTCTGGATGACGTAGTTTCCAAAAACATCCACCATGAGCTGGTAGGCTGCCTGCAGGATCTCAGTGAAGACGAGCTGGCGCTCTGCTGAACTCGCTCGCTCCAATTTCAACTGGATGAACCTTAAAAAAGCCAAACAGATTAAGAATTATCCATATGTGTACTGCTCGTCGTCATCAAGATTTCATTTTCTATTGCGATGAGAAAGTATTCAGACAGATCTCTTTAAATCCACTCGGTACATTGAGGGGATTAAAAAGTCTGCGCGACTCTGAAAACAAATAAAACGCGCGCCGCAATAACGCAAGGCTGAAACTTCCCCGTGTTTAACCTGAGGGAACGGAGAGGCAAAATGAGATGAGTTTCAAAGTGGAGAAAGCTCAAACAGGCAGCTGAAGGAACCAAAGCAGCCCGGGAGGTGAAATGATGGATGCCAGGCTAAAGATAAGAAAAAGACTGATAGAAAGAAAATATCTGTAACGTGCAGACTGGACGTCTTGGTATGCAAACACCTCACTTCAGGGTAAAACGCTACATCAGCTGGTTCCAGACTTAACAGATCCTGAAACCAGGTTCACTGAGCGGTCTCCAGGGTCTCACGCTGCCAAATTAACACTCTTCTATTAACTGCATCACAGATAACTCTGTTATTCATGAAAGTACTTACAACGTGCAGTCTAAAACTATCACGAAGCCTAAAACCATCTGCACGCCTGAGACGTGTTCATCCAGAGATACGACGTCACGGATGAAATATTTACACTAATGTATCGTAAAGTCAACAAACAGGACGTTTCAGCAGCGAACATGAACAGACTCAGCCTGCTGACATTAGCTGAAGACAAAATAACCAACTTTGATCTGGAACCCAACAAAGCTTTAAGAATGCTTCCTCCACCACTGCCTATAGGCTCCATACTTACTACCTGCTTTTTAACATCTCTAATCATAACTAAAGAGTATGTGACTTGTTTGCTCCCATGGAAATGTTTTTTTTTTTAATCATTATGGTATCCAGCTTCACAGTTCTGTGATAAACTTTTCTTAAAAATTGCAGAAAATAAAAAAAAAGGCTCCATTTCATCTAAACACCTCTACAGCTCAAAGACTTATGTTGTACTGCAAGATGGCCAGTTTTTCCTCAAGGATTTGGGTGCAGTTACAGCAGGTAATAGTTAAATGTTTCCTCTCTGTTATTAAATACATTTGTAAGGGTGCTGGTAATTCTTAGGCTAAAGCGATTTGCACTTGTGCACCTGCTGCCGTGCTGGTCCTGACTGAACTCCATGATGTGACCAGCGATGTCTCGGAGCTGCAGATTGGGGTAGCGGTTGTTCCTGAAGTCCTCGAGCAGGCGGCTCCGGCCCGAAGGCATCACGTCCGACATGCCGTAGCGTAGCCGTGACGACGGGAACAGCTGGCTGCTGTGTGAGAAGAGGGAAGAGCCTGAGCCCACTGCGCTACGGTACTTGGCCTCCGCTCCGGGAGCTGCGGAGATGAAACGACCGCTGCCATTGGTTAGACCCCCTGTGGGTCAGACAGAAGACAATCAGAACCAAACTAGAAAATCAATTCAAAATCATGTAACGTAACATTAAATACACTGACAACACTAAATCCAGCTTGTGTGGATATATAAGCATCTTTAGGCACAAACTTTTTCAAATATCTGTTCCACATGCATTAGTTTGGTTGTTTGGAAGTGAATGAAATTAAAATGGACAACATGAATAAGTCCATAATAAAGTTTATATAATGAAGCCTTCATAATATCACCTTTACGGCTGTTTTAATACTTTGACATTATTCAACTATTAGGACACAATAAGGTCAGTTTATCTGCCAATCCATTAAAGGGTAATTATACTTTTCTCAACCAACAACAATACAACAGACCCAACACTAGTCCCTGACAGTTAGTACTTCCTCTAACATGCTACTGTAAAAGTATTTGAATTCTAAATACTTCAATCCTAGACATTCACTACAGAACAAATGAAAACATTAAAATATTGGGATACAAGACACTTTTCAGACATATACAGTGTTTAACATCAATTTATCAAAACACGTTTCACTGATGAGGAATAGATAAAAAAAACTAAAGACTGGATTAGTCAAGCTCTAAAAATGAAATTTACCAAGATTGAGGTTGGACGAGGAGCTGTGGTTGGACAGGGACGGTGGTGGTGTGAGGGAATGGGATGGCCCCTGGTTGGGTAGGGGCATACCCACAGGGCCCGGTGATGGACTGAAGCCCAGGGTGCCATTATAGAACCCGCCATGACCAATGGGAGTGAGACTGGAGGGCGTGCGCTTGTACAACTCGCTGTTGCCCGTCAGGGAGTCCCGCCTGGAACCGCTGCCACCACTTGAGTTGGCCACTAGAGGGCGACAAAGACAAAAATTTACAATGGTCAGAGGAAGTGAAACACAAATCAACTGCTTTTTGTTCCTTTTGACATGTTCACAACTACATTTGTTCTTGTGTTCCAACTTGTACGCCACAAGAATGATGCACTCTCACCTGCAGTGCCAAAGCCACCCAGCGTGGCTCCGAGAGTAGCACCAAGGGAGGAGGAGGCAGGTTGGCTGAAGCCCAGAGAGGCAGACCCGGGTCCAGGCTGAGCAGAGCCTTGTGAGAAAAGAGAGGAGCTCTGGGAGGATGAGCTCAGGGACGAGGATCCGTAGAAAGAGCTTCCTCCAAGAGCACCGCCAGGGCCACCCTGCTGCTGAGGCTGCTGGGACGTCATGGCACGGAATGGACCGTTGGCTCCGCCGCCCAAACCGCCGTTGGCACCACCTGCAGAGGCTGCTGCTGCTGCAACTGGGTGAGGACAGGGAGAGTGGTGCAGGAAATAATCAGTAGAGCAATATATCTAAGAAGTGTATGCTGGCGCTTTAAAACTGACGTGCAGCTTCTCCATTCACACGTTTTTAATATTTAATCTGTTGTTTTGTGTGCATGAAGCCAAATGTCATTGTTTTACCTGCTTGTGCTGCAGAAGGAGACATGATGACAGAGGCAGGGGCCATAAGGCGAACAGGGCCACTCCTGGCTCCTGTGTTGACCACCAAGGCCCCTGTGGGATCATAATAGGCTGCAGGTGCCAAGACTGGGTACCCTGAGGAAGAGACAAAAGTATATCCATAATGGTTGTTTCATTCACGTAGACACAAGAGGAGATGGTTGAATCATTTGAGCAGTTCTGTAAAATCAAATGCATCTGCTGAGATCGTTTCCAGACAGCGTCTTGTGCTCACCAGGAACGCCCGCTGCTAACCCCTGACCAAAGGCGAGGGCTGAGTTTACTGCTGCCGCTGCAACCAGCTGGTCATTCTGCTGACCCTGTTGACCTTGGCTGGGGGTCAAAGGACGCTGGTTTCCTCCAGCACGCATCACCTTTACAAAATTAAAGAAGGAATCATTTTAACTGCTACAATAAACAAGTAAATTAGGCTCCAAACATTTAAAAAGCTCTCCAATTATAAAAGATGTGGAAAAGAGCCTTTAGATTTGATAAGGTGTTAAAATCTGTCCACAGACTGATAATAATGGTGGTGCAAACTGAGAGTATTGCTCATATCTTCATGCATGTCAAGCACAAAACAGAGCAGGAACAGACTGTGAAAGAACCTTTCATTTGTAAAGATAAAATAAAGTTTTATGGCAAAGCAGCAAAAGCTGAACCTGTGTTCTACATTCTGACCTGACATAAGCGCTCCAAATCTTTCAGAATGTCAACGTGTGGACAAACCTGCTGCTGGTTCTGCTGGCCCTGTCCTGCTGCTTGCTGATTGGCTGAACTGTTGGCTGCAGCCGCCTGCTGCTGGAAAAGGTTGGCTGGGTAGACCCCCCAGGGGGTCACACCATAGTACTGAGGAGGCATTACCGCAGGGCCTGGACGCAAACAGATGTTTAAGAACGTAACTACCAGAGGGAAATTAAACTTGCACCACTCATGTGCCTCTTCACTCTGGTTTTAAACATTCGTGTCTCACCGAGCGTAGCGGCTGCTGCGAGTCCTGCTGCGTAAGGGTCCGTCCCGGGTGGAGCAGCACTGATAATGTAAGGATTGGGCACAAAAGCTGGGGCCAGACCTGGAGACACACATAAAGGGAACAAAGAGGTCAATGACAATACCCTCAAATGAACATTTAAACCATGGGAACTGCTTTAAAGTGACTAAGCAAATTCATAACCAAAACTGCAAATCATAATCAAATTTTCCACATGCTCACAGTTTAAGAATCGCCCCAGTGAGATATAATTTTGGCTTTTAAAGCATGATTTGCCTCTTTTATAAAAATCAGCACAAACATTAAACAGGACAGTAAAAAAGTTAGCACTAAACTGCAAAATGAGCGAGTCCAAGTTTATTAATCTTGGAGAAACAGTGAAGTTGGGACTAAAAACAGCAACACATCAAGTTTTGGTTAAGATCTAGGTGACTTTCTTTAAAATAATCTATAGTTGTGTTTAATCTTCAGCTGATGACATCTTGATAGGACACTATTAGAGCAGGAGTAGCTTAAAAAAAAAAACCCTTTAAACACAAAGACAAAGACAAAAAAAAAAACTGACAGACTTCATGAAGAGGCTGAGTTAGGTCCCATGTTCCAAAGTGACATAAAAACAACAGACTAACCAATGTGGGGCTGCTGCGCTGCTGCCAGTGCGTACTGCTGTTGCTGGGCTGCTGTTAGCTGCTGCACGGCTAGGGCGTTGTTTCTTTGAAACAGCTGCAAAACAGTGTGACAACAGGTAAATCACAGTTAAAACGTCAGCAGAGCCTCCGAGGTTATTACATGAGAAGGTCCTGCTTTGTGTGCTGCAGCCATTACCTGCTGCTGGTTAGTGTAATCAAATAAACCCACAGTGGGTGTCGAGTCCATGGGCATCTGAGAGTTGTAGTCAAACTGAAGCGGCTCCATTACTGACTCCATGGGGTCCATGGTGACTCCCCCTTGCTCCACACCAGAGAAGTCCTCAGGAGGTTTGGGGCCTCCACCACCTCCAAGGGGTGTCAAGCCTTCAGCGCCAACGCCAGGACCACCCAGCAGGTCGCCCTCAGGGCCGGGGGCGGGCATGTTGCCTGAGGGACGGCTGCAGGAGCCAGAGACGCAGAGGTTCAGTTCACATGTGAACAACGTCCACGTAATGTCATTGTTTATTTAATGACGCCGCGTCCTACCCAAACTCCTTGACGTCAATGTCGAGGCCGTTCTGTACGGGCAGCCCGTTTGGGTTGATGACGTCGTTCATCACATCAGATTCACTTTCTGTTAACTCTTTTAGCTTCTCTCCCTCAAACGCCGTCTTCGGCTTCTCCCTCTTATCTTCCTCCACCTCTCCATCTCTTGGTCCCTGCGTTGGTGGCGACACACAAAACATGTTTCTTACACGTCAAAAACAAAAAAAGAAGCAGAACTCAGGCCATGACAGAAATAAACAGAGCACAAACAATCTTACAAACTATTAATTTTACAACTATGTACTTTTAATACTCAGAATGTTGATTTCACAGTTGATGCTAAGACCATTTTTAATATCTGACTGCACATGTGTCAAACTCAAGGCCCGGGGGCCAAATGTGGCCCTCGTTGACATTTGGCCCCCAAGAAGATACATTAAATAAAAATATTTTTATCGCTTGGATGTTTTCAGTAATCTTTGATTATGATGTTAAAAGTGCAACAGAAAACATCAAATGAGACCAATCAAACTCTTGTTGAGGAACCTGCAACCAAGTAAAGATGTTGTGTATCTGACTTGAGTTAATGTAGATTCTGAAACTGACCCTTAGTTTGAAAAAGGTTTTAATTTTGGCCCCCTACTGTAAGAGAGTTTGACACCCCTGCCTTACTGCAAATGTTACTGCACATTTACACACAGTGTTTCAGGTTTATTATTGGTGTGATTGAAAATTCATAAAAAGGCACCAACCATAGCCAAAACAGAAAACAAAGGGAACTAAACTCTGAACTCTATTTGGTTTTTATTGTGAATTTATGCTTTAGGGCTGCTTTAGTCTTTATGGACGTGCTCATTCTGTAAAACTAAGCTCTAATTTAGAGCAGAACTAAAAGCTGTGTATGTTTTAGGACTTGGCAAACTTGTGACTGACAAGCTGCATAAAATTCAAGCAACCTGTCATAGATTGCTCATTCACAGTACATTTTTAATTTGTGTGGTACACAGTGTTTTACATTAATTTCTTACTCAGATACAGCTAACACGCAAGGTGCTACCAGTGACGGGAACTTAGGGTTTTCAGTCATGTCCAAAAACACAAACATTTCTCTCTGGGGCTGTGGAGCGACCTGCATCCATCAGTGTCATTCAGTCCAACACACATGAACCTTGTGGACGATCAAGACTTGAAATAAACATTAAACTAAAAGAAGAGAAGGATGAAAACTTACATAGGGTCCTTTTCGAAGGCAGGAATCCAGTTTGTCAGCCGGCGAGGACGAGAGGACGTACTCCACCATGCTGACTCCCAGACCCCCGCTTTCAGACCGTGGTGACATCACTGAGCCCACTCCAACTTCACCTCCGCCGTGGAAACCCTGCCCCGGCCGACGGGACACCATGATTGGCTGGGACACAGAGTGATCTGTCACGACACGGGGATAAAAATTAATACTGATTCAGGAGAAAACAGTTATAAACACAAAGAATTATAACAGCTTGATTTGACTTCTAAAGGATAAGTACGACAGATGTGATGGCGACTGCAGCCTTCTTATTCAACTTAACTGGAGATTCTCAAGTTATATTCAGAATTTATCTTTAGCAATATGTTCAGATGCCACAACATTTATGGAAACATGATCCTCTTCTGTGATCTGATATGAAGAACTAAAAAAATTAATAATGTTTGATGACCAACAAAACTTGCAGCATCTGCTCAAACGAGCGTCATCACCCTCTGGTGTAAAGTCACGGTGCTTACGCAGTCACGTTTACAGAAATAACTACAATCAGCTCGAATGAAGGAGAATTTGCGAATTATACGGTAATCAGGAAAAACCCATGAAGCATTTCATGTTGATAGTTTGTGGTGGTGAACTGATGTGCTTGTATGGGGGATAAAAAAATACATTTGTGAAAATTTTGCATGAAGTTGTGCCTTCAGCTCCGAACTGAACTGAATCTAAACCCAGACGGCTCGATACCTGAGGCCCCCCATGCACTGTCCCGCCACTGATCCAAGAAGATCCCTTTTGGTCCGTCTTTCCCAGAATCATCCGTTTCCCAGAACTTCTTACCAGTTAGGAGCTGCTGCAGAGACAACAGAGAGGAAATGGATGAAGAAATAAAAGTTGGTTATTGTTGTAAAAAAATTTAAATTAAATTTCTGTGGTAATTTGTAAAATATCTTAGCAGAAACGTCAACAAGAACACAGCATCCAAGCAAAGACCTTGTTTAAATTTTGACCTTGATTTGTGAGTTGACCTTAGAGCTTGGGTGATCAAAAATTATGCAACATTCTGTCTAGTAGTGATACAAATTAGGGCTGAACGATTTTGGAAAATAATCTAATTGCAATTTTTTTTCTATAAATTGCAATTGCGATTTAAAACGCGAT
>JAVCKU010000139.1:12378954-12398915 GCA_032273985.1 Hypsolebias coamazonicus | reverse complement strand
AATAGGGAGCAGATATGATAAGAAATGTTTTCTTCTTCTACTTCCTTTCATTTTATGTTTTTTTTTTGTCTAATTTTCTTTCTATAAATTGTCATTGTTTTTTATATGAAATGAATAAAATTATACAATACAATACAATTCAACATGCCAATATTGAGAAGCACCAAAAAAACATGCACCCTTCTCTTCCATGAGGCTAAAAAACAAGTTGTAATTGATGAAAGCACAGATATGACATCGCAGGGCGTAAAAGTATGTTATTCAAAGTGTTTAGCATAATTTTGCTGTTTATATGTAATGCCATAATAAATGTATGTTTACACTGTTTAAAAAACGGCCTCTGTTTTACACAATATGGTGGGTTGCCAGTTAGGCTTGTTTTCATGGAGCTGGTTGCTTGTTTCTATCGCAAGATCTGGCAACACTGTTGCAGCTCTTCAAACTGAAGAAGTCTTTTGGATAAAAGATGAAACGCTTCAACAAGAAGAATCCATCCACTTTGTTAGATTACCTACTTTTGCTGCGAACACTGGGCTACAAAGCATTTTATAAATATTTATTAAGGAAGACTGACCTCAGCACCAAATTTAATACACTATTCCTACTAAATGTTAAAACTGTTCTTTTTAGGAAAAATGTATCAATTCATTTCTATTGTGGGTTGCTTGACTAATGATAGTAACCTGTTTTCTTAAGTGTTTCCCCGAAACAAACCTCTATTTATTTGTAGGGCCAAATGGTTCTGTTTTTCACCCTCCATTACTAAAATATTTAGGATGTCTCTGGCTTTTAATGTGATAATGCAAAATGTGAATATATAGTTATGTGTTATTAACCATGAATCAACCAATTTTTAACCCAACAGTTCTGAGGTTAAGAAGAAAATGTGATGCTCAACCTCACAATCATCCGCTAAAAAAAGATGAAAAGTAACTGGGACTGAACGCTCCAGGTACTCTGGGTGGAAACGGTGTAAAAAACTAAATATACTTGAATTTGATTCTTAAGGATCCGCTGGCTTTATAAAAAAAATGGGTAGAGCATTTAAAACGACAAACATTCGACATTTGGGTGAAACTAAAAAGATTGAAGTGGAAGAAATGTTTATTTTTGTGACTCACGTGTAAAGAGGCTGTAGCTGCAGATGAGAGGACTTCTGAGGCGGCTGGTAGCCGTACGAGTCGAACCCACCGATGAAATCAACTTTGAAAAAAAAAAAAAAGATATTTTATTTAATTTGAACTTTTTTGTAAGCGAGCATACCTTTGAAAACATTAGAAACCTACTGTGATGGTAAAAAGTGCAAAAATGATCACAAATAAAGAATGATCTTTATCATTTGACAGTTGTAAGCTAATTCCACCTTTATCAGAAACTAAAAAAAAGAAAGAAACACACCCATATCACTGGAGATCAGTGGTTTTCTTCGTGCAACATCTTTTGTTTTTTTTTTAATCAGTTTTCTGGTGAAACCTTGTTATTTTGAAGAATTTAGGTTTTTTATTGCCAAGAAAATCTTAGTAAACATTAACTATTAATAGCAGCTGTATTTGTTTGCAGCACTACATTAGTCAAAAAGCTATTAGAAATTAATCATTAGTGCTTAGATTTTTTTATTTTGCTTCATAGTAATAAAATGTCACTCATATTGTATATTTGACGTTTCCCCATTTTCTTCTCCAGAAATTATGGAATGGTGTGTAAAATGCACAACGTTAAGTAAAGCTAGGTCATTTGTTTTAGTTTAGCTAGGGATACACGATATTATCGGAATGGTATCGGATGATGTTAGCGATAAAGTTAAATATCGGACATTGTCAATTCCATCAAAATAACTCCCCGATAGAAAAGGCTTCTGTTTTAAGTTAATTTTTAACTTCAGAAACTGTCAAGTATAATGCACATGCACTTTTCACTTGTTGCTTGTGAACAGGTTTAGATTTGTGAAAGTTTACAAATTTGCACTGTTCCAGTGTTGTTCTTGTGTTAAACGTAAATGTCATGAATAAAGATAATCCAAGTTGAAGTGTTGCATCATTTTCAGGCCCTTTTTGGCATCTGCATTTGGTAACAGGTCAAATTGACAAAAAAACACGCAGAATAATGTAGAATTTTAATTCTACAGCAGAGAAAACTATACAGTCTGTAAGTGGGACTAGGGGAAAAATTATCGATATTGGTATCGGTTATCGGCCAAATAAGTCTTAACATACTGGCATATCGGATATCAGCCAAAAATCCAATAGCAATACAATACTGCTGTTATGAAGGTCCACCACTAATAAATCTGCAAATGATTAAGACATCACAGACAAACCTTGAGTTCTAAGAAAATCAGACATATAACTGATATATCTTCGAGCATGACTCACGAAGAAGAAAAACAATATAACAACCCTCAAACACAAAGCCGCGTTTCTTTAGCGCAAAAACGCTTCGTCAACTGCCTGATAAGCAAAACGAACCGACAAAGAGCTGGAAGACTATCAGCGAGCTTTTAGAAGACAAAAGCACTCACAGCTGTCCTCGTCGTCCTGGAAGACTTTGCTTACGTAGCAGGCGTACACAAAGCTGAAGAGCTGTCGGAGAAAAGACGGTCAAAAGCAGAGCAAAAAGCTGCGTGACTGATTATTACCGCACACATTACAGAAAGCTCTGTGGGTTCAGTACGTACGGCCAAAAGGATCTGAACGGCCGAACTCAGCACCTCGATGTACTGGTAGTCAAGGAGGCACCCGGACACGGTGATGACATGGTGGTCATCGGGGGCTATCTGGGAGTCTAGCACCGGCGTTACCAGGCACCCAGGACCATGCTCCATCCACCAGGAGCGATGGAGGGACGTGTTGAAAGTCATGAGAAAGTCTCTTTTCTGAACACACATCGTAAGGATGATTATCAGGGCTGCGCCGTCAACCTCATCTTTAAACAAACACCAGGACTTACCTGAGACAAGTTTCCAACTTCCAGGTAGAAACAAATGATGAAGGAGTTCCATCCCACCCAAAGGACCAGCCATGCCGCATACTGTCAAAAACAAAAACATTTTAAAAAAAGCCAGTGTTTCTTAAAGGAGTGTAATGCATTTCATACAAGTTTCAGACTAAGACCATCTGATGACACAAAGTGACAAAGTTGTAGCTGCTTTAGTCAAACCTTGAAAATAAAGCGTCATCAGACTATAAATTCTGAATGACTCTCAGCTACTACCACGCCAAACTTTAGCCCAATATCTGTTTAACTCACTGAGTTAGAGCCAATATTGAGCTAGCGGAGGCAGCCATCTTGAATTGGATCAGCTGTAGATCTACATTCAATTATTACTTTATGGGAGTTCCGTCAAAACTTGCCCATTGGCTCATTAGATATTTTGCTAACAGACATTATCGCCTGTTTGTTTTTGGACACGTTACGAACCAGAGCTGTGACTACAGGCAGTGGGGTGGGGGATGGACAGGCAACACTCACAAAAATGAGGTATCTGAATCGAAACTGCACAGTGCCAAACATGCCCAGGATGACGGCCATGATGTGCAGGAAGTTGGCCAGAATGGGAGCCCACTGGTAGCCCAGGAAATCAAACACTTGCCTCTGGACAGCTACCACCTGGAGAAGACACGCACACACAAAAACAAAAAAAAAGAAAAGAAAAAAGAAGCGTAAAGGAGGGGACTCACACTTATTCAAGGTGTTGCACACACTATAGTGACAGGAAACACAGACATAGGGCTGCTGCAGCTGTTTCCATGGCAACTGCCTGGAGCCAACAGCCAGTCCAGTGAGTGTAAAAAGAGAAGCACCCCCCCCCCCTCTCATTCACACCCCCCACTAAAAAAAAAAGCTCCCCCAAAACTAATGAGAATCTACAGGCCGAATCCCTCGGCTGCACAAGAACTCATCATCATCCCTGGAAACAATGGGCCCAACAGCTGCAGCTCATGCTCTGCAGACCTGCATCAAAACGTTTATTTATTTTTATTATTTACTGTTTCAAAGAACTGGCTGGAGCTGTTTGGGGACAGGAAAGCTCAGTCTGAACTTTAGATGATGGTGGGAAGCTTGTTTAATAACCTCTAGCTTCTATGAATGTGTAACACCATCACCACCCCCCAACAGCTGCAGCTCAAAGACAGGCTGGAAAAATGTCTGATTACAACGTGCACGTCTGAAGCATGCTGATCTAATTATACACACTTACCAGCTGCAGTGCACAGATCACCAGCAGCGTGCACCTCCCGTCGCACGTCCCCATGTCGGAGGGCTCAGGCCGCGGCTTGGAGCCGCGGAGGCTCCGGGGAAACGACGAGTCCCCGGTCAGATCCAGACTGCCTGCCCGTGTCAGCTCACACCATTCCCGGGTGAACGCAGCTCAGGGCCGCCTCCTCCAGCAGCGCTGCTCCGGCGCTCCCCCTCACAGCGGCTGACCCATGCTGGCCTTTTATTTTTTTTTTTAACTAAATTCCAGTCGCGGCGAGGAAGAGGAGGAAGAGGAGGACTGGGTCCGCTTCGCACCGGCCTGCTGCGAACTCCGAACCACTTCGGCCACACCTTCCGAACAACAGGGGACACAAAGGCACAAAGACACGGAAAGCTGTCACAGCGTGCCCCGGGGCTACAGACACACACGAGCATCACATGATACCGGAGCACAGACACCGAGCCCCGCAGCGGTGCCGCGGCTAACGCCTGGCTACAAGCCCGCCGCGGACACAAAGCAGCTCGCGGCAGACTTCTAGGATCCGCGCGAGCCCCTCAACCGTCGTCCGAATCGTCTCGCGCCACTCAGCGGAGACAAACAAAACCCGTTAAACCGACAGAGCCGCTCACCAGCACCGGTGTCTCCCGCTCTGCGTGGCCTCCTCCGCTCCGTCTCCCAGCGTCTTTTGTCAACAGTCGGAGCCGAGAGGGGGGTGGGAGCTCACAGTAACCGCGACCCCCCCTCGAGGAGGAGCTGCTTGGATTCTGCAGATCTGCGTGCGAGGCTGCGCGCGACCGAACATCAGAGGCGTCTGGAGCTCAAAGGGAATGGGGGGAGCTAGCACGGACTGAGCGGCGAAAATGATTGTTTTTTTTTACGGTGTGGGAGTGAGGAGCTTGCGGCCATTCAGGGGGAGGGGCCTTGTTTAGCTCAACAAAGTGACGTTAAGTCAGCGAACACTCATTTAGCTAATAACCGCCGGGACAATAAAAGATGGAGTCCGCGGTCTAGTAACGCTGAGGTTGCGGGTTCGAGCCCAGGTCGCGTCAAAACAAACACCCCGCAAACGCTTTAAATTAAATTAATTTATATACAGAACTGTGAACAAGGCTCAAGTCGAGTCTTTATATTGATTTATTTTTTCCAAGCAAGACTTTTTGGTTATTTTTTCCCCCAGGGTTTCAAGTCGTTTCGTTTTAAATGGTTTATTTTATTTTTTTTAAAAAGTTTGTTCAAATCCACTTAAACTCTTAAATGTTCATCATTCAGATTTTAAAAAGGCTCATAGGATGAGCTAGTGTTTTTATTTTTTTTTTACTTGACAACCATTTTAAAATCACATCTGTCACCAGCAGCCTGTCACAAAATTTCAATTTGCTCCAGAGTTCTAGGAATTTCCAGAGAAACTACCTGAAAACAACAATCTGCTTGCTTCTTTATTTAATCTGTTCAGTGTAAAGGGTTAGAAATCACTGCAGCAGAAAGCAAGCTAAAAGATGGAGCTCTTTTTTTTTTAGATTTTTACTTTATTTTCTCATTTTTATGCATATCTGCTGGCCTGACACTTTATTTTCAAGCACACACTGAATAATGTCCTCTCACAAGAACTATACTGAAAATGACTAAAACACAACCAGGTCCAAAGAAAGATCCTTGAAGACTCTCAGAAACATCTGAAGGATTATTGATCAGGACCACTTAAAATGAATAACTAAATGAAAGGTTGACTTCTTAAAAGCAAAAGATAACTTGAAATTGGTTTCAAACTTTGTGTCCACGCTAGTATATTGTTTAAAGGATCCTTTCAGTGTTGGGTAATGAACCGATTTTATGCACAAGAGAAAATAAAACGTAAAGTTAAACAACTGGGCACTGTGAGACGTGTTGACCACATATTCTCCTAAGAATTGCAAAAAGGTTTATTAGAAAACTGCACCCATTAAGACCAAGCTGCAGGATCATTTTCAGGAACAAAATGTGCAAGGAAACAAATAAAAACAGTTTACGGTGTTTAAATAAAATCCCCTGGAAACAAACAACCCGATAACGGCTTCTGAAAATGGGATTTATTACTGCTTTAAACTTGAACTTTTGCCATTTAGGACAAATAATATGTCCCATTTGTAAAGATATTTTAACAGCTGTTCACATATGAAATGTAGTCAGAGAAACCCTTTCCAGTTTAAAACAGATGAAATTTAATATCAGTCATCACAGAGACGAAACACGACAGGCTGTTTCCACAGAATACTGAAGTTTATTAAAAAGAAAGAAATCAGAGTAAAAAATGGTCGTTGTAACCAATTTAAACAAACATCCTCCTGAGGTTGAGATGAGCCATCAAACACTCTCAATGCAGGACACACACACACTTACAGTCAAATGTACACACACACACACCTTATTGAATTTCTCCCATATACAGACGTTTATCACTGGAGCCAGAAAGCACTGTGAAGAGACAAAACAAAAATAATTAACCATTTTTTAACACGGAACCAACTGACACGAACAGACTTCTAGCACGTGAAGCCTCCGCAGTCATCCAGATCATTTCTTGGAGCTTCGTAGATCTTTGTGAGCGCGTGACTGAAAACTAATCTGATGCTCACCTACAGGCTCCTCTGGGTGGAAGGCCACTTCGTTAACAGATCCAGCGTGACCCGGCAGCTTGTACAGGATTCTGCGTGACGTGGTGTCCCAGATGTACACGAACCTGTCGGACACCAACAGAACGGTTAGCAGTAACACAACACTGCGACACAAAGCACACAAAGAAACATGAGTGATGGATTTATTTCATTCACGTCAGGTAAAACGCTCAGAACACAAACATTATGTTAAATGACTGAACGCTCATAAGCAGATCCATTTTTCTTCTCTATGTTTTTCAGCATCTTTCTTGTTCCACAATTTTTCTGCTATTTCAACAAATCACAAGTCAAAATGTTCAGCTTGTTCAGGACAAGCCTGCTATGACTTTAGGTATTGGTGCAACTTTAGCTTTTTGAAATATTTAGCCTTTTCTGACTGAGCTCATTTTTCATGCTTCGAATCTTTAGATCTATTTACAACCTTTCATTGCTCTTTTCACATTTTCTTCTGGTTCAGCTTCTTTCAGCAAATGTAAAAAAAATTCAGCTACTTTCAGCTAATTTCAGCCGTTTTGTGCACAACATTGTTGTGTTTCTTCTAACTTCTTTCTGCTAATTTCAGCTTGTTATGCTCCTTTCAGCTTAATTCTGCAAGTTTCAGCTTTTTCTACTAGCCGTTTTATGCTAATTTATTTTTTTTCAGTTAGTTCCACATTTTTGCACTTATTTAAATTTTTTCAGCCTAATTTAGCAAAAATGTGCTCTCTCTAATTCCGTCTTGCATTTTCTGCTTCTTTCTGCCTTTTTAGCTGCCAGTACTTTTCAGCTTTTTTTTCTTTCCTATTTCAGCTTTTTTCAGAAAATGTCTACTTTTTTGTGCTAATTTCTGCCAAACTGGGCAAACGTGTTTTCTGCTTATGCTAATTTAAGCTTGTTCAACATTTTCAGCTACCTTTTTATATTTTTTTAGCTAATTTCAGCTGTTTTCAGATAAATTCAAGTTTTTCTTGATAATTTCTGCTGCTTTCAGACCAATTAACTTCTTTCTACTAATTTCAGCTTGTTATGCACCTTTCCTTTTAGCAAGTTTTAGCTTTTTCAGCTCCTACGTAAGTGCTTTTATGCAAATTTTGACTGTTTCCAGCTAATTCACTTTTTTTGTTGTTGCTAATTTTTGTGCTCGTTTTTGCTAGTTTAAAACTAATTCAGCAAAAATGTGTTCTTTCTGCTTCTGCTAATTTAGGCTTGTTCTTTCATTTCAGCATGTTTTTTTTTTTTAGCTAATTTCAGCTGTTTTTCAGCAAGTTCTTCTGCAATAAGCATTCACACTGCATTTTCACAGGAAATGCTATTTAGTTACATTTACCACCACCATTTAGTCAGTTGTCTCCAAGCAACTTTACTGTAGTTGCTGTACTCAGCTACTGTGTTTGGTCGTTATATTTATTATCTGCAACGATTTTATGTCTGTATTCTGTTTTTTTTTTTTTACTTTATTTTGTATGTTGCCTGTTTTTTGTCTGTTTGTACAGCACTTTGGTTGGCCTTGTTGCTGTTTAAGTGCTCTATAAATAAAATGGTATAGTATGATATAGTACTTTATCAGGATGCTTAACCTTTGATATGAATATTCTGTGGAGAGGTTTTAAACAATTAGAAAAACAAAAATGTCAAGATTTATAAAAATATTTGAATGAACTACAATTACTTTTAAAGATAGGAGTTGTTTAAGAACTGCAGTAATCCACTTTTGTCTTGGCCTCGCTCCATCTAGCCAATAGCTCATCAGTCTGGTCAAAATTAAACTATTTCTCCAAACAGACTTTGCTCAAAGATCTATCTACCACAGGTAAGATATTAACTGTTCATAACCTTTCAAACGACAGCAACTCAGTTTTAAGTGCATTAGTTTAGTTTCTTCCAAGAACTGAAAAAAATCCACAGCTTCGCCTCGTTTTAAACTCTGACATACTGTGAATTTTTCATTTATCAATAAAAACATTTGTGCTTCGAGACCTGCAGACTAACTGTCCTTTTCAGCCTCCAGAGAAAAGATTTAGGTCCAATATCTGCTAAAAAGTCTAAAAAGTCTTAGTGTAAGTTTACCACATGAGCCATCTTTTAGAAGACTTTCAGCTGTCTTTTTTGTGTGACATTACCTCATTTATCCAACAAAACGTGCTTGTTTTAGCTTAGTCTTTGGCGGTTGTTTAAAATTTTCCTGACATCAACTTGAATGCTTACAGACAAAGAAAGCTTAAAATAAGCCAACCACTGAAGAGATATTCTTCATACAGAGCTAAATCATTCAAAGATGTGAACCAAAGCAGCTTCTGGTAGAAGTTCAGCTCACTTTGTGATAACAAGCTAAATTAATTACCATCACATGCTAACAAAAATCACAGACATTCTCCAGATGCCACGCATCACATGTTTCAAAGTGGGATTAGATCAAGCGAGTCCAGTGTATAACTAATTAAATGTTACATATATAAAAACATTTTTTTTTCTTTTGACTAAACCAGAAAAAGTAACTCATGGAAAAAAATGCCTCTGCATACATACATAGTATTTTAACTCCAAATACAACTTTTGAATCTAACAAATTTAAGCTAGTAAACAGGAAACAAACTTTTACTTTGAAATTCACTTTTAAAGCATCTCATTCTCCACGTTTAAATCTATGAGGCAACAAGTAGGTCGTGTCATAGGGTAGAAACTGTAAAAAGATTAACAATTAGCAAACTATATTAATGTTAGAAGAAGTAGACCTGTCACAATAATAAATCAATTAATCACATGATAAATGAAAATTATCTACCTCATTTTCATTTAATGGTTTTATTTTTTCTCCATGTCTCTCTTTCTGAAGACACCGGATGACAAAAAGCTCAACTCCGGTGCTCTCCACTGACCCCTCCCTTTCTCTTTAAAATCTGTTTTAATTGTCCAAAAATCGCATTTTTGGATCATTAAAAGCAGCTAAGTTGAGAAGCTAAGCTACAAGCTACGCTAACAGGTCGAACTCAAGGGAAAAAACCTCCGTCTTTTCAAAGCTCCGAAATTCATGGATGAAACCCGTGCCTTTGTCTAAAAAGTTTTTCTCTGCAAAAAGAAGCTGAGAACTTGTTTACTGATTTTAAAATTTTTTTTAATTAAAAGCTTTGTGTGACAAATGCTATGCTAAGGAGCTCAAACCACACCGAGCGTCCGCCATTTTGAGAACTGAAGAGAGACAGCACATGTCACATCAAGGGGCCTCCCTCCCATTTTCTTAAAGACACACTGCTTGCTCCCTCACTATCCATCCTTTGATTTAAACAGTCTTATACTGCCATCCAGTGGTCGAAAAAAGGTACTACATACAAACCAAATAAAACATTTCTCCTTAAATTTGGCAATAATTACTAATTAATTTGTCAAAATTTCAAACAATATTATCGTTTATCACAATTTCTGAGACAATTAATCGCCCAGCAAAATGTGTTATCGTGACAGGCCTAAGAAGAAGTTATAATTCAGTCGTCCAGTCAGGACAAAGAACCCAAAGATGTAAAGAGTGAGAACAAACGTTTATTTTGTGTGTTTGTCTGCTCGTTTCTCACCTGTCAGCTGAGCCTGCAGCTACTTTACTGCCATCAGTGGACCAGGAGCACCTGAGCAAGTTCTGAACAAACGGGAACAGATGTTACGGACGTCATCGGCAAAAAGAGCTCTCAAGAAGATCAAAAGTTGTCACAGCTACAAGTTAAAATACTTTTAATCCTGTTCATATGATCTCAGATATAACAAGCCCATCTGTCTGGAAGTAGATGAAAATCCTTAAAAAGGTTAATAAACGAGAACAACTGGACTTTTATTCTGAAGCTGAAGACGGTTTGCTTCCCATATGGGAGATTTGATCAATTCAAGAGTAAAAAAAAAAAAAAAAAAAAATGAAGTGAAACGTTTTAGCTTCAGAATAAAAGTCCAGTTTTTTATTTTAACCCTTTTTATGGACTGATCATGACCTGGATGATGGAGAACCTCCACCAGCAAGTGGAGGAGAAGCACTCATTTTAAAGCTAGTAGATACTTTTACCTTCTCAAAGTTGTGAACATTGCCTTGGAAAATCTTCACGCATCTCTCCTTGGGTGCAAATGGTCGCACGTCCCAAATTCGTACTGCGAGGACGGAGAAAGAAAATGATTCCACCGCCTATCTTTCAACGTTACGAGACAACGAAACAGCCAAAACTACCTGTGTTGTCCATGGAGTTGGACAGAAGGTAGGACCCCTCGGAGCTCAGGCTGAGTCCGGTTACAGAGTCGCCGTGGCCGTGCATGTTGTAGATCAGCTTGTTCTGCCGCAGATCCCACACCTGAAGACGGCGAGAAGTTTCAGACTGGCTTCAACACAAACACCCAGAGAGGTTACAGCAGAGACGGTGGGCATGGAGCCACTTTCACATCAATACATTTGACCAATGTCCTTTAAAAAGAGCCTGATCAGCCAACATCAGAAGAAAACCTACTTTTATTGTGACATTCAATACATGTGGACTTATCATAAAATTTACTATAGTTTAGTTATCATAGACAATTATCTAGTGTACACTTATGTTACCTGTGGGCAGTACATTAAAAATTATTACAGGATTTTTCTAAATTATTTTCTATTTGTCTTAGAAACTCTTGGCTTCGTGTTCACGCACAACTGCAGTACCTTGATGTCATTGTCGATGCCTCCAGACAGAATCTGATCGCTGGTGTCGTTAAACGTCACGGCCAGAACCTGGTAGGTGTTCTGGAAAGTGTGGACGGCCGCTTTCTTGCGAATGTCCCACAGCTGAGGTGCAAACAAATATAATTTAAAACTAGAGAAAAATGCATTTACTTCAAGAATGCTTGTTGCAGAAGAACTTGCTGAAAATTTGCTGAAATTATATACTGTATACGGTATATATATTTAAAAAAAAAAAAAACTATTTGAAATGTAGCTGAAATTGAAGGACAAGCCTAAATTAACATTAGAAGAAAGCAGAAAGAACACATACAGTATTTGCTAAATTAGGTTTAAATAAGCAGAAATGAGCACAAAAAAATAGGAATTTAGCTAAAAAAAAAAAAAAAGTCTGAAATTAGCAAAAAGTTGCTGAAAAGTAAAAAAGGAAGCTTAACCTACCAGAAGGAAGCCGAAAGAGCTGAAATGTGCTACAAAATGTGGAATTAGTTGAAAAACCTTATATCAGCATTAAAAGAGCTAAATAGTAGCTGAAAGAGCAGAAAAAAGCTGAAACTAGCAGAAAAATGCTGAAAGGAAAACAACAAGCTGAAATTAGCAGAAATAAGTTAATTAGGCTAAAAGTAGTAGAAATTAACATGAAAAACTTGAATTTATATGAAAACAGCTGAAATTAGCTAAAAAATGCTAAAAAAGGTAACTGAACAGGTAGAACAAGCTTCAATTAGCATTAGAAAGTGGCAAGAAAACATGTATGCCCAATTATGCTGAAAAAAAGCAGAAATGAGCACAAAAAAGGGGAAATTAGCCGAAAAACGTGGAAATTTGAAGAAGAAACCCAGCTGAAAAGTAGCTAAAAAAGCAGAAAGAAGCTTAAGTCACCAAAAGGAAGTGGAGAACACATATTTTCTGAATTAGGCAAAAAAAAAAAGTTTAAATGAGGGCAAAAAATGTGGCATTACCTGAAAAATATAAAATGTGCATAAAACAGCTAAATAGTATCTGAAATAGTAGAAAGGGCTGAAAATCGAAGAATAAGCTAAAACTGAGCATAATGAGCTGAAACTGGTATAAAGAACTTAGAAGTGCAAAAATGTAATTAGCAGAAAGAGTCTGAAAGGAGCACAAAACAACTGAAAAAACAGCTGAAAAGTAGCTGAAAAAAGTTTAAACTTGTAGAATGAAGCTGAAAGAAGCTGAACCAGAACAAGATCAGATCTCATCAGAAAAACACCTAAAGATCTGAAGGATGTAAAATGAGCTCAGTTCATTTTATGAGAAAAAATAGCAGAAAAGGCCAAATATTTCAAAAAGCTAAAGTTGCACCAATGCCAAAAATCATAGCACCCTTCTCCTGAACGAGCTGAACATTTTGATCTATGATTTGTTGAAACAGAACAAAAATTGTGGAATAAGATGCAGCAAAACACAGAGAAGAAAAACATCACAATAGTGTGAATGCTTCATAAACACTGACACAACTAAACTTGTGTCTACATCTACGACTACATGACCACTGTGGGATAAACCTCGATAATGAGCTGAAATATTCAGATTAAAACAACCTGACGAGGATGTTTTTTAAAAACATTTCACCTTGATCGTCCCATCATCACTGCCTGTGCAGACCAGTTGGGGCCCTCGGCGAGCTGGGTAGCAGGTGTTGACAAAGGAGGTATGGCCCTTCAGGCGTTTGACCCTCTCACCTGTTTCACTGTCCCACACACCGACGGTTTTATCTGTGCTGGCTGAGAACAACAAGCTGGACCAAAGACAAAACATCTCATCACACTCCTAAATTCACCATTAAAGTTTGATGGCTGAAGTATTCTTCCCCATCAGAGGAGTACTGACTGGGTGTTATTTCACCCGTGCAGACCTGCCGTCTGTGTTGTAATGCAGCTCCATCACGGCTCCGCTGTGACCCTTCAGAGTGGCGAAGTTCTCACAGTCTCCGTACACGTTCCACAACACTGCAGCAAGGAAACACGGTGAAGTCTCACACAGCGACACCACGTGTTTGTCAAACGGTTGCAGGAGAGAAACCGTGACAACAGCTTACGTATGAGCCTGTCGAATCCCGAAGAGGCCAACGTGGCTCCGTTGGGGTGAAACTTGCAGCAGTAGACCTCACCCTCGTGGCCAGACATCAACATGATGGGAGCTTGCAAGCTGGAGGTCCGTGGAGGGCCCTGTGGAACCAGCAGAGTAAGAACGCCTCGTTTTTATTTAGACATCAAAAAGGCGAAGTCTGCACATAATTTAAAAGGCATAACAGTCATCATATTTTCTTTAGTGGCTTTTTTTAAATCTTGTTATCACCGTTTAAAATGCTGATGTAACATTTTGCTTCTGTTAATTGTCCTATTTCAACAATCCATATCAAAATGTTCAGCTCATTCAACACATTCCTGCTATGATTTGCAGTATTTATACAATTTTTGCATTTTAACATATTTAGCCTTTCCTGACATGTTTTTCTTGGAGCTCTCTTCTCATCCTTAACTTCCTAACTTCATCCTTAGCTTACATTTTAGTTAATACTACCTTGAAATACTTATTCATTCAAATTCATCCTGCTGCACAGTTATATTCTACCACGGTGTTGTTTACTATTTCTCTTTAGGACCTTGTAAATATCATAATTACTTTTTCACTTTTTGATATTATTACATGCTTTAGTATTTCTAGTTTGTTCTTTGATTTTTTTTAGCTAGTCAAATCGGTTCTCCTCATCCTAAGTATTTAATTGTACTGTTAACCTTGTGTTACATGTGACAAATAAACACAACTTAAACTATCCTTCAAACCCTCTGTGCTGTTTAAAACCTTTTACTGCTCATTTCAGCTTTTATTCTGTTTTAACTTTTTACAGCTTTTCTGCTAAATTCAGCTTTTGTTCAACTACTTTTTAGATAGTTTTCTGCTAATCTTTGTTACTAATTCCCACCTTTTGTGCTTCTTTTTAACATTTTCAACTTTTTAAGCTTCTTTCCTCCTCTTTCTACTAATTTTAGCTTAGTTAAATAGCTTTTTCAATCACTTTTGTGCTGATTTCAGCTTTTTTCTTTTACGATATTTTGTAAAGTTGACTCGTTTGGTCAGTTTTTGTGCCAGTTTGAGAATTTTTGTGATCTATTCAGCCTCTCTCTGCTTATTTTGCTACATTTCAGCTCTATTTAGCCTTTTCTTCACATTTCTGACATTTTTCTACTGTCCACTTGTATTTTTCTGCTTTCAACAAATGTCAGCTGTACAAATTCAACTTGCATTAACAGTTTCATGATGAAAACTTTTCAGCTTGGTTTGAACTTCTTCAGCAGCTTTCAGCCAAAACAAAACTTTAACAATAAGCATTCACACCGAGTTTTCTCAGGAAATGTTGCTTTCTCTAGTTTCATGTTGGTTTCTCTCACTGATCAGCATTGCTTCTAACCAACTTTTGTGAAAAGAATAAAAAGATGTAATTCTGGCCTGTGAGATTTATTTAAAAAATGCATACATTATGTACTATAATCAGAACATCTTCAGTGTTTGTGGTACTTAACCTATGGAAAATATATATATATTTTAAATATCTCAATTAAGGGTGTAGTAAACTTGGAAAAAGTTCTTTACATGCACATAAATATCCTTGTTTTAATCCTACTTTGAGTATTATTTTTGCCTAACCTGTCATTATCAAATATGCGCTCATTCTAAAATCCAAGTTTTAGATTTGTATACGTAGTTTTGTCTCTCAATTATTTCTCTTAATCAAAACAAGCTTAAAAAAAATCAATCATAAGGTATTTAGACTGTCTGAAAGGCGGAATTAGTTTTCACATAAGCATCACATATCAATTATTCCTGTCATTTAAAGTATCAAATAAAAGGCATGTTTACAATAAATAAATAAAAATACAGTATGTCAAATGTTGCACAGAGAAAGCTAACCGAAGCCACGAGTTGCTGAGACTGGGCCGCCGACACCAGCTCCATCCGGGGCCGCTTCATGGCGGAAGGAACCACCGCCATGTCACCGGGCCTTTTCATCGGTTCAATCATCGCGGGAGCAGTCAGCAAAAAGCGGCCAAAACGAGTAAAAACAAAGCTACAGCTCCAAAAATGAATGAACAGCTAACAAGAAACGTCTAAGGAAGCGCAACCGACGAAGAAGACAGGCGGAAGTATTTCCGCTTTTTCGAGGCTTCTGATTGGTTGAAACGTAAATCGGCTGCTCTGATTGGCTGATTGTTTTGTCAGCGCTTCTTGCACCGGATGTAAAACAACCGAAGCTCAGATGCTACGAAAGAAGGTAATACAAAATGTTTTTCAGATTTAGAGCTAAGAAGTATTTCCGTTTGGTTCAAGTTAGCGCGATCTTTTGGTATTTTTTTTTAATAACAAAACGGCACAAGGTTTTGTTAAAAACCTATAGCATAGCAGCAGTTCCTCCTTATGTTTCAGCCGATGTGTAGCGTGATTCATTCTGTTATTGTTGTGTTGTGCTCGCACATACACTACGAATCTTACAGAAAAGTGATGAATGTATGCTTTTTTTCTGTGAAACCAGACTAGTCAATGCTAGTATACAGTTACTTTCTAATAAAATACTAATTATATCCGCATAAACTCCTATTTTGAAGATGTTTCTCTCAAGCCTGAACATAATTTCTTTAAATCTGCATTTTTTTCATGTCAGATTGTGTTTATTCCAGGATATAATTAAAATATGTGCTATAGCAATAATAAAAGTGTAAGTAATTATATTCTTATCAGGACTTTACTAATCCTGCTGGTTTTCAACAGAGAAAACTTATTAGTAAATGTTAAAAAAGCCTTAAAGTGCAAAACTGCAATCACATAATAAAACACAATGATGCAGAACACTTCCTTTTTATCTGAATAATGACTAACCATTCATAAATGTTAAAACTGATGGCACTCCATGATTGATATTATTTACCTTCTTATAATGTGAAATAACTTGGAGGCTGTTGTAACCTTTTATATGTGCAAATACCTTAATTAAGCCCTGATGCATGCTCAATAATCCAGGTACCTTAATTAAGGTTAGACAATAACTTCCACCTTGTTTTTCAGTCAAATTTAGCCTAAAAATAAAATTTGCGTTATTGTATTTTTAGGCTTTCTGTCACTTTTTCCCAGTTTTTAGATTGTGTTTTAATGATACTGCAAAAATAAAACATGTTTAATCATCCATCTACCAGGTATTCTGACAAACGCTTGTTGAGAAGATGTCCGGTCGTGAAGGGTCAAGTCGAGAACCAGCTGGACTGGACGGTCTGCCACCGCTGTACAGCATTGCCAAGGGAGAGGTGGTTTCTGTACAAACCTATGGAGCCTTTGTCCGGCTGCCCGGGTACAGGAAGGAAGGTCAGTAAAAGATTAAGAGAGCTTGTATTTGTTTATGAAAAGAAAAAATGAAGGTCCTGAACGCAAGCCCAGTAAAATGAATCAAAACGAGATGAAATCAGTAAAATTAAAAGAAATTAGAAACTGTAAGCAAAGAAATGCACAGTAAGAACAAATATGTTTACATTTTTTTAACCATATCATGACCATTGTATTATCAGTGTCAAAATATTTTGTGGTAAAATTCATGGAAGCATAAGGGGTGACAAATGTATATTTTGTTTAAAAGATTGTTTTATTGTTTTTATGGAACATTTTTCAATTTTTTGTAAACAGCTGACAGTAATAACACACACACACACACACACACACACACACACAAAAACACACACACACACACACACAGAAAAACAACAAAAGGGCCAACAAAACAAAATAAAGTAAAACGTTTCACGTTTTATGGTTAGAGATAAATACTTCCCAAATCTAGTTTGCTTTTTTAAATCAAGAAAACATTTCCATTGCTCCTCATATTGTTCACATGTTGTTCCAAGGAATTTGAGGGAAAAGGTTAGTCGCTCCATAACAAAGTCCGTGTGTTGTGTCCATCCATTCTGAGACCTTTGGTGTTTTCTCGTTGAACCATTTTCTTGTTTTTTTCTCTTTTACTGGCCGCCTGTAATATTTGTAACAAGTATCTGTCTTGTATCTTCAGTCCTACTGGTATGTTGCCCAAACAATATGCACTGAAGCTCCTCCAGCTGTAGCCCATCAATTTGTTGAATAGTTTTTAACCACATCTGTCCAGTAAGGGGAAATCTTAGGACGCTCCCAAAAGATATCGAAGTGGCCTACATTTACCATGTTCAACATTTTTAGTTTATAGTTCATTTACTCTGGGGGTAATAAAAAACTTAATGGTATTTTTCCCGGTAAACTCCCTCCATAAATCAGAGCTGGACATCGTTATCATGGTTTTACAAATATTTAACCATTCTTCTTCAGATAATCCTATTCTAGCCTCTTTCTCCCATCTGAGCTTAATGCACATAGTGGAAAGTTTATTCTCTATTTATAATACTAAGTCCTGGAAATCTGTTTTTCTAAGTTACTTTTATGATTTCAGTTTTTGTTATACTGTAGTGACTTTAGCACGTTTGCAATATTTTTCTCCACTAGAGGGCAAAGATGTGTTAACATTTAAAGTGGGTGTTAAGGACCGAGAGGACAAAAAAGAGGGAGCATGCATTTAAAAAATTATATTTAATCTGGTTGCGCTTGTTTTAAAGATTTATAATAAATAAGAGAATGCTTGGATGTTTATATCTTTATTCTCAGCAAAACAAAGATGTTTTAGCCTATCAAAAGGCTGTCATGTTCTTTTTTTTTTTTTTCAGCCTTTTTGTGTGTAATTCACATGGACCCATGTAACCTTTCCACACGCAGGTTTGGTTCACGTGAGTGAGATGTCCGCCACCAGGGTTGAAAGTGCCTCGGAGATTGTTGACGTCGGGGAACAAGTGTGGATCAAAGTGATAGGACGAGATGTAAGAACGTAATAACGCGGCACACGCGAGGCAGCATGGCTTTTAAAATCTGTTGTCGGCACAGACAAACACAGTTCTGCTCTCTGTTCGTCAGATTCAAGGAGACAAGGTGAAGCTGTCGTTCTCCATGAAAGCTGTCAATCAAGGGACAGGGCGGGACTTGGACCCTAACAATGTTCAGGCAGAGTAAGTGCTTTCTCTGTGTGTGTGTGTGTGTGTGTGTGTGTCTGTCTGCAGAAATATGTGTAATTTATCTGTGTGTGTTTGCAGGCAGGATGCAAGGAGAAGAAGGAATTTTAGAGATCAAGGCAGCAACAGAATTACACTGGAAGCTGTGCTCAACACAACATGTTCAAAGTGCGGCTGCAAAGGTGCACCTTGTCTCAAATCCTGAAAGAACAAGTCGATTTCTGCAGTTTAATTTCCTGGAATTCACCTTAAGTTCATGCAGCAGGTTTTATTAACTCATTACTCCAATTTCAGGTCACTTTACAAAGGACTGCTACTCCGCTCCGGGCTCACAGTACGCTCTTGTGCCTGAAGAGGATGATGAAGAGCCACAGCAGCGACAAGCGACCTCCAGAGCAGCACAGCAGCAGGATGCAGACAAAAAGAAGAAAAAGAAGGTGAAAACATCAGCATTCACAAGCTGTTTGGCTCTCATTACCTTTTGTGCATTCACAGCTTAATGGTCTAGCAGCTCATGTGACCAAACATGTCTGTAGCTGCAGCTACATGAGAATATTTGAAAAAGCTCAGATTTCTTTGCTGATATGACAATCCGAGTTTGGCGTTAGCGAAACTGCCGCGAGCCGCCTCTTTGGTCAAGTTTCTTCTGGTGCGTCACAGATCAGTGATCGTTCTCGCATGTTTACGCTCCAGGAGAAGAAAATGAAGAAGAAGAAGAAAAGGAGGGAAAGAAAGGAGTCGGAGAGCGACAGCAGCAGCGGTGAATGCAAACCCAAGCGGAGACGTAAGAGCAGCAGCAGCGCTGAAAGACAGGACAAAAAGAAGAAGAAGCACAAAAAAGAGAAATTGCACAAGCACAGCTGAGACAGAAACAAAACTAGACGCATGCCTACAGTCTCACACACACACTGCAGCAAACAGAAACAGACACATTTCTATTCATTATTATTCCTAACTAATTATATAAAACCTTAATCTGTTAAAGTTTTCTTCCTTAATCAAGCAGATAAAACATTTCTGATGGAAACTCAAAATGCAATTCATGTAAAACAAACAAAACAAGGTCATGTGACCATCTCCACTTGTCCTAAAGTGCCCTCGGACTCCCTCACAGTCAGAGGACGCTACAGTTCCTTTATCAAATGTGTGTAAGTCATATGGCAGCACATGGCAACCCCTTTTGAAACGTACACACAGCTGAGTGATCAGGTTTCCGTGAGGCAGGCTGTAGGTGGTACAGATGAACCACACACAAAGGAAACAGGAAGTGTAATGTAGTGAAACAGGATCCTTGACGTACGGTGACATCTTGAGGTTTCACACCATTTATTGTCTCTATATGCATGTTTTTT
>JAVCKU010000139.1:12338299-12358970 GCA_032273985.1 Hypsolebias coamazonicus | reverse complement strand
TGTCATCTATGTTCTATTACGAATAAAATATTGACATTTGCCATCTCCACATCATTGCATTTAGTTTTTATTCACAATTTGTTTAGTGTCCCAACTTTTTTGGAATCCAGTTTGTACTAATTATTGTCAAATTTCAAACAATATAATCGTTTATCGCAATAATTTCTGAGACAATTGCCCAGCAGTATTTGTTATCGTTACAGGTGTACCTGGTATTTACATTAGAATCGGCTGGTAAAGTGCAGCAGCTGTTCAAACGTCACAACGGCCTTGAGTATTTTAAAGCCTTAACATGTTTTAAAATACAACACCCCCATCTTTCTCACCTTATTTATTTTAATTTTTAACTACCGTAATTAAAAATGAAGGTGGACATTGTGTGTGTGTGTGTGTGTGTGTTTGTAATGTTAGCTAAATATCTCTTGAACCAGTAGACAATTTTAATGAAACCCTGAAAGTGACCACTGAATAAATATCTACAACTAATAAACTTTTGGAGTCTACTTTATTTAAGATGACTGCCATAAAAATGTCAACTCAGCAGGTTTTACAGGATTTGAGCTAAAGTTTTGTGTGGTGGTAACTGAGAGCCATTCTCAACTCGACTCTGAGCACTAACTGATTTTGCAAGATCTGTTTTTAAACTTTTGCCAAAAACTGTTGGAGTCTGTGTTGGCAAAATATATTGTGATGGTTTCTAACATCTGGATTCAACCCAATGCAAGATTGCAGCTAAGTAAACAGGAAACACAAACATGGCTCTAACTCAGTCACGTTCACAGAGAGTGAGCCAACATTTGGTGTTTGGGTAGCTGAGAGTCATCCCTAACTTATACTTTGAGATCCAACTCATCTTGCGAGATTCAAAAATCTCACGAGGTTGGTTTCTTACGTGAAAGCGAGTGAGTTGTATAAAAAAAAAAGCAAAACAACTTTTCCCTCAATAATAGAATGACATAAATAATTTGTCGTTAAAAAGACTTTGTGTGTGTGTGTGTGTGTGTGTGAACGCAGGTGAACTCCACCCTGGAGTGCTCCTTCCTGCTGCTGAAGGGTCCGTACGACGACGTGCGGATCAAGCCGGTCATCTACCACCACTCCTTCAGCAACGACGCCAACGAGACCGACTACGTCCCGCTGCCCATCTCCGACTCGGTGGAGTGCAACAAGCTGCTGGCCGCCAAGAACATCAACCTGCGCCTGTTCATCTTCCAAGTCCAAAAATAAAGACCTCGAGGAGAGGAGGAGGAGGCCGAGAGACGAAGAGGGTGATTGAAGTCGAGGATTAAAGAGACTGAACCATTGATACCTCTTAATACACACACACACACACACACAGATTACACTTACCTCCTTTTACAAGATAGTGAGCATCCTCGCTCAGGAAAGCTGTGAGTTGCTATGGAGATGAGATGATGGAGAGGTGGTAGTTGAGGTTTGTGACCAACCTTTCACCTTGGGACACCTGGAGTCAAGGTTACACACACACACACACACACACACACACACACACAGACCAAAGCAGGGTTTACCGCGTGTGTTTGTTGTTTTCGTGTGTCCGAGGAGCAGAGTGGAGGCGACGGCCCCCCCACAGGGTGCGACTCGAGCTCTGCCCGCATGTCGACCTGACCCAAAGACACGAGACGATGTCACGGACTCTACTGAGCCGCTCTTTGGGTCCACGTGCGCCCGCTGTCCTCAACGCCGTCCTGGTTCCACAAAAAAAAAAAACCGTTTTACGTATTAGTTTGAAAAAATATAAAAAAAACCAGCATATCCCCTTACCCCCCCCCCCCCCCCCCCAAGCACTCTTCTGTCTTTCTTCAAGAGCCGACTTGGCTCAGTGGATATTTTAGTTCTTCAACCTTTTCCTCCAGCTGTGGTTTTATTTAACCTTTGACCCCCAACAGCTTTTTACGTCTCAGCCCCAAATATTCAAGCGCTTGTGAACATTATTTTATTTTTCTTTTACTTGAGTTTTAGTGTGAGGTTGGATGCCTGTGTGTGTGTGTGTGTGTTAACAGATCAGCCAGCTGAAACCAGATGTTTACATACACTGTATAAAAAGACGCAGACGTCCTCGGTGTCGGACGTTCAGTCAAACTGAACCTTTCTGGTTTTTAAATCGAAGGCTCCCAAATTTATTTGTTTGGTAAATGTTTGAGTAATGAAATATTTTTACTATGTACTTCCTTCAAAGTGACAGGATAACATAAATGTAGTATTTGGTAGCGCTGCCTTGAAACCATACGACTCAGGTCAAAGGTCTCGTCGAGCTTCTTGCAGCTCGCCTCGCTCACGCGTTTCAACTCTGCTGCTGTTTCTATGAGCGTGAGGTCAGGGCTCGGTGACGGCCGCTTTAAAACATCGACTTTGTTCTTCAAGCCACTTTGTAGCTAATTTAGCAACATGCTTAGGGTCACGGTCCATTTGGAAGACCCACCTGTCCCCAAGCTTTAACTTCCTGGTTGACATCATGAGATGCTGTTTAAATATTTTCACACCATGTTCTTTCCTCATGATGTCGTCTGTGACGCGTCACGTCGAGCTGAGCGTTATGTCGCCAAGTGGTACTTTGAGATAAGGCAGCTAAAGAGCATTAACGTTTGTGATAATTGCATTTTGTCAGAATATGATGAATAATGTCTTATCTATGGGTCCCTTGAACGAAATGTCCAAAATATTGTCCTTGAAGATGTTCTGAAGCACTTTCCTGAGCAGTACCAACATCTACTGGTTTTGAGCAGAAAACCTTTAGCGTTTTGCTACTTGCCTTGCTAAACAGCTGGAAAGTCCCGATGTCCAAATATGGTATGAGGTCTTCTCTCTCAAATGACATTGAGAAATCTTCATTAGAACATGGAAAAAATAGGCTTCAGACTGGATTTCCAGGAGTTCTGTTGATTCTGGTAACTCTGGAAATGCTCATGTCATGAAGTAACTTTAAAAAAAAAAAAAAAACAGGAATTTGAAAGTGCTTCGTTCATTTGGACTAAATTTGACTAAATTCTCAGTTTGATGTGATGGGTCTCATATATTTTATGAGGTGTACCAGTCCCTGTTACGACATGATGCTGCCAACTCCGTGCTTCACAGCTGTGGCGATGCAAACTTCTCCATTTGGGCTCCAGGTTTAATGAGGGTCATGATGATCACTTTAAACGTAGTTTCCAAAAATGAAGGTCTTTGTCCCTGTAATGATGTTATGTTGCTTTTAGAGAAATGGCTTCTTCCTCACTGAGTGTCCTTCAGCTCATGTTTCTCTGGATGATGACTCTGACCAGCTTCAGCAGCATCAGGAGCTTCCAAAGACACGACGTCATCGTCTGAGCTTTCCCAAGTTGTTTAAAGGAGTCAGAGTACGTGAACTTGTAACTTTGAGGAAAGTAAGCGGAAATCTTCTCATTATTCAAATGTAAATAATTTTGGGAGTCCTGATTTGAACCAGGAAGCATTTAGTCTGATTAAATGTAATGTCTGTGTAAACATCTGGCCTCGTGAACCCGTCCTCGGACCTCCACACCCGACACTTGTGGTTCATTATGTCAACTCTATTCAAAACTTTGAAATTTACTGATTCTTTGAACCACAAAAAAAAAAAAAAAAAAAATTGTGTTTAAATTTATAGATCTGACACACTGAAATTATTTTAGCCCTTTAAAAAAAAAAACTTTAACGGTTGTTTCTTTAAAGATTTGTTTTAGCAGCTTTGTGGGGAGTTTAAAATTATCTCATACACCATCAAACCAAAAACATTTAATTAAAAAAAAAAAACTGTTGGTGCTGCAACTACCATCAACCATCTGTTCTTCCTACACATTAAAAATAATAATAAACCAGCCTGGGTTTTATTAGATTACCACAAAGCAGTTGAATTTAAAAAACGCTGTAATCCAGGACGAAGCTCAGACTAAGCTCTAGACGTGATGGATGGACATCCCCCAGCGGTCCTGCATTACCAACAGAGACCCAGACTGAGTCTCAGGTGAGCTGGACTCGATGGTTTTGGGGTGATTCTGTGTGTGTGTGTGTGTGACGTGTGTCAGGCTTACTTGAATGAAGAGCTGATGTTACGTTAGTAGATTCTACTGTAAAGACACGGATCTCTCTCCTCCTGACCTCCACTCTTCTGTATTTCCGTGTTTTACTGCTTTGACTTGATGCCAGTGGACTCACTCATCTCACCATGGCTGTACATGTGCCTTTTATTAAAGATCACAGAACCTGCAGCGCTGCTTCTGCCTGTGTGTGTGTGTGTGTGTGTGTGTGCAGAATGTAGGACAAAAATAGGCCTGGCTCCATGAACGCACCGACCTTTATAAATTATGCATTCTGTGCTGCAGTTATGAAATCTAAATTGCATTTTTGGATGATGGATATGTTTCATTGAGTTCGGTGAGAGCGAGTATGAATTACACGGAGTACAAAGTGAATTATCCGGCGTTTGAAACAACTCTGCATCGGCAGCTTATTGCCTGCTCGACGGTCGAAGTGGGGATATTGCAGCGGCGTGAAAACGTCGATGGCCCCAAGACTTCAAAAGCGAGTTGATTCCGTGCAGCGATACGCTCCCGTACGTTTGTAGGAGCTGATTGAATTTTGGCAGAGCTTCAGCTGGATTCTGATCTTTCAGAGCGGATGTTTAGCAGAAGCAGCACGGTGTAAATAAAATTAGCCACTGCTGTATTTCATTAAGCAGCTTCAGTTTCAGGAGCACTTCTGACTGTGCCTCTCTGTTGTGACACAGGAACACTGAAGAGGAAAAAGCCTTTTGCAATGAGAACATGAAGATGCTTTTACTGTAGAAAACATGAAGCTGATGGTCCACGGCAGGAGTCTGCAACCTTTACGCTCAAAGGAGACACTTCTCCTTCATTCATGACATCAAATGCTGCAGAAACCTGATGTATCTGATTATCAAGTGGTGGCCCGTGCATCACTTTAGGTTACTTGGAGAGACATTATAAAACTAAAAATATCTAATTATGTTTAACATTTGATATGTTTACATTTTAAGACTAAAAAAGACCAGACTCTTGTAAAGAAGGGGGGAAAAAGGTGTTTCCCCCCGCCAAGTTTTAAAAAGTCAAAATGGACAATGCACTCTTGTGATATAGTTTAAATTGTGAAAACACTAATCTTACTTTGAAGAAATAAAGTTTGTTTTACTTCTTGTATTAGTACTACACATTTTCAAAATACTGCAGGTTGCAGACCCCTGTTCTATGATGTCAAACTAAAAACATGAAGTCAAACCTTCACATTGAGGAACTAATTATTTTTGATTTGTAAGAACTCATTATTCAGCAGAACAGGACCGTGTCATGCACATATGTCAAAATCAAGGCCCGGGGGCCAAATGTGGCCCTCGCTGACATCTTAACTGGCCCCCAAGATGATACGTTAAATGTAAACTACTTTTTTCACTTGATTTTTTTTTTCTTCAAAATGTGATTATGATGTCAAAAGTGCAACAGAGAATATCAAATGTGACTAATCAAACTCTTGTTGAGGAACCTGCAACCAAGAAAAGAAATTTGATATCTAACTTGAGTTAATGTAGATTCTGAAACTGGCCCTTAGTTTGAAAAAGGTTTTAATTTTGACCCCTTTTGTGAGTGTTTGGCACCCCTGGTGTAATGGATACTACTGAACACCAGGAGGCGCTGATGTTCTACAAGATGATGCCTGGAAATGTTCTGCCTTTTTACAGTTTAAAAGCATCGCTCGTTTCTCCTCCATCGATTAAAATAAAACGCCCTCGGAGATTTTTATTCTCCTTAAAAGAAACGACTCTTCACTTGAGTACCAGTCGTGTATTTTTACGCGCCCGTCAGATTTTCTGGGAACTGTTTTTCTCAGGTTCCTGGTGTTCAGTTATGAGTGCACAAATAAGAGGGACTTTCTTTGGTGCGCTTCACTTCCTGAAAGACGTTCTAGCTGCATCTGTCAACAGCTGCCGTCAAGTTCAGCGGAAGGATGATGCAGACAGTGTGACCTCATCAGTCAAGCCATGGCACTTTATTCTCTTCACACAGTGCATTTCCTTAAAACACAATATATAATTTAATAACAATATAAAACTCCCATTTGTGTATATAAATTATGCATTCAGTACAGCAGCTCTGATATATTTTCTACTAAAGCTTTGGTACAGTGGAACATTTATCTGTGAGCGAGGGTTATGTTTTCCGTGTGCGAACAGCGCGCCCACATCATCGGGAGATGAGCGTGGGAGTGAGAAACAATGTGTTTGTGTTTCAAAACGTGTGCGAGCATGTGACTTGGAGCGGGAGCCGAGGTGTCGTCGCTCCGTCAGTACTGCGCGCTCCAGGCCGGCGCGCTGAGGTTGGAGCAGCTGGGAGGATGGCAGCTGCCGTGGTGGGAGGGAGGGGGAGCCACGCAGCAGTACCCCGCATCCCCAACTCCCCCAGTTACAACTTTACTTTGGGGAAAGGGCACCGAAACACCCCCCTAGAGGCAAACAAAGAAAAAGAATCAAAAGAGGATTTTGCCACCACAAGCACTTTGTCAACTCCTAAATGCTTCCCCCTCTGGGAGATGAGCTGCTGAAGTCTGACACAATGAGGCGTT
Organism: Hypsolebias coamazonicus; assembly: GCA_032273985.1. Classification (NCBI taxonomy): domain Eukaryota; kingdom Metazoa; phylum Chordata; class Actinopteri; order Cyprinodontiformes; family Rivulidae; genus Hypsolebias; species Hypsolebias coamazonicus. The sequence goes on along the minus strand of JAVCKU010000139.1, from coordinate 12,352,376 downwards.
GGAGTGCTTTACCTGAACCATGCTACACTGGAGGGGGGCGACCGCTGGGTAGGTGCCCATCACTGGTTGGGGTTGGGTGTGGGAAGACGGCTGCACCCTCACAGCAGGACTGTAACCTGAGGCGAAATGTAATTTTCACATTATTCAAACAAACATTTGAGCTTCAGAGTTTAAACAGAATCAGCACAGATGAGTTTTGATTGGATGCTGAGCAGCAGCATCTTGTTTAACGAGGTTCTGCAGCAGACACCGCTGGTTATGAATGAGCCATTAGAGGAGGACCCAGTTTGACCCCAACATAAACTGGTAAATTAAAGCATTACAAAAGGTATTGAATCGGCTTATTTTGATTATTTCTGCATTGAGTTGAAACAAGAAATAAATGCAAAACATCTTAAATGCCATGTTTATTTTCAGTTCACTGGAAGTGTGTGCCCCCCCACCTGCCAAACCCAGCCCACAAGCCACCGTTTGGTGTTCACTGTTTTAGAGTATGTTTAGCTACACGTATTGTGAAGAGCTGTTGGAAATAGTCTCCTCAACGGGTGTTTAGCATGTTTATGATGTTTGAAAATGTTAGAAGACACTAAACATGACAGCTGTTTGACAAGCTAACCAAGTGTTCTTAGTTCTGTTAAACTAAAACGTATATAATATATAATATATGGTATAATAGAATGAGTGAGGATCAGAAGCAGCAGGAAAAGAGACCGGTTCACTGTGAGACCCTCAGACTACATCTCTGACAGTGTAACGGCCCCCTCCTCTGCTGCTACAGTTTGGCTTCCTTTCCTCTCAGCTTTTCCTCACACTCCAACACGACACACACATCTGGGGGGAGGGAAGGTACCTGGTTGTGCTGCTTGGCCGTGGACGTGCTGGGTGGGTGAGACTGGTCTGCAGCCGTGCTGAGCTGAGGTAGGGTACTGGCCGAAATAATACACAGGCACCTGCAGGGTGACAACGTCAGCGTCTGTTGGGTCTCGCGTTAACTGATGTCGTGAAATGATGCGAGTCTTTACCGGAGGTGAGGGCTGGAAGTAGCTGGAGGGAGGGAGCGGGGCAGGAGCTGCTGCATAGATGTAACCCTGACTGGGAGGGTAGACGGATGGTCCGTCTCCTGTGGACTGGCAGCTCACTGCCACATGAGCGAACTGCGAGGAGAGGTCTTCAACCTGTCGGGTCAGAAAGAAGGGAGGCGGAGTCAGAGGCTCGTTGTGGAAGCAGACGTTTGATGAGTGTTACGTACTGTTGAGTATGGCTGTGAGGGGGGGACAGGTAACATCTGTGGAGCTGTGTAAGAGACAGACGCGTACTGAACCACCTGAGAGACACACGGGGACAGAGATAAGCAATGAGTGTGCACGTGAGTGTGAACACACCTGTGTGTGTGTGTGTTGTTACCTGGGGCGGAGATGCCTGCAGCTGAGTGTGGCTCCTGATTGGCTGCTGATTGTCTGGAGGGTTGTACACAGCAGGCGTTCCGTCGGGGTTGAGGAAGGGCTGCCCTGAGAGGTCAAAGGTCAAGCACGATAAATATGCGCGCGCACCTTTTTTGACAGACCGGCGGGGTGTGTGACGTACCGGTGGCTGGGTTCACTAATATGCTCCCCGGTGGGATGCCGTTCTCCGCAATGAAGGCAGCGTTAGGAGGCGTCTCCTCCATGATGGGAGGAGGAGAAGAGCGAGGACAAGCAGGCGACAGTCTGTAAAGAGAGATGGAGCCTGAGGGAAAGAAGTGAAAAGGAGAAAATTATATTCAGCAGCTTAATCTGCGAGAGGGAAGAAAACAACAAAATGGTGCTAAAAACAAACTGTGTGCCACCCTTCAGCATTAATGACTTCTCCTCTTCATCCTGGATATGTGAAGAAGAAGAAGAAGAACTGGAGGTGTTGTGTGAAAATTTGCAGCTCGGGTGTGAAGATTTGTGGCTCGAGCTCCGTTTTCACACGAGAACAACTTCCACTGCTTTTTGTTAATTAGATGCTGCTGACTAAAAAGCTGATAATTTATAAACAGTGATTTTTCTTCTCCAAAGTGCAGAGCGATGATGATGATGATGATGAAGCTCAAGTTTGCAGATGGACAGGTGTCAAGGAGAGAGGCGCCCCACCTTTGGGTGACGGGAGTTCACACCTTGATGACGTGATGTAAGCAGTGCGGACATGTTTTTTTTTTTTTTTTTAATAAAGTTTAAAAAGACGCACCTGCACCTCGTGCGTCCCAGCTGGGGCAGGCGAGTTGGTGGGGTTTGGGGGTGAAACTTGTCCACTGGTTGGTGGAGTCCGACTCGGTGCTGCTCCAGGGTCGGGGGTCGTTGCTATAGTGACAGTCCGTCTCAGTGCTGCTCTGCCTGCTGCTTCCAGTCCAGCTGGAGCCTGAGCTGTCACGGCTCCCCCTGTGAGGCACATCCACAACACACAGCCATGTTACTGCTCCAGAGGCGCTCTGTTTGTGAGAGCGGGCAGCAAAAATGGCTCCCCGACCGGTTTATACACACACTGAGGGTTCGATGCTGCATTTTTCACTAAAACTCTTTAAAGCGTTTCTTTGCTGACAGAAAGTCTAGATGCCGACACACACAAAGGAGTAAAATAAGATCTCAGCCCTATTTGTGTTTTCGCTGCAGAAGCCCCGCGCCGGCCAGGCTGACCACATTAAGATGATAAATGAGTGTGTGTGTGCGCACACGAAGCTTTACCTGAAGAGCAGTCTTCTCCTCTGGGTCTCAGCATATGGATTGTACTCCTCCACATCCCTGCACACACACAGATATTAATGTTCTCATCTAAATATAAAAAGCTGAGAGTTACATGGAGAAAAGACACTTCAGGCAAGGTTACCTGGTTTCCACACGGGCGCTCTCCTGAGTACAGGGCGGCTGCAAAAGTACAGACGACAACTGAGCTTAGATTGTTTAGTTTTTTTCTGTCTGTTTCGTCCGTCTCGGTCTCTTTCCCTCACCTCTTTGTTGAAGATTCGTTCCCGCACCCTTTGGTACTCCTCCTCTCTCTCCTCCATCGACTTGCTTTGCTTTTCGCGGAAAATGTGACGCCGGCCCTGTTCGGGAGAGGGAAGAGGACGGCTCGAGTCAAGGACGGGATGGGGATCAGAAGACTAATTGCCGGGAGGCCAGACAGACCTGCTCGTCCAAACTGTTGTCCCTCTTCAAAATGGTTCTCCACTGGTGGATGTCAGTGGACTTCTCTTTAGGCACCTCGTCCAGGAAACGCCGCTCCGGTCTTTACGCAGACAAAACACAGCTATCAGCGTCTAAATGAGCTACTTTAAAAGTACACACGGACAGATCAATAAAGCGTACATGCGTGTGTTGCTGGTCCTGTTGATGATGACAGATTTCCCGGTCTGGTCTACGTTGTGCTCCATGCCGAAGTAGGCCGCCACCCGATGGACCAGCATTCGGTGGTAGGACGACATGTGAGGGAACTTTTTAAAGGGGCTGAAAGACAGAATATGAATCAACGCTTCCCTCTTTAATCTTTCATACGGTTTCATTTTACACTTGTATATTAAAAAGTCCGTCTGCTGCAGGGGAAATCAAAGATCCACACAAACACACCTACTGCTGGTGAGGAAGTCGATCATGTCTTGCTCCAGCGTGAGCAGCATCAGACGTTCTCTGGGGTTGCCGTTCAGGGTGCTGACTATAAACTCGTGTAGGTCGATGCCGGTGGAGTCCTTGTACTCCACGCTGGACTCTGGGAAGAAGGAAACAGGCAGGAAAGATGTGTCACAAAAACAAAAATACAAAACCGCATGGCAATATTAAACACCCCAGGAGAGATGCGTGTCAACAGAAGCAGGGAATCACGGTTTTATTAAACTTTATTTGCTGTAACCAGACTCTCTTTTATGAAGCGGCCACCTCCCGCAGTCACACACCTTTGGACAGTGAATGCTTCTTTGGATCCAAGCTCGTCTGTTCTTCCTCCTTACAGGAAGTCATCTGGTTGTCATGGCAGCTCGGTGAGACGTTTGCGTCTGGAGAGGGCTGAAACGGAGAAAAATAAAAGTGATTTGAGTTTGTTGACAGGGGTGCGGAGGCGGTGGAAGATGGCAAAATGAGAACACGAGTGCAACTTACGTTGGTTTCTTTGAGCGGGAAGGACTCCTCGCTGACAGCCATGCTGCGCACTAACTTCCCTCTGGCCTGAAGTACACGCACAAGCAATATTACAAATTCATAGGGCCTAGTGCAATCAATATCTCAGTAGGAATGAATAATGTGACGCAGCGCCACTTTAGCTTACCTTCAGTTTTTTCTTTGGTTGCACCTGGTCGCAGTGTTTCTGCGAGCGAGGGCACAATTTATTATCAGAAGGTAAAATATGAGTCGAGTCAGTAAAGAAGGCGTGTCGTTAACAGCAGATTTGAGCTGTTTCTGTGATGTCACCTACCTGCTGCTCGAGCTTTTTACCATCAGCCTGACAGTCCTCACCTTCCTTCTGATCGCAGAGAGGGAGGCATGGCGGTGGGGAGGGGCAGCTCTGGCATGACATCACATTGCAAGGTTTGATGAACACCTCTGTGCTCTCTACAGCTGCTTCTGTCATCCTGCTGTGAAGCGTGCAGCTCAGAGTCATCAGATTTCACCAATTTAGCCAAATCTTTGCCTTGATTGACATGAATCTGTGCACGTACCTGTTTACTGGGGAGCCTTACACGTGAATGATGGGGTCATATAGCCCATTTTCCCCACAGGGCAAACAGAAATGCAATTACTGTGTTCGCCTCTGCTCACCTCCTCCACTGTTTGTCCTCTCTGCGGGCTCTTCGCTGGTCAATAGAAAACAGCCTGAAGAGATTAAAAAGTAAAACTGTGTTAGCAGCTGCTTTATGACCGAAACAAAACTACAGTTTCACAAAGACGCAGTGGCCAGAGCGTCCAGAAATGACATCAGGAAGCTAATCTTGAGTTCATTTAAAGCGTGAATCTTTGTCTGAACTTCCCGAATGCTCTCCTGGCTTGACAGTTAATTGCTGCCTCGCAGTCGTCAGCGTTATTACCGTAAGTGTGACTATGGCGTCGACGTATAAGCCTGCGATTGTGTATGTGATGTTTGTGTGGAGCCAGCGTGGACGCATGTCTGAGAGCGTGTCCTCGAGCTTTTCTTAGAAACAGCAGCTGTGGAGGAGAGCATCATCTGATCTGGCAGCAATTATATTCCCAGAATGCCGAGCTGAGGCTCTGGACCTTGTGGTGAGGGTATTGCTGAGACCAGAAGAGGTAGACACGCACAAACGCTCAAGAGGAAGTGGCGTTCTACCATCTTTTTCACAACAGCCAAAAAAATCGCTCTGCGGGGTGCACGTTCTGCTGCAGTACGCCGCTCAAGGGGGAGTTTAATCCTGTGACACCTGGGACTGAATGACGAGCTCAGAGGATGCTGAGTCCCACAACGTGGTTGTTTAACACCCAATGGGAAAGAACAGCAGCTTTTCTGGAGGAGGGGAAAGGGCATCTGTCAATCCAAGTGCAACCAAAGTGGTGGTTACGTCCCACAGGCTTCTTAATAAAATCATAAAAAATAATAAATTTACAGCTGGAAAACCAAGGGTTAAGTTAAGGAATATTTTTCTATAGGATTCTAATCAGATAATTAGAAAAATGTTTCACTGATAAGCAGATAGGTGGATTTGGTTTTTTTATTTTTATTTTCTTACAGATACACCGTTACTGAAATTAGTCTTGAAATGAAACAAACCATTAGAGGCTCAGGAATAATTTCAAATAGTTTTTCTTTTAATTAGAGCTGTAACAAACAAACAAAAAAAACATGAATTTCTTTAAAATGTTTAATGCAGTCACTCAAATAATGCTTTTAGTTTACTAAATGTTGCACATTTTTCAAAATTTCTAAACTTTTGCAGAGGATGCATAAATGAATGAAAGGACCGATCATTAATAAAAGCGCCCTGCCGTTTGGTTTACAGTGATCAGGTGCTAATAAAGAGCTGTATCTGTGTGGTGGTCTGTCTGCTGCAGCCTGAGTGAAAAACTAAATGATTCTGAGACTTATCCGCTCACAAGGATGGTAATAACTTAGCAGGCTCCCTAATGTGCAGCTCTGTCAGACACGCCAGCTCCATGAGAGCTCCTCTGTGACCTTTTACCTCACAGAGCGGCAGGTCAGAGAAACAAATCAACACTAACTCTTAGGATCAGAGAAAAATAAGTACAGAACGCAACTTGTAAATGAGTAAAATAAAAGCATGCTCGTGTCAATATCAGATGAGATAGAGGCAAATCCTCTCAGAGGAAGATGAATCAGGGGAGGGAAGGCGAAGATGAAGAGATGAAGAACCAGTCTGTGGGGGCTTTAAAGGTGAAAAGTGTTGAAGAGACGAGGGGAAGAAGTGGTGACGGAGAGCCCATTTCCAGCAGCCAACAGCGGTGGAGGAGAGAGGTTGTGGTGGTGGTGGTGGGGGGGATTTAAGCAGCCCCCAGTTTTTTGAGCTGAGCGCTGCAGAAGTGGCCGCCCGCCCGGGGAGAAGGTGTGACACAATCATTAGCGTGTGACGGATGGAGGCGGGAGGAAGGGAGCACCAGTACCCGCTACATCATCATCCATCTGCTGCTCCCCCCGAAGCCTCCAGCCTCAGAGCCACTTGCTCACCAGGACACTTCTCCTCCAGCCAGAAGCTGCCTGGCTCATGTACAGGCAGGCCAGCCAGTGGGAAGAAAAATATCCAAAGGCTGCTTCAGATGGCCACTGTCAGCTAAACCCAGGATTAGGCCTTTAAGCCTGGACCCGTCCTTGTAATTAGAACCCATAATTATTTTTAAAATACCAGGACGGAAACGATCAGTGAATTTTATCCTGAACCTCCATCCTCGTATGAATCTGAATAAAACAAGAAATCCTCGGCGCCTCTGGTCACAAAAAGCTGTGCTTTGTGTTTACTCTCTGAGGATGCTGCTGAAACTGAAACAGGACTTCATATATTCTCTCCCTCGACTGAGGAGCTCATTAAGAAATGAATCGACGGGAGACTTTAAAGGACAAGCGAGTCTGCACTGATTTCTAATAAAAATGGAGGATTCTGAGGCCGAGCGCAGACCATTATGGAGCTTTGTTCATCCATAATGTGTAAAGGATATGCCCCCGAGCAACTAATTGGGGCGCTTTTGGTTTCCCTCCAACAAAATACAAGAAATTTTATTCTTCACTTTGGCAATTATTGCTTTACTGTAAATATTTTATCTCCTGGTGTGGCAGCTGAATGCGCTCTCCCCCTTTTTTATCTGCATCTTTAGGTGAACCACTGCAGGGCGTGTGTCGTAGGAACCAAGATAAAACAGAAAGTAGGTTGCACATGTGGCATTTGGGTTATACGGTCCTGTCATCAGCACCTGGGCAGCCAGCCGCAGAAGTCTTATCTGCAAGGTGACTTGTGGTTTGTCACATATGCTCTGCAGCTGAACTCAAACCCTCAGACAAGAGAAAACACACACACACGCACACAATACTGTACAGCAGACTATGATAAAAAAAAAAAGGTTTGCCACTTCGCTTGAAAACTTCAAGCATCTTGACTGAGTCACAAGCAAATCATGAAACAGCTCCTGTGTAAAATGGTCAAAGAGCAATCAGAAAACCTGTATAGAACAATAACTGAGGTCATCAGCTGTTCATCTTGTTGGTGATTTTTATCTTTTATTCACATTTTTTGGGAAACCTTGGAAATAATTCTGTACTATTTTCTTGATTTTGTTCATTTTAGTAAGTACCCTTGCTCCATTTCTTTCACATTTCTCCTTTAATTAATGGTTGTAATTTTATATCTCTTTGTTGTCTTTTTGCATGCAGTTGCGTCTTTCTAGGACAGGTCCTATGTGGCGGGTCCTGTTTCATTGCCGTGTTCGGTTTGGTCAGTTGCTCCAACACAAACAAGCAAACAAACAAACAAACATAGAGGTGTTTCTCTGGTTTCCTGTTAAGTGGCAGAAATGGACCGGCATGTGTTGTGTCAGGAAACGCGGGCTGTGTTTGGGTGGTGGTGTGTCGCGTTACGGTGACCCAAACCGAGCTGACACACCGGACTATTTTTACAGCGCACCTCCTGCCCCTGGACTTCACCGCTGTCAGCGGCGTGCGGAGCTCAGAGGACGGCGGCTGAAGAGGGACACGCAGCCTGAGGCTGTGCTCGAGTCAAACAGCGTCCAGTGTCATGTTTGCACGCGCAACACACTCGCTTGCCATACTACGGAACAAACACGCGCATGAAGCCGATCACAGAAACGTTTGCGTTAAAATCCGCGTGCGTGTATAGCAAGCCATTTTAGCATATGATAACATGGTTTTCAAAGTACGGTACTGCAGATATCCATAATTCCTTAGTGACAAAACGAACACTCCATCTGTACAGGATACCATTTACTTTTCAGATATCATGTCATCACTTTCCCCATTCATGCTTATTGTGCTTTCAAACGCATTCTTAATTTCCAAAATTATCACAACATGAAATGCGAGAAACCTCCATTTGTTTGCGATACGACAGTGGTTATGATTGACATTCATAACAAGTCCGACACAAATTAATGTTAAAAATGGCCACCTGATTTTCCGGAACATTTTCAATATGTTGACATTACCAAACCTATTTAGAGCTGCAGAAACAGCAGTTGTGTTGTTTTAAACGTTGATTGAGATCAGAATTTAATAAACTATTAATTATATGCTACATCGACCTGCCACAATTATAAATGTATGGCGTAAAAAATTTTAACGGTTTGTCCCGGTTATAGTTCAGCGGCACGCGCTAGCTCTACTGAGCGCCTGCGGCGGAAGACTGCGCCGCTAGCTACATCCAGACCGGCTAAATTTAACCGAGAGGTTCGGTTAAAACCTTAAAACATATCCCCAAACTATAACACCGCAAAAACAACAACCACCACGAATAATGTATTAAAAAAAGAGGCAGCAGTTAGCCGGAGGAGTTAGCCGTAAACCAGTGTCCTCGCGCTGGTGACCGTTAGCTTACCTGACGCGGTCCCCGCCGCGGGCTCGCGCCGCTGCTGATGCTCCACAACCCGAGCGCGTCGGACCGAACGCTCCTCCGCCTTTAGCTCGTCTCTGTCGAGGCAGGAGGAGCAGGAGTTTAAAGGGAGGGAGGAGGAGAGGGAGGAGGCTGAGCGACCGCTCCGAACCCTGAGCCACGCGCCCACACGCACGAGACCCCCGCCCCTCCCCTCCTCCTCCATCTCCATCATCATCATCATCATCATCATGTCTGTCTGCATCAGTTCAGCCTCCATTTTTAAAAACACTCACTGCAAACACTGGTGCACAGTTAAAACCGGTACTTGTGGAAAATTGCTGGAGTCTATGTGCTGATTTTTATTTTTTTATTTTTTTAACAATGCAAAAACAGAAAATAAAAAATCTCATGTTAAAAAAAATAACTCATCCCTCAAAATTACACACAGTGCTTTGGAAAATGTTTTCTTTTAAAGTGACCATTTGCTGCCTTTTCATTTATTTGTAGACCTGCCTCACTTTAGGAAAACATTTCAGTCTGTGTTTTTCCACACGCACTTTTTGCCTCAGGTAGGAGGTTGAGGAGCATTAAGTGCAGAAACACTAGACCAGGGGTCTGCAACATGCGGCTCTGGAGCCACATGCGGCTCGTTGGTCCCTCCGCAGCGGCTCTTTCAAGCCAAAACTACCACAAAACTGAATTTTATTGGATGTTATACCCACAACAAAAAATGACGAGTTTTAGTTGTTTTCCTGTCATTTCTTTTGCCAGTATGTGGATAGTGCTAATACACAGAGTAAATTATACTCCCTTTAACTTTATGCGTTATTTCTTCAAAGTAGAATACTCAATTTCTCCACAGTAAAAAATAAATTACATTTGCCTGCACAGTTCATTGTTTTAGTTGGAAAAAAAAAAAGTAGCCCAAAAAAAAGTATACAAATATATATTCTTTACAAGAATCCATTATGGACTTGAGCTCTGGATATGGATACCAGTGCACATGCCCGAAAAAGAAGAAGCGAGTAAGGATGGATGATTGGATGGATGGATGGATGGATGGATGGATGGATGGATGGATGGACAGACAAATAGATGGATGGAATCCAATCTATTATTTTGTCTAAAATGTAAAAATATCAATAATTGTTAACAATCATTGGATGTTTTTAGTTTTATAATTTCATGCTTACAGGCCAGAAAAGCCCACTTGAACAAACTCAAAATGGCCCATGGGCCACCAGTTGATAATGACAGTTGTGTCAAGTTTTGCGGCTCTGGACACATTTAATTTAGTGAACGAAGGGGCAGAAATGTCTCTTTTGATCATAAAGGTTGCAGACCCCTGCACTAGACTGAGGAACAGCATCTACCCTGAAGAAATTGGACTCATAAATCCCTAATCAAGATTATCACTGAAAAATAAAATCACTGTAATACCACTATGATTGGTGATATGTGCTGCTGATTATCCATGCTGCTGATTATTTAATGCTGCTGTATGCTCATCTACTCACACAGACTCATGTTCATGCTGCTGTTGTCCGGCGTATTGTTTTGCACTATTAGTGTTTAGCATATTTCTTAGTTTATATCTTAGATCCTTATTACTGTTTCTTTTTACACTTTATATTTATACTTTTGTTGGATAACTGGGACTGTGTGTACACAATTTCGTTCCACCTCATGTACCACATGTGATGTGAATGATAGTAAAACCTACTTGAACTTTCATTCAGGGGAAAAAAGGGCCCTGAAATTCAAGGGATACCTATTCTTGGATGAATTGTAAAGATTCGTCATGGTCACCATGGTACACACCTGCGTCTGTGCTCTTCAAGAGAAACAGATGGAAGCAGATTGAAAAGTAAGTCTCAAACAAACAGTCATGGTCCAAAAACCAAAAGTTGAACGTGAAGGTTCTTGGAGCAGCAAAAATCTCTGATGGTCACACATGTGAAATGTTTCTACCGTTTATGGAGGAGGTGCAACTGCTGCACTTCCAGTTTTGAAGAGACCAACGTGAGCTAATAAAGAAATGATAGTGGAAGCTGAGCGTTCTCCATTTCAGGACAGTTTGTGTCAGCTATAAGTCCTTTGAGGTGAAAGACGACAAAAGGAGCCATGTTTTAATAATGTTTTGTTTCAAAGCTGCATAATGAGATATAGAACAGCATGTTTTAAGAATTACCCAGGATTTTGTTAATTTGCTTTTATTTATTTTTTTAGCCTGACAATTTTTGTGCTTCAATTGCACAATATGATGTCTGGTACAAGAAGTGAACAGAAAATGAGTGGGGAAAAGCAGCTAAAATTCAGAGAACAAAAACTGAAAGACCTTCAGAAATCCTGAAGAAGTAACGACCAAGACCACCTTGAAAGATCAGTAGAGAGTTTGGCTGTTTGGAGACTAAATATAATGACAGGTCTATCATAAATGAGGGAATTGGTTTATGGAATTGTTTGGATAAGGATACTAAGAGAGAGAAATTCTTATTTGTTTTCAAAAAGAAGATTAAGAATGTAACGTTGACGAAATATATTTAAGTTAGTAAATATTGATTTTATATATAGGGCTCAACGTGAATAGTTGATGAAATATATTTAAGGTTTGGAATTATAGTGACAAATTGCAAAGTTTTTGTGTTTTATGGTATTATGTTGTTTAAATTGATTGTTATTGAATTGATTCTGTTAAGAAGGGGCAGAAATGATAAGAATTTTATTCTTCTTTTGCTGCCTTTCATTTTATAGGTATTTCTGTTTTGTATTTTTTCTTGAATATGTATTGTTTTTTAACTTATATGAAATGAATGAAATAAACAATCAAACAAACAAACAAACACTGCTGAGGAACTGGACTGCATTTGAACAATGAGCACTGGAAGTGTTTATCAGACGTAGTCTGATCCCATTTCATAAGATAGGAACAGTTTGTCCTGATCATCCATGTATATTAATCAAATCTGTGATCAACTTAAATTATCCTCTTATTTATACACACTACGCAAGTTATATAATGCTATACTCGTCAGCACCTTCTCGAGATGAGTACACTCAATCTTCAGATTGATTCAGCACCTTACAAAATGCTCTCCGTCATTCAAAATTAGTCCTGAATGCTAGCACAACCAAAATTATGTTGTTTTCCCATAATTCTGTGGTAATCATTCCTTCTATTGAAACAGTGAATGGGGATATCAGATAACTTGTAGACACATACAAATATCTTGATATTTGACTGGATAAAGATCTTAGTTTTAAATATCACATTACATATCTAATAAAAAACTAAATTTTACTCTAACTTTTTTGTATCGATTGAAATCATGTTCTATTTCTTCCCGCAAGCGGCTTGTAACAAGTTTGTTTTTATTACAGCTGGATTATGGAGATACAATCTGTAGATTTGTCTCCCCCACTGCCTTAGCTAAACTGGAACCCATTTCCCACTCTACTCTGCGTTATAACAGGTTCACACTTTAGGACTCACCATTGTACTTTATATACCCTTGCTGGACTTCACTCAGTATTGAAAGGTTGAAGCATTGGTATAGTTTCATATACAAAGCCATTTTAGGAAAACAACCATCATATATCTACTCCAAGTTCATTTCACTACACAACACAGTTTCAGATCCAGTAGTTGGCTGTGTTATGACGTACCCTTTGTGCGCACAGGGTCAGGAAAGATGAGTTGGTCCTATTTTGGCCCATGTTCTTGGAATGATCTGCAGCTTAAGTTGAGGTTGGAGTCTTTTAATCTAGTTTAAAACAAAAACTATCTGTGGTTTTAGTTACATCTTCATCTACAATTTTTTTGCTTTGTTTTGTTTTGTTTTTTGAATGTCCAGAGGACCAGACTTAGCCTTTTTTAGATTTTTCTACCTGGATTATTGAGCATGCATCAGGGTGACAATTTAAGACACTTAAAAATTATAGGTGCAAGAAGTCCTCGGGACTTCTTGCACTCCATGGTGCCAGATTAGACCAGGCGGGCAACCAGAGGATCATCCACCTTGCTGGGGCAGACCAAGCAGGTGACCGGAGAGCTGTCCATGACGCCGTAGCTGATCAGGCAGGCGGACGGTGCAGGCAGGCGGACGGTGCAATACATGCAATACGATGCATGTATCGGCAAGACTGGCCCTTTTCTACTCGGTATTGGATCAATAACAAATCTTGCAGTATGACTCTATTAGTGTGGTCACTTCAGTCTAATTTTTTAAAATCTTTTTTTACCAGGAAAGAAATCCATTGAGATTACCGTATTAATCCCTTTTACAAGGATGTCCTGGGAAATGTGCAAGGTGCAAACAAGCCATTACAAATACAGCAACAGTCTTAATAACAGTAACAGTATTATTAAAAATATTTACAACAAAACATCCAGTAATAAGACATAAAATAGAATGCAAGTTAACAAAAAAAAAAAATTTAAGACAGGCGGGTGGCCTGGAGGCCGTCCAACAGGCTGGAGCATGTCAGGCAGGTGGCCGGAAGGCCGTCCATCAGGCTGAGGCTGATTGGGCGGGTGGCCGGGAGGCTGTCCATCAGGCTGAAGCTGGTCGGGCGGGCGGCTGAGAGGACGTCCGTCAAGCTGAAGCAGGTCGGGCGGGCAGCCAGGAGACCATTCATCAGGCTGGGGCCGGTCGGGCAGGCAGTCGAGAGGTCGTCCAGTAATCCGTTCAGGCAGGATAGGGTCAGACTGGAGACCATTTATCAAGCTGGGGCCCGTCAGGCACGCGGTTGAGAGGTCGTTCCACAGGCCGTACAAATGGAGACCGGTCAGATGGGAGGCTGGGAGGCTGTTCAGGCAGGATTGGGTCAGACAGGTGACCTGGAGACCAATAATTAGGCTGGGGCTGGGCAGGCAGGCGGCCAAGAGGTCGTCCAACAGGCCGGAACAGGATCAGGTCAGGTAGGGGCAGATCAAGCGGGTAGCTGGAGAATCGTCCACTATGCCTGCGCAGAACAGGTGGGTGGTGAGTCGTCCATGGTGCCAGATTAGACCAGGCGGGCAACCAGAGGATCATCCACCTTGCTGGGGCAGACCAAGCAGGTGACCGG
>JAVCKU010000139.1:12313878-12326270 GCA_032273985.1 Hypsolebias coamazonicus | reverse complement strand
ACACCTTAAACACTCTTCATACAGGCATTTCAGAACGTCTGCTTCTTTAAATCTTACCGAACTTCACATCATCAAGATTGTTTTCACAAAGAATATGACCAAACTGCAGAAACAGTGTGAGTTTGTCACGGCTTCCACTGGAGTTCAAACGATTTGTAGCAGCCATGTGCCACTAATGGAACGTACCTGATCCAAGGCATCAGAGACGTTGCCAGTTGGCTCGTTTGGAGCCTTTAGGTTTGTCACTGGAAACAAATAGCTATTGCACCTTTCGTAGTTGATCCAAAACTCAGAGTTTATTCTTGTAAACCAGTAAAAAAAAAAACATTGATTTGATAAATTAGTTTTATATAACAGTTTTTTCCACAGATAAATGTATTAATAGCCTCAAATCAAGGTAACTTACTCTCATTGTTGGGCATAACTTTTCACCGATGCTGCACGAGGTGTTAGATCAACAAAAGCACACAGGCTGTGGCGGGAGCGAGTCTATCCTTCAGACGTCTGATGAAAGTTTGTAAAACCAGGTGTCAAATGAACACCACAGAGGCAGCGTCAGGACTTCTTACTAAAGCTGTTTACAAAGTGTAATTCAAGTAACCGAGGGACCAAAATACTCCCCACTACAGTATGAGCTCTGAAATCAAATGTAACTCTGGGTTTCATCTCTAATGTGGCTTTTTGTGCCCTGTTGTGAAGAGATGAGCGGGAAGTGGAAAAACTTTCCGTTCATTCGTCCATGCTTTTTGTGAGCATAACTTTTTAAAAACAGTCATTTTATTATTATTTTTTTTTTTAAATAAAATTATGATAGAGCACGATAACTTGAGTAAGTGAGGTACTGACTTCTATTTTGGTGTGTGGCTGCATGTAGGATTTAGAAAGATTCCTTTAAAAGATATTGGGTTGCCATGTCAAAATCCAAGATGGCCATCACCAAATTATATATACATATAAATGTATTAAAAAAAAGAAACACACACACACACACACACACACACACACACACACACACACACACACACACACACACACACACACACACACACACACCTCTCTAAATTAAAGTCATTCAAAAGCTGTCTACAACAGATAAGGTAATAATTGTTCATAACTTATCCAAAGTATTTTATTTCAAAATATTTGAAATGTATTTTTTTTTTATTAAAAGTGTACATCAGTGTGCATTAGTTAAAGCTAAGCATTAGCTCATTTCCCAAAAGTCCCACTTCTTTTTTAAATTTAATTAAATTTTTTTATAACTAGACCTTTTTTGAGGTTGTTTGCTTACAACCAGGAAGCCTCAGCTTGATGTCACAGCTCCAACCTGACACCAGCTCACCTGTCCATGTAGACATAGCTATCCGCTCTGATCAGCCGTGTGCGTACAACATATCAAGTGCCACCTCAAAAAGTGAGCTTCATAAATATTAATGTGTGCCTCATGAATATTCAGAGAGAGGGCTATGAATATTTAAACTATGATGGAGCATGTGGCTGGATGAGTTAGACAGTCGGAGACCAGAAGCAGATAAATAGACCTCCTCCTCTGTGTCTTCCCCTCAGCGACACACAGCAGCTCAACCGTTCTTTAATGCTACATTAATTCAAATTAGAACATATTTTTTAATCTTTTGTTTTTATGTGAACTATTATGGAGAAACATATTAGTTTAATTAGTGCTCGTAGACACATCACCAGCTTGTTTAGTCAAAGTAAGCCTGCTGAGTGGAGGCTATTTGGGTCAAACCTGCACAACATGAAGATGATTTTTTTTTTTTTATTCTTATATTTTTGGAATATTTTATGCAAAGCACATATCTCATTGGTTTAGCTGACTATATAGACAAAACGTTCAGTTAAAGAATCAAAGTAATACGTTTATGCCATTTATAGCACAGAAATATGGAAACTGTAGCTCGAATCTTCTGAAGTGAGGTTTTGTGGACAGTTTCTGAACACATACTGTATATTACCTGTTGTACACTGCCCTTTCAACAGAAGGTTTAATTCTGACTGGACTGACAAGCTAATGGCTAATCTGAACATGGCCAAGGCTAAAGTGCATTGCTGCCATCTTAAAAACCCCAATCTGAACGATTTAACTGTGATTCATGTGAAAGCTCTTTTATAAAGTTTGTTCATCTGTTTAAAAAAAAAAATCTGTTAATTTCATATCACACAATTATTCCAGCAGAAATATTCAGAAATTCCTGTTCAAAGTGCCCCTGACCGCACTGAACGTGCTACTGCTAGCCGCTGCTGCTGATAGCAATCATATAAATTTATGTAAACAACCATGTGGTATGAAACTTAAGAAACTGTAAAGATTTATAAAACAGCGTTTGCATGAACCAAAGTGACATTTTTGATGGTTGGAGTTGTTTCAGTACAGCAGCAATCCACTTGGATCATGGCTCAAACTAGCTCATCAGTTTGCTCAGAATTAAACTGTTTCATCATTAAAAAGAGGTCTCAGGTGAAACAATTGCTCATAATTTGCAGAACCTCACTTGAAAAGATCAGAACTGTTGCTTTAAGAACTTAACTGAATGTGCATTTCTCTCTGAACATTTCATCCATCCATCTTTACCCATTTCTTTCTTTCTGGGTCATGGGGTGGGTCACTGGTGTCCATATCCAGCAGTCACTGTGTGAGAGACGGGGAACATCCTGGACAGGTCTCCAGTCCATCACAGGGACACATAGAGACAAATGAGACAAACAACTATTCACACTCTCTCACACACCTAGAGACAATTTAGAGTTACCAATCAGCCTAACGTGCATGTTTTTGGTCTGTGGGAGGAAAACTCCACCCAGAAAGGCCCCCCGTCGGGATTCATTCCAGCAACCTATGAGTTGAGAGTCAACAGCTCTACCAAGTGAGCCACCATAACGCCAAAAGTTTCATAATTTTTACAAATGAGACGCTAATTCTGTCCCAAAAGATCTATTTTCACTCTTTAATTCCTTCAGGATCTTATACAAACCGCTTTGAGTTCATTCATCATATCACAGTGAGTTTAGTGGTAAAAACACAAGATTTTCTCTTATTAAATTAAAGGCGATTTAGTGCTTTTTCTTCTTCTTCTTCTTCTTCTTCTTCAGTAATGAAGATCTTCCAGAGCTTGTCAGAGAGTACAGGCTTTTTAGGACTTCACCTGAAACTTTTCACTTTTTTTTATTTCCTGGCATTTCCATATCATCGTTTTTACCTAACTACAGAACAAGGACAGGCAGCAGATGTCGGAGTCCATAGTTGTTCATTTTTTTGAGAAATGTCATCAGAAAGTGAACAGCTAATTAATCAATTAATTAATTAATTAATTTAGAGAGACTATTATTGCTGGTGGTTGAAAGGCTTGTGTCTGCCTGTTAGCAAAACATCTCATGGAGTACTGCATAGATTTTATTGAAACTCACAATAATGCATTGACCGTATGTCATACATTTTGAAGCCAATGGCCACCACAAACAGCTGACAGTGCTTCCCAACCGTTGTCCTTGAGGAACACCATCCTGCAGGTTTTACTTGTTTCCCTGCTTTGACACACCTGAATTGAATGAATGGGTGACTAACAAGCTTCTGCAGAACTAGAAGTAATTAAATTGCTGAATCAGCCGTGTTGGAGCAGAGAAACAACTGAAACATGGAGGATGGTGTTCCTCAGGGAACAGCATTGGGAACCCCCTGTTAAAACACAGCAGAAATGGCTGCAGATCAGTCCGTTTGACAAATATTGAGCTAAACCTTGCTCCTGCATCTTCCAGCTGTGTTCTTGACCCAGAGTGGACGTCCAGTGCATGTCACTGCCACACGTGTTCTCTTAGCAGATTTGATTCCTGAAGTTTGTGAACAAGTCCCGACCACTCTGCTGAGAAGGCTCCTTCCTAAAATAGCGAGCGGCGAAGCTTATTCTGCATCACAACAGGGTTCACATTAGCAACACGGATCCCACAGATCTCATTGGTAGGATGCACGCAGATGTCACTGATGTTGTGCACCCATTGCAGCGGCACATGTGAACTGGTAATGGAGTCTTTCTAATGCAGGGTGAACGGGGGGGGTTTCCGCACACCACTTTCCTCATTAACCACAGGAACTTCAATGTCATTTCTGATATGTCAGAGCCTTTTTGCATCTATACCTGAAGTGCAAAATCAAATGAAACCTGCTGCAGCGCCCGTATACAGTGGGTGATGCAATTAGTGCGTCAGCAGTCAGAAATGTGAGGAATAAAATGGGTTCAAACGTGGGCCGGGCTGAAAAAGTGCGCACTCAGGTTGTGCTGAAATAGTTAGGAGGGCTGTGGGGGAAGCATGAAGACTGGTTTTATATTCTGATCAATGAGGGTGACTCACTGCGGATCACCTTTCACTACAGGGAAATCATCCAGGAGGAGAGAGGCCCTGTTGGACAAGGCTGCGTGAACGTGGCCACCTACATGCACATATAGAAGAAACCGTATGTGAGGTTGGGAGACGTGCACCTGCTAGTGTGATGTCTGTGTGGGTTTGTGGTCTACAACGGATGTTTGACAGGCTGATGAGCTGTGGCACTCTCACGCTGCCTCCTCCACACCTTCTCCCCTCCTCTGCCTGTCTTCTTGTGTCTTCAGGCGGTGGGCGTAAGCTCCCCCCTTCCTCCCTTCTTCCTAAACACCATCTTTGCACCACCAATGTTTTCTCCCCCCCTGCTCCTCTGCTTCCATCCCCGCACGTTGTTTTTTTTTTAGCTGATTATGAGCTTGACGGGCCTTCAGAGAGAGAGAGGAATCAAACAATCTCTTCAATTAGACAGCCCACACAAACGTGGACGTCTGAACTCTGCGCCGTCTTCATCAGCCGTCGCAGGTTTTTCATCTTTCACTCTCAGGCACCTTTGTTCCAGAGCTGAAAACACACTGCTTACAAACAAAAGGCAGAGGAAACCATTTAGCTTTGAAGCACGGGAGGCCGCAACGCGACGAGCTTCCTGAAGGTTTATTTGCATGGAGGAGAGGGGCTCTCCCTGCTTTAATTGACCCATCAGTTAGTCTGAAATGTGCAAAGTCTGCACTGAGGCTCCTGCTGCAACAGCTCCACACTGTAAATAATTTCAACATCACGTTTAAAGGGCTATCAGTCTGGCTTTACTGCAATTAAAGACAACGAAAGCGGGACAGAAAAAAAAGTTCCTGTCAGGGAATATTACAGCTGCAGTCACAGATTACATCCACTTTTCATGAGTGTGAACTCATTTTCATGTTGGGCTTTTAAAGATTAATGATGCGAGTGCTGATTATTGTTCTGCCCCTTTGGGAGATGTGACTTTTGGGTTTTTAACTTTTATAATCTTTAAAATATTTTTCTTTATTCAAAATATTTCCCTGTCGAGAGATACTTTAAAATATCTTCAGTTGTTTCAAAAACATTGTTCTCTTAGAAATCCGTTTTAGCATCCTTGTTACATTTTTGTCTTCTTTTGCTCCTTTTAGCTTACCTTTTGCTCTTTTTAGCTTACCTTTTGCTCTTTTAGCTTACCTTTTACTCTTTTATTATTATTATTTTAGCTTACCTTTTACTCTTTTTAGCTTACCTTTTGCTCTTTTAGCTTACCTTTCGCTCTTTTAGCTTATCTTGTGCTCTTTTTAGCTTACCTTTTGCTCTTTTAGCTTACCTTTTGCTCTTAGCTTATCTTTTACTTTTTAGCTTACCTTTTGCTCGTTTTAGCTTAACGTTTGCTCTTTTATTATTATTTTAGCTTACCTTTTGCTCTTTTAGCTTATCTTGTGCTCTTTTTAGCTTACCTTTTGCTCTTTTTAGCTTACTTTTGCTCTTAGCTTATCTTTTACTTTTTAGCTTACCGTTTGCTCTTTTATTATTATTTTATCTTACCTTTTGCTCTTTTAGCTTACCTTTTGCTCTTTTTAGTTTACCTTTTGCTCTTAATATTATTATTTTAGCTTACCTTTTGCTCTTTTAGCTTACCTTTTGCTCCTTTTAGCTTATCTTCTGCTCCTTTTAGCGTATCTTTTGCTCTTTTTAGCTTACCTCTGGCTCTTTTTAGCTTACCTCTTGCTCCTTCGAGCTTACCTTTTGCTCCATTTTGCTCCTTTTAGCTTACCTTTTGCCACTTTTACCTAATGTTTTGCTACTTTTATCTTATCTATGGATGATTGAATCTACAAACCTTCTTTCATTTATTGTTTTGCAATCATCTTCTTGCTACCATTTTTTTTACTTTTAGCTAATCTGCTACTTTAGCTTATAGTTTGTAGTTTGCTACTTTTAGCAGTTAGCTTGTGTTTTGCTATTTAGTGAGCTTTTCCTACTTTAGGATATTTTTAGGATGTGTTTTTGCATATGCTTTATTGCGTTTAGATATTGTTTTTTGCATCTGTTTATCTGGCTACCATTTTGCTGCTTTTAGCTTCAGCTAATATTCTGCTACGATTAGCTTTTAGCTTGTACCTTACCACTTTTAACTAGTTTTTTGTAACATTTAACATTTAGCTATTGTTTTGCACCTTTCAGTTTTTATTTTTATTTTTTCAGTTTTTTAGCAATTATGGTATATGCTTTTTTCTTATTCACAGCCTTTTGCTACTTTGCTACCAGCTGCTTTTAGCTACTTAGGCAATATTCTGCTATTATTACCATTATTGCTTTTAGTTAGCATTTTGTTACTTTTTGTTTTCAGCCAGCAGTTTGTTATTCTAGCTAGCATTCTGCTACTTCTATCTAGTCTTTTGGTACTTTCAGCTGAAACAGAATGATGTATATACAGGCTCATATGTTTTCATACACCTGCTCTAACATTTGGCTTAATGTCTCTTAGCGTGTTGCACCTGGACTACAGGCTGTTTGTCTCCTTCAACAGCTTCTGGTTTACAATAACTAAATGATTATTGACCTCGCTCCTCGGCAGAGGTGGTGGCATTGGGTTGGTGTCGTGGCACAGACCCAACTTTTCACCATAGTCCATACATTTTCTTGTTAGCTTGCGGTTGAGTGTTTGTGAACACCATTACAGAAACTTATGATGCTTTGTCCAACCAACAATGCAGTAAAGAACTAACACAGCATGATGCTACCACCACCCTGCTGGTACGGTGTTCTTCACTGTGAAAGCCTCAAACTGACTCCTCCAAACACTCACTTTTTATACAGCTCAATTTTTATCCCATCAGACCAAAGCATTTTCTCCACAAGACATTTATCATGTCCTCGAAGGACTAAAGATGTCACCTTGAAGCAGGGTCTCCTTCTCTTTCCACAGTGATGTAAAACTATCAGAGACACTGGTGCTCCAGCAGGTTTCAGCTCATAGCAGGCTTAGTGGTTCCTGGTTTGTTCCTGAACACCCTCCGTTTCCTTTCATCTGAGAATGACAGATAAGTATTGGTTGATCCAATGAAAGCTCTCCGACAAATCTTTTTTCGTGCTGCCAAAGAGAAACTCCCAGTTGCAGTCAGGTGTTGGAGCTTGGATGAAACCCTCAATAAATTTGAACTTGTGCACAAGATTCTCGTTTGTTAAAGAAATCACTGAAGTTGCATGTTGTGCAATCTTTGGTGTGCAGGTTTAAATAGGAGCACGGCCTTCCTGCCCCCAAGCCTTGACGATAAAAATCATTGAAACACATAGATGTCAAAACCCAGACATGAAACCAGAGGAGGAGGGAGGCAGATGACGTCCCCGGAGCCCTCGGACAGTGACCACAGTGAGGCAAAACTGTAACACAGTGATGCACTGCAGCATACCTGGAGGTGGTGGTGGGTGGGTGGGGGGGGGGTGGGTGGGGATTAAGACCTGTTGATGCAATCTGCACTGAACTGTCTTGAGTTTTTCACTCTTCTCCCATCTGTCAACCTCTTTCCTCCCACAGCTCCTGCTCTCCTCCTCGCTCATTACTGCTGTGAAAGCATTCCTGCAGGCCAAAAAAAAAAAAAAAAAAAAAAAGCACGTTCTTGGAGTAAGAGAGAGAAAGAAAAAATAATCCTCAGGAGATATTCACACCATCTCCTCGTGCTATTTTGCACATCTGTTCTGTGATCTCGCTTGTCATGTACTGGTATCTTCTTTTTGTAATGTAACTGCATGTTAACGCAGAACTATCACAACTCTGAATGTATATATATATACTGTATATATTTAAACTAGTTGACATTGTGGTGATTTGTCCTCATACAGGAGTGAAAACTTAATATCTGCTTCCCATCATCATGAATTGCATCTTTGCCTCTCTCTTTAGTTTCTCTTATTCCACTGATTTCGGCGCTCTGCTCTGTTGACCTGCAAACCTCCGAGCTTGTTCTCTCATCCGTGGGCATCACGACCAGAATCCGAGTCGCAGGGCTATTTATATTTGTTCCTAATGAGGTGAGATTTCTCATCGTCATAGCAACAGTCTCTATGGATACCCTGCACTTGGATACCAGATCCCATCCTGTTTTAAATGTCTTATTATGGGCTGCGTCTTCCCCAGTGTGTCATAGCCTAATTAATTCTGAATTGCCATCCTCCGTCCCTCTCTCTCTCTCCTCCTTCGCGGCTTGTGTGAAGCTCAAAGCTTTGCAACATCAGCAC
Source organism: Hypsolebias coamazonicus (assembly GCA_032273985.1). Taxonomy (NCBI): domain Eukaryota; kingdom Metazoa; phylum Chordata; class Actinopteri; order Cyprinodontiformes; family Rivulidae; genus Hypsolebias; species Hypsolebias coamazonicus. The sequence goes on along the minus strand of JAVCKU010000139.1, from coordinate 12,317,696 downwards.
AAGTTTACATAACAAACGAAGAGTTCAGCCGGGCACAATTTGTTGCATCAGGTTGGGCAACTAGTCAGGTGTCCACAACCTGAAGCACAAATCATCAGCTCGTGTCAGTGATGCTAAAGGGTGGTACAGAGTGGCAGCTGCCACCGGGAAAAACAATTTGTCGCCTTACTTTTAGGCTAATTAATACTTTTTTTTTTTTTTTTTAAATCTTGTTGAAAGTCTCTGTCCTAACTCACGGAATTAGCTCTTGTGGTGTACCTCAAGGCTCCGTTTTTAGTCCTGTTCCATTCTCTTATATTTGCTGCTTTTGAGATCATCGTTGAGAAATTATATTTCTTTTCTGCTATGCTGATGACATCCAATTATATTTACCCATTATTAACTGTTTTTCAAGATTAACTCTGAACTGTTGGACCCTGAATAAAAACAAAACTGAAATGATTGTATTTGGAAAACGTTCCATTGTCTGAGTTAATTCCAAGTAGGTCTATCTGCATTTGTCCCATCAGTTATACCAAATTGCCAAAACACAACCTTCAATTCCTTCAAAAACCTTGAAACTCTTGTCCATATGGAAGTTTACTCACCTTACAGTACTCGTTAATTTGGCTGTATAATTTTCACCATTACAAAAGCTAGTGTTATCTGTTGTTTTATAAGCAAATTTTACTGTTCATCTTCACTTAACCAATGTTTGACTGTTGTGAAGACCTTTTCGAGAAACTGAAATTTGCCACAATCTTTATTCTATACACAAATGCATGTGTTCCACTTAATTAACTGCATGATTATGTTCAATTGCACTGCAAATGTTTTGCAAAAAGCTTAATTACGATTTAAAAATGATGTTAAAAATGTTCCATATTCCTCATAAAGTGATTGATTGACAGATTATATATGTTAATATCTTTATCTACCTCTGTCTGTCTAGCTAATAATTGAATGTGGGTAGTTCCGACTCAACCATCGGATTGACCCAGCATAGGTTTCCTGCTTAAAAAAACGGATTTAAATAACAATTTTATTTTTAATTTTTAAACAAAGCCAAAGAAAGGTTGAGTTTAAAAGAACAACCCCAATGTTAGCCTTTTTAAATAGTTACAGCTTGGGTTGGTGGTTGTTAGCAGATGCCCAACTTAAAACCCAGCAACTATAACCCAGCAGTCTTTAGTGTTTGTTTGTCAAAATCATTGATTATCACAAACAACCAGTTGTGAGTCTTTATTGATTCTGGCTGGAAAACATTATGTTGCTGACAAAGCACTCAAAGTGTTGTTTCATGTAATTTGAATACATTTTGTCTCACCTTTGACATTCTAAGAAAAAAAATCTCTATCTGGGGGGGTGGTGTGTTCAATCCTGGTCCTCGAGGACCACTATGTTTTGGACGTTCTCTGCTCCAGCACACCTGATTTGAATCAATGGGTGATTAACAGGCGTCTATAGAAAGAGGTAATTCAGTCGTTGACACAGGTATGTTGGGAAAAAAAGGTAACAACATGCAGACTGGACTGGACACCCCTGACAGATCCAACACTGACTCCTGCAACAAGAAGAGGAGCAGAGACTTCCACAGGTGCTCTTGTTATTTGATCTGAACACACACACACAGGAAGTGTGATGCAGACACTGATGGACGTGTATTGATCAGGTATAAACCAAGTGAGGAAGCAGCTTCACACTCCAGACCCCGGCAGCCGAGCTCAGATCATTAGAGAGAACTCTGAGGACGTGTGTGTGTGTGTGTGGTGGGGGGGTCACACAGGTGTTGAGCTGCCACCATCTCACTTCCTGCCACAAAGCAAGACAGCCAATCAATACGGCGACAGAGCAACTTCAGGAGAAAGCCTCGGTGATAACACACACACACACACACAAACACACAGAGTACAGCATGGCTGGAGTGTTTTTAAAGCAGGACTGGAAATATTTCCCGCTCCCTCCCTCCTGATGACAGATGCTCTGAGACAACTGCATGCTCATGCACCCACACAGGTACACACACACACATACAAACACACACGCTGACAGGTGCTGCACTGTTATGGCATGTCCAACCCTGGCAGCTTGTTTGGCCTCAGACCTCTCACCTCGTTTGATGACAGTGACGGGGGCATGAAAGGACACTCAGGAGGAGAGGAGGAATCTGACAGGAGGGATAAGGTGAGGGTAAAAAGTAAATGACATCATTATTACCCAGTCGACGGGCGAAGCAGGGCGATGATGTTTTTGACTGCGTGTGTCTCATGAAGCACTGGTTCGATTTAATGCAAAGTATTCAACCCAGTTCAAGATGGCTGCACAAAAATGGCTTTAACTCAGTCGGCTAAAGTTGACGTCTTTCGCAACATGAGACGTTTGCAAGGTTTGACCACGGTGATTACAAATCTGTCATTTCTCCACGAAACGATTTGAGTCCAAAGCTCTGGGCGGAACAAAGGAAAGCCAGGCCTTTAATGAAAACACAGCTTTGACCTCTGTTTGGCTCTCTGCGTATGCAAATGTGCACGTCTGGCCCAGTAGCGCCAGTGATGCCAGTCTGCAGCACCTGTGTCACTAGATCCCCATTTAAAATCCTCTCATCATATCAGGTGGCCTCGTTGACACAAATGCGCGTGCAAAGGCGCCCACGCTCGCACGCAGGAACCCGGCACGGTGGACTGACTTGGTTACACAAGTGGAAACGACGCAACCTGACAGAAACACAGGCACCAAAATAAAAAAAGGAGAGACGAAAAGAAATATAAAAGGCTTATATGAGCCCGTGTTGTGTAAGCGTTTCATCTTCCCACTCTCGCCTATCCCCTCACCCACACGGGTTAGATCCAATAGCTGGTGCCAGGCCTCTATCTTTGCAACACACACATCACCGTGTGAAGGAATATTGCAGTCGAGCTCTTTTTCATAATCCCCCCCCCCCCCATGTACGCCCACACATGCACATGGTGAGGGGGTAAAAAAAAAAAAAGGGAGAGTGAAATTGAAAAGAGAAGAGGTGGTGATGGTGGAGGGAGGATGGAGGGTGCTGATGAGAGCCAGGAGGTAGTTGTTATAGTAACTGTTTCTATACCTGTCAATCAGAGCTATTTCAGGCATGCTGCTTCTGAGGGGAGGGCGGGGAAAAAAATGGGGGGGTGCAGAGGGCAGAGAAGGTAAAACGATGAGAAAACGAACATGAAGACTTGGGTGAGCAACGCCTGGGCTGATGGTTGACCAGTCACATCAAATGAAAGATTACAAACGATTTAAAAGTTTTAATTCATCCCAAAAAAAAAAAAAAACATTTAGCTAATTTCTGCTTCATTAGAAACTTAATGAAATTTAACTTTTCATAGTGCACTCACAGAAATACTTAAAATCAGATTTTTTATAATTGGAAGTGTGGTTCTGTGGCGCGGTTATGAACAATTAGTATCTTACCTGTTTTTGGATAGCCTTCAGAACAACCTCAGTTTGGAGAAAAAAAAAAAAGTTTAATTTTGACCGTAAGAAGTGGAGCCAAGGCCAGAGTGATGTCTCAAAACAACTTCAGCCTCAAAATGTATCAGTTCATGAACTTTACAGTCAATTTTAGTCACACATACGTATTTATACACATTTTATTTGTTGCCTGTCGCCACAATCCTTTTACTTGTGTCTGTCTCTGTAGCGTTCGCAAAATATCTCATTAACCTGTGAACAGATTTGAAAATAATTGGACAAACCAACTCAAGATGGCCGCCACACCTAACTGAAATGAACCATATACAGGTGGTCCTCGACCTACGGCTCCCTCGACCTGCGGCGCTCCGGACTTACGAACGGCACCCGATGACGTC
>JAVCKU010000139.1:12303833-12313853 GCA_032273985.1 Hypsolebias coamazonicus | reverse complement strand
TGTGCTTTCGGTTTCGAGTTACGGCCGAAAATCCGGACTTACGGCGCCATGTGCTCGCGGTTCCGACGTACGGCGGTTATCGACCTACGAACGGTTCTTAGGTCCGGAACCCGTTCGTAAGTCGAGGACCACCTGTACTGAGCTAAACTTTGGGTGCTTGTCCTTCAATCTGCTTCATTACTTAAATATATTTTATATAAACAGCTCAAAGTATTTTCTCTACAGTTTACTCATTCCTCCAGTCATCTGGTGGCTCTTTGGTAGCTTTCGTCATCTTCTCAAGCTGCTGAACAGCTTCACGAAGTAATTACTCATTCGCGACACCTTTTCAGGTGCGAACGCTTGACTCGACGTGCGCCTCCTCCCCAGTTTGTTCTCGAATTAACGGGAGTTGCTGCGCACAACACGACAAACGGCGCCTCAAACGGAGCGTCCCTAATGGGAGTCTATTTAATTATCGACATCAGAGCCAAAGAAAAAAGCCTCGATTCAGCCCCGTTATAGACAAACACATGGTGAGGAGGAGAGAAGAGCGAAGGAGACATTAAAAAAAGAAGAAGAAGAAGAAGTGGGGGAGTAAGAATAGCGAGAGCACCAACGAACGTGAGATTGGGGAGTCGTTATGCAGGAGGTAATTAATACCTGTCACTGCAGTGCTGCGTTCACTGCCTTTATTCTCCTTCAGACCAATTAAAATATGACACTCCTCCAGTGGAGGAACGTCTTGTTAAAATTAAACGCCTGAGATGCACAGACACCTTTGATAAACATATCCAGAGCTACAATTGGCTTTGGCAGCAAAGGCATGGTGTATGGATAGAGTGAAGCGGGGCGGGGGTGGAGGGGTGGAGGGGACATGGCAGCAGTTTTGTGTTGTGTCACTTCCAGTAGGAGCTGTTAGATCTGATTAAAAGTGCGTGTGCGTGACTCGCGCTCTCCTCTCTAAGAGACGAAGCGCACACCGGAGATTGACGTAACGCTCAGGAGAGGAGGCCGACGGCGCGCGAGGCGATGGGACGGACAAACGGCGAGCGAAAACCCGTGAGCCGCGAGAGCAGCTGAAGATATAAAAAGACAGGTGGTGCGCAGGGAGGAGATGATGGGGGGGGGGAAAACAAAAAGAGGAAAACCGGGGCGAGGAAGAGAGACAGCGAAGGATGGGAGAGAATGTTCGCTGCAATACGGCGAAAAGCGTGGCAATAAGACAACGGAACAAAAAGACGGAGGGGCGACGAGAACCGAGAGAGGTGGAGTGATGGATGCAGGCAGGAGACCAGCAGCTTTCTGCCAACATCTCCGTGCATCCATCCAGACGTCACACTGTGCTGCCATCTGCCACGCGCACAGGCGCGCACACACCGAGGGTATATACAGAATCATTAGCGTCTCCTGACGCTGAATAAATAAATATCCAAGGATGAAATTTGTCTGTAGAGAAATCACCTGCGGGGAAAATATGACTGGATGAGATCGCGACCTCACTGCAACGTAATTTGCATGTCATCTAAATAGGATCTGTGACCCCCCCCCCCCGAGGGGGTCAAACAGTGGTAGATGGAGCAGCAATAGCAGGTGAGGTGAAGCTTCTCCTGCGAGCTGCAGGACTGCCCCCTCCTGGCTGCTTCACATTCAACCCCGTCGAAACATTTCCAAACAAAAAGGGCGGTTCTGTTTTCGTTTTAATCACATTAGAGATAAAGAATAAAAATAAAACGAAGAGCATGAAGAGTGCAGCACACAGTGTTCTGGTTAACCACATACAGAGTCTTATTTATACATATATTTATATACTAGATCAATTTCTCCCACCTATACAGCCTTTGATTGTAACGCAGAAATAAACCCCCATTCCCCCGGCTGAAAGAGAGAAAAGAGCAGAAATCACAGCAGTCATAGAAAACCTACAGGATGTTTCTTTTTTTATATATATTCATACATGAGGCATCAGAATTCATTACAAAAATAGGATTAGAGTCGATTCGGAAGCGGTGAGGGTTGATTAGGTGGGTGAATGAATTATTGGAAATGACGGCCCATCCGCTAACCCACGTGACAAACACGACCCCAAACGTCTGGGATCCTTTCATGAGATGTCCAGCTCAGTGAGGAGTCACTCGTGAAAACTGTTAGGGCTCGACTAAAACTCAAAAGACTGTAAGAAAAACGGGTAAATGAGAGTAACGAGGTAAAGATGAGCGATGGTTCAATCCAGAAAACGTAAAACGAAGAGAAACGTGAAAATGATTTTTTTTTAAATACAGCAATAAAGTAAAAGATTTTCAGGAAGAAAAAAATAAAAAGTGCAAATAAGCTCAGAGATCTCGCTTCCTGAAGCTGCTGTTAGTGAGAGGAAGCGAAGCTGAAGAGGGGCTGATGGAGGCCGAGTGTTATTGCTGAGGCCGCGTTTTATTTGATGTTAACGTGTCAGAACAGGAACGAAGGGGCTGAAGGAGAGTTATTGTTGAGGGTAGTACGGATGTTGTTGCTGGGGGGGCTGCTGTGGGTAGCCAGGGTAGGGCTGTCCTGCTGGAGGGGCTCCTGGGTATCCTCCCTGTCCTGGGGTGGCCTGGTAGGGCATGTAGGGCACGTTGTACTGACCATAAGCATACGGGTTGTAGCCCATGGGCATCTGGTAGAACCTGGACGACACAATCAGAGAAAACTAATTAAACTAGAGAAAATGCATTTCCTGTGAAAATGCAGCGTGAATACTTATAGCTGAAAAACAGCTGAAATTCACAAAAACATGCTGAACTGTAGCTGAAACGAGAGAACAGGAGCAGAACAAAAAGAAGCTGAATTAAGTTTAAATAGGCAGAAATTAGCAACAACAAAAAAAAGGTAGCTGAAAATGCAGAAAGAAAAATTACCAGATGGAAGTGAAAAGAGCTGAAATGAGGTAAAAAATGTTGAATTAGCTGGAAAAACTAAAATTAACATAAAAACAGCTAAACAGTAGCTGAAAGAGCCAAAAAAAACTGAAACTAGCAGAAAAAAAGCTGAAAGGAGCATCAACAAGCTTAAGGCTGAAAGTAGCAGAAATGACCAAGTAAAACTTGAATTTATGTGAAAACAGCTAAAAGTAGCTAAAAAGGTAGCTGAATAGGTAGAACAAGCTTAAAATAGCAGAAGAAAGCAGAAAGACCGTTTGCCCAGTTATGCTGGAAGAAGCAGAAATGAGCACAGAAAGTGGAAATTATCTGAAAAAAGATTAAATTAGCAAAAAAAAACAAACAAAAAAAAAAACCAAACAAACCACCAGCTGAAAAGTAGCTTAAAAAAGCAGAAAGAAGCTGCAAATACAAGGAGGAAGTGGAGAGAGCACATTTTTTATGTATTGGGCTGAAAAAAGTTTAAATTACTGCAAAAAAAAAAAGTGGAATTAGCAGAAAAAGCTTAAATTAGCATAAAACAGCTAAATAGCAGCTGAAATAGTAGAAAAAGTTGGAATGGTCAAAAATGAGCTCAAAGGAGCATAACAAGCTGAAATTAGCAGAAAGACGATAGAAGCACAAATGTTGCTAGCAGAAATAATCTGAAAGGAGCTCAAAACAGCTGAAATTAGCTGAAAGAAAGTTTAAATTTGCACAAAAAGCTGAAGCAGAACAAAATGTGAAAGGAGCAGTAAAAGGTTGTAAACACATCTAAAGATTTGAAGGATGTAAAATGAACTCAATTCGTTCTCTATGAGAAAAAAGTGACAGGAAAGGCTAAATATTTCAAAAGGCTAAAGTTGCACCAATACCAAAAGTCATAGCAGGATTGTCCTGAAAGAGCTGAACGTTTTATGATTTGCTGGCATAGATTGAAAACTGTGGGATGAGAATCGCGCCGAAAAACATACAGAAGAAAAATGGATCATCATAGTGTAAATGTTTCATAAACATTCACACTATGATGCGTTTTATGTCACTCACAGGCAAATCATCTTAAATGTAATGTTCGGCTGTTTCGGCTGTACAGACACTTTTATGCCAGATGATCTGTTGGGCACATTAAGGTACCAGTGGTCAGAGCTGAAGGATAAGTCAAAGTGCAGAAAGAAGTGCAGGCGTTCAGGGAGTGGAGTGAGCGCTTCAGTAAATAATGACAATAAAACACGAAGCGCAGCCAGTTAGATTTATAGACCAGCACCTGGAGTAATCCACGTGGTGCCAGAGCGGGATTTTATTTAATCCCTGTAGATTTTACAACTAAAACTGCTCCATGGAGCAGCTGGTTAGTGATGCTGCCTCACTGCAGTGAAAGTTTCTCTGGGTTTCTTGAAGTTCTCTGGTTTCCACATGCATGCCAGGGTATGAAGAACAGGGCATCATCATGTGCCAGTACTGGCTCCACAGAGAACTTCTGTCGTTCATGTTCATTTTGTGTTGCGTGTTCTGTGGAACTGTACAAAGGGTGTTGAAAACGTTACTCCTACTTCAGAGAAACACAGAGTTCTACGGTTTGAGAACTTGAAACGAGTGTTGAAGCCACGATTAAAGAGGCCGTCGCTGTTAAGACTTGTTGGTGACACAAATCGAGGGAAAGCTTCCTGGCCATGCACATTATTTTGTTGCCCGCATCCCATCAACCTGATTTGAACCCACCTTTACAACCGCCCCCACATTTAGTGGTAGTGGTTTCATCTGCTGGAGTACACGTTTTAAATGAAGATGGGCAGAATTTAACCAGCTTTTCAAAACTGGTTAATCATCAGCCTGGTTTTAGACCAGAACCTTCGCCTCACATGTTTTCTGTCACAGAAGAGCAGCCTGTGCCATAATGCCTGTAAAGTGTGTCAGACCAAATGTTGGACATAACTGTGCCATAAGGTCAAGAGTTGAATGATGTTAAACTACATTATTAACTAGGGCTGTAGTGATACAATAATCCCACAATACGATACGGCACACGATATTCTGCTCACAATATGATATATATTGTGATATTCAGCAAACGATACAATTCAATACACTTTTGCGATTTTCTGAAAGATTTTAGAGGGACAGAGTGATTTTGGTGACATTTTGTGACTGTTATAGACTTAGATTGAATTAATTTAACTGAAAACTGATTAAAAGCACCAACTACACAATACCTGGCTCTGGTTGGACATGGACACAGACTTAAAGTCGACAGCTGGACAAAATGAATCAAAGAAGTGATGAGAAAACATGTTTCTTTTAACTGAAACAGTAAAAATGGTAGATTACATGCATTTGTAAAGTAAATAAAGTGCACCAAGTGCCCTGCTCTGAATAGTTTGAAACCTTTTTAACCTTGACACTTAACATCTGAAGGAATCATGCTAAGTGCTTGGTAAGTAAACAGTAATATGACTTCTCCAAAACAGTCTATAATTCAAGTAATGAAGAACATTTAACTTCAAATGCACCCATCTTAGCAGAGCAGCTTAAGGCCTGTAGACAGACCCTGACTAATAAGTGAACTCTAAACAGAAAGTCTACTCTGCAGACCAAGTGAGCTACATTCTCCTCAGACTTTTGTTTAGAAATAGAATCTGATCGACGTGCTCTGGGAGAAGTGCACTTCTCTGCGCAGTGATGATATCTCCAGCGGTGGAGAAGACTCTCTCTGAAGATACACTGGTGCCAGGGATGCAGAGGTACCTCTTTGCAAGGTGTGACAGGAGTGGCTACTCGGATTGGTGCTCCTTCCACCAAATCAGTGGATCCTCTTTTACTTCCAAGAGATCTGCCTCCCTGTAGCGGGTCATCTGCTCTTTAGCCTCATCCTCTTGGGAATGTCTTGGGTTGTGCTGCACCACCACCGTATCGTTCACCAAGAAGGACAGATTAGATTCTTGGGTACAGGATTCTGACCTTAATATAAATTAATAAAAACAATAACTCATTATTTATAGTTAAGCAAATTCCATAATTTGGACAAATAAGTTAAGACAACACAGTGTGCTTCACTGGATGACGATGAGTGTTACTGACCTTGGATGCTTTCTCCTTTGAATTGCTCTCCATCATGGACAGCTTCGTCTTTAGGTCCCATCCCGTCTTCAGTGCTAGCATTTGCTGCCCCCTCTTTGTCCACTCTCCAAAGTGGAAACTGAATTAAAAGACGGACATGCAATGAAATTCATGAGCTTTTACTGGAATGCATCTTTGAATTATATTACTTAATATCTATGCCTTTAAACAACCAACATTATGGTACTTGAGCTTTTTAAACTATTTGATATCCATCTGTTTTAAACTGTTAACTTTGTAGGATATGAAATTAAAACTTTGAAAAATATTTTATTTAAGCCTATGCTAACTCTTGCCAGGAAATTGCAGATAGGATACAAGGCAAAGGGAAAACCTATCAATACCATCATTTTACCTCTAAAGGCTGGATGCTCAGTCTTGCAGCCTCTGCAACCAGTCCATCGTAGACTTTCTGTCTTTTGCTGTCAGTTAGGAAAGGAAGACTTTTAAATATTGGATCCATCGCTGAAGATGCATAGAGACTTTCCTTGAGTGAGCAGGGTGACACTTGGATGTTACGATACTTGCGGACAAATACCGTTTTTTTCCTAAGGGGAAAAAAATCGATATATATCACAAAATCGATATTATTACACAGCCCTAGTACCTCGTGGCCTCTCGTCATTAAAGAGGTCCTAGACAAATGGTTTTCATCTTGTGCACTCTATATAAATATACAAAATAATCAGAACACCATACTGACAGATTTACAATGTATTACAACAGTTATAAATACCTTTACAGCTAACGAACTATTGAGGCTGCACCCACCTCTCATGTCTTCACTGCCCATGTCCAGCAGTCACTGTGCGAGAGGCAGAGGACACCTGGACAGTTCTCCAGCCCATCACAGGGCCACATAGAGACATCCATCCATCCATTATCTTTTATCCGGTTCTTCAATTTTGGGTCACGGGGGTCACCGGTGCCCATATCCAGCAATCACTGTGTGAGGAGCGGGGAACACCCTGGACAGGTCGCAAGTCCATCACAGGGACACATAGAGACAAACGAGACAAACAACCATTCACTCTCTCACTCACATCTAGGGACAATTTAGAGTTACCAGTCAGTCTAACATGCATGTTTTTGGTCTGTGGGAGGAAACCGGAGTGCTCAGAGAAAACCCACGCATGCACAGAGAGAACATGCAAACTCCACCAAGGCCCCCAAACCGGGATTTGAACCAGTGGAACATGCTCACTGAGAGGCAGCAGCTCTACCAGTTGTGTGCTGCCCCTGATGCTATAAACTGAATTGAATTGAATAGATTCTCCTGCACTGAAAGCAGAGTAATGAGTTAGAGGAGAATACCCAACAGACATTGGTCTTAATTTTTTAAGACAAATTTTAGGCCTTTATTGAACACTTTGTCACAATGTCTATATTATAGTTAAATCCTGGAATTCAAAAAAATAATTTAAATAAATCTCAAAATATGCTAACATGACAATAATTTGAATAGTTTTTATATTTAAGAGCAGTTCTGATAAATATGACAAACAATATAATAAATGATAAATACTAAACATCTACAGTACAGTTTCTATGATAATGTAGTAAATAAAGCAATTAGTGGGAAGTTTTTGTCTATAAAATTTCAAGGCAATTTATCTAATAAAAATTGAGAAATTTCATCAAAGATCGAAGTCTCTGACAGGCTGCAGTTTACACCTAAAGAAAAAGTAACACAAAAAAGAAATAGGAAAAGAATGCTGCCAAGTTCTTTCAAGAGTTGATAGTTCTGATAAATTTGAGCAGATCTTTGCTGAGGATGAACCCTCCAGGAGATTCAGCCTTTTACCAACCTGTTTCAGTCTGGATTACAGTAAGTTTTGCTGCCATCTAGAGTGCTTTCTCACTGACCTCTTGAATGTGACAGATTGCAGATCTACTTTCCTATATTGTTTCAGCTGCTCTAAATAGAACCACATGTTGCACAAGACTGTGTCTCCTTTGTCGGCCCAACAGAACCCGACTCGGCCCGGTTCCGAGGTTTTTCCATTAGTACCGGTGTGTAGAACGGGATGAGGAAGTGATGGGTAGGTTTGCTGTCAAGGAAAGAAACCAGGAAGAACAGATGGTGGTGGATTTTGCCAAGATAATGGAAATGGCTATAGTCTATACCTATTTCCAAAAGAGGGAGGAACATAGAGTGACCTATAAGAGTGGAGGAAGGAGTACGCAGGTCGACTACATTCTGTGTAGAAGAGGAAACCTGAGGGAGATTGGAGACTGTAAGGTTATGGCAGGGGAGAGCATGGCCAGACAGCATTAGATGAGAGAGTAAAATCAGAGAAGAAGACCAAATGGTGGAAGCTGAGGAAGGAAGAATGTTGTGAGGAGTTCAAAGAGGAGCTGTTAAAGGCTCTGGGAGGTAAGAAAGACCTTCCAGATGGCTGGGCTACTATAGCAACAGTATGCTGGTGAAGATTCTCAGTCATCCAGGAAATGATCAAATAAAAAAAAAGAAAGTTCAATACAGAAACAACTGGACTTTATTTGTAGCAGAAGACGTTTTGCTCTTCATCCGAGGAGCTTTCTCAATTTCTCAATTATAGCAACAGTAATTAGAGAGACAGGTAGGAAGGTACTTGGGGTGTCATCTGGACAGAGAAAAGATTATAATGAAACCTGGTGGTGGAATATTGAAGTGCAGGACGCTATTCAAAGAAAGAAGTTAGCCAAAAAGAAATATGACAGTGAGAAGACTGAAGAGAGGAGACAAAAATACAGTATAAGAAGATGCAGCGTCAAGCAAAGACGGAGGTAACTAAGGCAAAGCAGAAGGCGTATGATGAGTTGCATGGGAGGCTAGACATAAGAGGGTGAGAAGGACTTGTATTAGTTGGCAAGACAGAGGGATCAGGCTGGAAAGGATGTGCAGCAGGTTAGGCTTGTGAAAAACAGGAATGGAAATGTTTTAACAAGTGAGGAGAGTGTTACGGGAAGATGGAAGAGTATTTTGAGGACCTAATGAATGAAGAGACTGAAGGGGAAAGATTAGTGAGGATGAAGTCCGGAAAGCTCTTAAAAAAAATTGAGATGAAAAAGGCAGTAGGACCTGATGACATATCAGTGGAGGTTTGGAAATGTTGTGGAGAGATGGCAGTGAGGTTTTTGACCCAATTATTTATGGCATATTTAAGGGTGAAAAAAATGCCTGAGGAATGAAGTGTGCTGATGCCCAATTTTAAGAACAAGGGTGATGTACAGATTTGTAGCAACTGCAGGGGAATTAAGATGATGAGCCACACAGTGAAGATCTGAGAGAGATTTGTAGAAACAAGACTTAGACGAAAGGTGAATATTTGTGAGCAGCAGTATGGTTTCATGCCAAGAAAGAGCACCACAGTTGCCACCTTTACTTTGAGGATGCTCATGGAGAAGTATAGAGTGGGTCAGAAAGAACTCGATCGTGTCTTTGTAGATTTAGAAAAATTATATGACATGGTGCCAAGGGAGGAGGTGTGGTATTGTATGAGGAAATCTGGAAGTGGCAGAGAAGTATGTTAGACTGGTACAAGACATGTATGATGACAGTGGTGAGATGAGATGTAAGAATGACAGATAGCTTCAAGGTGGAGGTTGGACTGCATCAAGGATAGGCTCTGAGCCCCTTGTTTGCTCTGCTGACAGACCAACTAAAAATGAGGTCAGGCAGGAATCCCTGTGGACTATGATGTTTGCAGATGGCATTGTGATCTTTGGACCCAGGTCCAAACTGGAGATTGAATTCAGGACCTTCTTGCTGTGAGGCTAAAGTACTGGTAACAACTGCTAATCCATCGCGCTGCCCACAAAATGTAGCTGCATATGTAGGGGTAGAGATATGGACCGGAAATTTAATCAAGCCTATGGAATCAAGGCTTATCCAATTCCAGTTCAAATTTGATAACAATAGCACAAAAAATAACTACCGTATTTTCCGGTGTATAAGTCGCAGTTTCTTTTACTACTTTTCATGTCCTGCGACTTATACATCGGTGCGACTTATTTATGGATTTTTCCCCATGTTTTTAGACCCATTTTTGGC
>JAVCKU010000139.1:12283824-12295366 GCA_032273985.1 Hypsolebias coamazonicus | reverse complement strand
CAGACTCAGGACAAGCGGCCATCTGCTTCAACCGGCTGGGTTTGGTAGGAACAGATACACAATGGCAGGACAAAAATCACATGTAAAGATTGAAATAATATCAAATGAAAAATATTCTATTTTAACAATTCATTTAAGGAAATGAGGTCAAATTGTCCTCCAGTAGTCTTAAGCTTAAGGCAGCATGACAAGTCGACCCTAACTATAGGATTTATCAAAAAGGAAAGTCTTAACCCCATTCTTAAACAACGTGTCAGCCTTGCGGATAGGATCTGGAATATGTGCTCTAAAACTCAGTAAACCATTTAAAAATTTGTCAGACTGCAACTACAGTGTGCAAAGTACATAAAAATAAATATGAGGATTTATACAATGAAAACAAATCTTTACATTAATCAGAATATAGTATAAATTTTTCATCCAGTTTTTCACGATCACTTGCAAGATTGTCCTGCACATAGCATTCAATTTACGACAGTAAAAAAAGAAAAAGTACAGCACATCAAGGACTTTGTGAGGTGCAGACAATCAAACCAATTACAAGTATCAAACACTCCAGCTCCAGATGTAAACAAACTTGGTGTTATGAAGTAACTTAAGTTCAAGGGTACATGTGCTGATAGAAAGTGGAACACTTTCAACTCAGTGTTTCCCCTATGTAACTTGCCATGGTGGGGCGCTCACCTCATCTGTGATTCTTGTAGCTAGTGCACCTGTATTGCGAGCCGCTAGCTTAAGAGTTACATCAATGCCGACAGGTGTGCGTGTGTGGTGTGCGGAGTTCTGTTGATGGGGCAGGGCACCCAGCTTGTATAATGGCAGGGGAAACACTGCTTGTACAGCTTCCTTTATCAACACCTAACAGACATTTAACTTCACCACGGGCATAAAGTAACTTTAGGTAAGCTCTGTATATCTGAACATATTTAAATCTCCAGGAAATCCTCAGGAAGATAAACAAAGAAAGGAATATCTCTTGTTTAGATATGATGTAAATGCTCCTTGTCTTGTGTTTTTAAAAAACCCGGTAGCTTGTTAGTGGTACTTCACACACCTGATAGTATTTGGCAGCAGCCTTGAGGCATTCGTCGTTATCAATGTTCTGCTCCGCGGCAATCTGACTGGCCAGAGCTGCACAGTTGAACAACACGCACGTCTTCTCGTAGCCCAAACTGGCCAAAGCTGCAACACAAACACAAATAAATTATGTCAAAGCAAATGAGGAATATCTTGGCATTTAGTCTATAGTGTCCAGTCAACATTTCTGTTTCTCAACTTGACATTCTTCTCTAAAGTTCATTAAAAAAACTGCCACTGTCATGTCAGTCACGTTCCAGCTGCTGAACAGATATCTGTATCACATCAAAAACCCAAACTTGTGTTTAATCTCAGTTTAATTCTTTATGACACCTTGTCACGCCTGTTCGAGTACACCGAGGGATATAGAGACATGTTGCATGTAAGAAAGCTTTTGTTTCTCACTGGGTGTGTGTTCATGTCTATGGACAAGAGCTAAAAATAGACACATAAAAAAAAACATGGCTAAATGTACATGAAGGGAAAAGACTAAACAGTCTTTTACTATAGAGGTACCGGTATCTTGTTCTCCCTCTGCAGCTAACTGCATTTACATACACAGTTTACAGCACACACTGTCCTGCAGACACACACAAACAAGCTTAATAAGAAACGTCACTCACAGAGTTTGACTGAGCCTCCGAACAGAGATCCTTTATCAAAGGCATCCTTCCATGTGAAGGTTAGGCAGAGCTGCAGAAACAAAACCACGTTCTGTTGTTCAAGTCATTTCATTAAGCTTTAATTCACTTCATACGTGCTGTGTGTAGGATCCATTACCTGGTTTTCAGAGAAGGGAAACTTAGGCTCAATTGCACACAACTGATCATAGTATCTGTAAGAAAAACGTGAAATAAAACCATGTTTTGGATAATGCATGAACCCAGATCACGTCATTGTTTTTGTCTGTATTCTAACGATCGAAGAACTTGAAATGAAAAACGTCCACTTAAAATAAAAAGGAAACTACCTGCTACAGACCGATATTTGATTTCCAAATGTACGGGCATTAATTGCAGGTCTGTGGTTTGAGGAAACACTGCTTCGTCAGGCATTTGACAATGACTCAGGAAAAAATACCAAGGTGATCAAACGCACTGAAGCGCGTGTACCAACACCGAGTCAGTAGCTTCTCAGCTCTTTTTCAGATCAGTATATGGGTCTGTGATGAAATGTCAACAGTCTGTTTTGGATATGACAACACACAGTCACAAAAATATTAATAAATCCCCTATTTTTGGTAAATCAATCCTGCATTTCTTGTGCACAAACACAAAACAAGTATTTCTATTCATTACAGGTAGTTTTTAGTAAATACGAGCTGAAAAAAGTGCACAAGGGAAAGCTGAGATGAGGTGTGTCTCGGAGAAAAACAACGTCCCATGCAAACACCGGTCACCATGGTGAAACTTCAGCTGTGTTTCTGGCTGCCTGTGAAAGGCCCGTCGCTCTGACTACCTGGCACAGAGTTAACAGGGAATCAAGAAGCAGTCATGGTAGCAGTCATTAATAATGGTCCATTCATTGCAAACGTGAGCCTCAACCACACTGCCAATCAGGCATTTGCAACAACCTCAAAGCGTTGACAGATAAAACTCTGAGAAAATGTAATCAGGACAAAAAAAATCCATGTTAGACAGACTTCAAGAACATCAGTTTTAGGAAGTTTAAAATCATGAGACAGCCAGAAATGCTGTGGAGCCCTTAAAGACAACCCCTGATCAACCCCTGACAACCCCTTTACTTCTAACTGGTCCTAAATAAAAGAAATAACTAAAATGTGCCACAGCCAGCACATGTCAGGAATCACAAGACTGAACCGAAACATGACTCACTGATCAGCAATGCTTCGTCATTCCCGTCACTCTCAAATGTTAACTATCAACACTGTACACAATAACCTTAGTTTTGAATCCTACTGCTGGAACAGCAGTGCTGAAGCTGAAAGACTCACCACAATGAAGAAGACGCAAGAGCGGCACATTTAAAGTAAAGTCTCGGTAGTTAGAGCAGAAAGTATAAAGTCTGCATGCACGCCTACTAGAAGCGTCGGTTAATAATAAAAGAGAGAATTTAGATGTGAAAGTTGTGGATGAGGATTTTGTTGCCTTTCAACTGGACCAAATTAATTATTAGTCTGACAAAAAGCATAAAGCATAAATAGCTGGAGTCACCTATTCAGAGGAAGAAACAGGAACTTTGTTACAGATGAATCCTTTTTTTTTAATAGTTCCTTTATGCAAAGCTGCTGATACAGACTGACAGGAATACTGAAGAGACTTTCTCCACAGATTCACAGCTAAACTGTGTAGTTTACTTTTATCAGCTTACAGTGACAAAAGCACAGCTTAATGCAGAACTATTAGCTAAATATCAGTTTGAGAAGTTAAGACTGGCAGGTGATGATGCTGACCAAACTGTATAATGTAGGAATTAAGATGAATGCTTGTTTTGAACATTTTATATTTTCTGATTTGTGCTCTTGGGTGATTCGATAGCTAGGCTCAAGGGCTATTTCACAAATTTAGTTTGGCTTCTGAACTACTTTAATTAAAACTCGTAACTAAAACCTACAATCCACACTCTTGTCAAACTTGGACCACACTGTCCTTCACTCAGTATAGAATTGTTTGTGGAACTTTTACTCAATCTGTGAAACATTAAGGGTCGTTTTGTGATTTGTTTGGCCTCTCACTTGAACTTGAGTTCTTACGAGCCCAGGATAAATAAAAAAAACATGACTAACCTGACGTGAATAGTGTAACCTCGTACGGCTTAAACTAATCAATGAGTCGTTTTTTGTTACCATCTTTAGCTTTAACTTTAGCTCCTTTAGCAACTAAAGCTAACAGGCTGTGGGTGCGGCGCGCTAAGCTAATTCAACCCCACAGATAAAAAAGGTTCCTGCGAGTTTTACTTTGTCGAAGCTGATCCAGGTGCTTTAAACGTTTTCATACCTGAGTAAGATCTCCAGGGAGCTTTCGTGTTTGTCGAGCGGCCTTCCCAGCGCGTTCTTGCGGAGCTTGTTCAACTCCTCCACGGCGCGGAGGTACTCGGTTTGCTCCTCTCCGGGTGGATAAGAGGCTGTGACAAACTTCGACAGCGGCTTCACCAGGTCCACTTCTGAGGATTTCTTCAACGGGACTGAAATAAACGTTGCCATGTCGGCCCGTAAATGTGAGATCTACAAGTCAGGAAAACAATAAAACAGGCAAGGATATCTTGGAGCAACGAACACAAACAACAACGACACGACCCCACTTCCTGATTCGGACAAGCAACGTCGATGACGTCATGGACAACGGAAGCCCCACTGCGCAGACTCAGTCCAACTGACAGAAATCAGAAATCAACACAAAAACAATAATACAGTACTGTACTATTTTTTGTATTTATAATTTTTTGAATTAAATATAAGTCAGCTGGTAGATTAGTGTCTCCATATTCCTCCTCATTGTTTAAATTATTGATTAAAAATCAGAATGGTTCAAAATTATTTATTCATTCAACCTTTGAAACAATCAGTTAATTATGGTTCACCTAAGTTTGACTACAATCAAGCTGACTTTTTTAAAGTTGCAGCTAAAAAAACATGAAATAGATAAGTTTATGTTACAGTAATATATGTATTATTTTCAAACCTACATCTACGTATTCATTCTGAAAAAAATACACATTTTCATTTGAAATTCTGGTTTTTGAAATCTCATTTACTTCTATCAATTAAAAATGTTTCTCTTCTGTGTCAAGTCTTAATTTAATTTTCCAATAATTTCTTGAGAAAAAGCAAAAAAAATGTTCTGACAATGATTAAAATGTGTATTTTGTAATTAAAAAAATAGCCACAAGTAAACATTTATTAAACTTTGCTTATTCAAATAACTGTTAAAAGTACTTTTAAAAAACAATCTGAAGCCCTGTTAGATAAAATATTTTGTTCTTCACAACATTTTTCACCCACTGTAGCTCAACCTCTGATGTAAATGTATTATTTTTGTGACTTTAAGTTCAGAATCTCATCATTTTGGGAGTCTTTATATTTAGAGACAAAGGTTTTTATCTTTTTATCCCAGACTATAAGGCACACTTAAAATCCTTTACTTCTCATAAATATCGACAGTGAGCCTATGTATTAATTTTGGTTGTGCTTACTGACCTCAACCAATTTTGTTACAACTGAACAATGTTGAGCCATTATGAATGAGTTGAATAAAGTTTGACTGATCTGTTTTGTTTCGCTTAACGCACCTTATAGTCTGAAAAATACATTAATTCAAGTTCTTGTATAAAAACAGATTTGCGTCTTAATTGAAGCAAGTTTTTTCTTTAAACCCGACTTTCTTTCCTTTTTATAGATTTGTATATATTGCACTGGTTTGTAATTCAATATTGCTTTTTGTTCCAGCCTGTATTTGCTTAGTTTTGATTTTCTAAAACAAATTGAGTTAAAATACCAGTTTGTTTTATTTTTATTATCCAATTCCATCAGCAACACATCAATTCCTCTTTTTCCAGTCTGTCAGGTTGTATTATAAATGAAGCAGTGCCCAAACAGGCAGCTTTTTCTTTACTATCACTTTTTTATTAATTAATAATTTAATACATGAATGGATAACTCCAGTCTTGAGGAGTTTAAGCAAATGTAACTATCGTATATCATCTTACGACTACAGGAGTGTCCAGACCAAAAAATAAGCTTCTTTTTTTTGTTGGTTGGGAACAAATGTCAATTGAACAGATTTTTCTGGACTGTAGATTATTATTTGTCATATGCAGGTCAACACAGGGTCTTTAAGGTGAAATTAAATGCAGGTCCAGCTTGCAGTGGCTCTTGTTCTACATGAACAATGAGTCAGGACACCAGAGAAACTTCTGAAGTCATTTATTCCCAGCACGTGGTTGTGTACATCTCCAGCATATGATCCTGTGCACACGAGAAGCATAATTGACATTAACAGTGGTCACCTCTCTGACGGGCAGACGCCGGGTTCAGGGCTTCAGCAGAACTCTCACCAGACTGCTTTTTGTTACTAATGAAGGAGCTGATGAAGTTTTCTTCCTGTAAACATGTCGCACAGCTACAGTCCTGGCTCTGGCGAGTGACGAGACACAAACAGCTGCTTTTTCAGGTTGTTCTCATCAGATCAGAGGATGGGGTAGGATGGTAGGACTACAGACTACACATCAAAGTAGAAAATTGTGTGTGTGTGTGTGGGGGGGGGGGGGGTGTTCTCAGTGCAGGTTTGGTCTCCATCATGAAGGAGAAGGGGGAGGGGTACACTCATTGACAAAATTATCTGTCTGCCAGATTTTCACATGCTCTTTACTACATTAAGCTAAACAACTTTTTCATATTAACAGGAAAAGCTCCAGACATACTAGCTGTGCCAAAAAAAAAAAAGATACACACAATCTGCAAACTGTAACCTCCTTAAAAAAAAAAAGAAGCCAAAACTGATCACCAAACCAGAGCAGAGACCTGGGAGCTGCGACGTTTCCCACCACTTTTCAAACAGCTCTTGAAACACAACGATCCGTGTTCAGCTGCATGATAAGACTAGAAGATGGACGCTATGATTTTTAAGGTTACTCAAACCAGGCAACATCGCAGACAAACGTCTATTAGCCTGATGGGATGTTTGCGAAAAGCGGGTTGCAGAATCAGGAGGCACAAAGCAAGAGCATCAAAATGTATTTACTTCAACACCAGTTAGTCTAGTGCTTCTAATGGCCACCATGTCAACGTTATTCTCTCTCAACAAGTGCCGACTGGTAACCTTTTTGGTCCAATTTGTAGTAATTTAATAGGCGTTAATCCCCCACAGGATAGTAAGAGGTTTTTAACATTTCTCCCACATGTACGGCCAAAATCCCAGCAGCACATTTCTCTAAACTGGTGTTTTTTGAAGTCTTCACACAAAGCAGAAGAAAGAAAAATGAAGTGTATGCACTCTATATGCAATAAAGAGACTCATCTAATAAGCCAGTATGGCACCAGAAAAAAAATAAACGAGCAAATTCACTAAGAGCAACAGAAACAGCCGACCCATACATAAAGCTTCAACTAAAAACGGTAAAAGAGCAGGTCAGTCAGGTCATATTGAGCTGAGAGATATGGCTGCAAGTCACATAAAGTCTGACTCTATGTGGCAAGATATAAAATCATCTAAAATAAAAAAAAACAAATCGAAGCGCCTCAATCCACAAAATGAGAGCACTTCCACTCATTTAGTCGGAGTACTTTACAGGCCACCGCGCTCAGCTGATCACATAAATTAAGACATCCCCATTAAGAACGTTAGGTAAGCAAAGGTGAGTTTCTCTGGTAAGCATCTTCATACGGATTCGCATGCTGTTCAGGAGTACACGTTAATCAAATACTGGCCTAGTGCTGGTTGTGTGCGTTGTGTAGGAAGGGCAACGAGCAATAAGAAAACTCTTCATCTCTTGCAGGCTAGAGCACCATCCATCCCCCTCTTCATACAAATAAAGATCGAATAAAACAAAACAAGATCAAAACACATGAAGTTGTCGACTACTCCCTTTACCTTGTATCCTCCCGTCTCTTCTTATAACTAACCCTTTGTTAATAATGTTTTCAATATGAAACAGTGGACACACCCATGTCAGATGCTAACATTTACATGGCTTTAACTCTGCTTTCCATCGAGCTATTATTAAAAGAGATCGGGAGGATGTAGAGCGATAAGAGTAGAGGCGTGCAGAGAGGGATGAGAGGAGGCTGCCGCTCCAAAACAGAGGGTGGAGAATTAGTGATGCCATCTGTCCTCCTCACTACTTCATGATCAGATGAAGTCCTTCGCCAAACTCATCTGGAAGCGCACACACGAGAGAAAAGGAACATTAAATCCTTGTCAAGTGAACGCGCCATGGCTCGTTTAAAACACTCGGTTCCTTATTTTAGTATTTTTAACTGACCTTTGACAGTGCTGATCAAAAAACAGCTCTCGTCGTTCAAGTTGTAAACCATCTGGAGACAGAGAGATATGTGAGTTTGCTTCGGTGGCACTGACGCAACAGCTCCGACAGCAGACGGAAGTAAAGCGGCGCTGTGTTTGCGCCATCATGCGACTGAGTAGCATGCAAATCAGAGACGTTCAGACAGAAGAGGTATTCACCGTCAAACAGTAAAAACAAAACCCCGACCGTCTGTTCTGCCTTTAGGTTTGGACTGAGTTCATTAATAAACACAAAATTAAAACCATTTTAGAAAATTCTACAAGACTTTTAAAAGTAAAACCAGGTAATGTTTGATTTAAAATGTTATTGTTAATTGGTGAATGTCACATACACACAAAAAAAAAAGAATAAATTATGTATACACGGATGTCAGTAATAAAAAGGTATGATGTATTTATTGATACAGTAGTCCCTCGTTACTTTGCGGTTCGACTTTCGCTGACTCGCTCTTTCGCGTTTTTCAAAGTAAGATTGAACATGAACAAAGTACAGGACACGACTGTCAACTTTAATATTTCTCAAGTGATTGGGACAGTACTGGATACTGTACAGTAAAAAAGTTAATGATAAAATAAAATACTTCGGAGGAGCAGCCATTTTGTAGTTTTCTCTCATCAAGTCTAAACTGTATCTCCGCTCATAATGACTACATTTCCCAGAAGCCAACAGTGCTCTGCCCAGAAGCCCCGTTGCCTTCTGCTGAGATACTAGAGGGAAAGTTTTGATCTGATCAAAAAAATGTTTGGTCTTTATTCATACAGTGACTTCGGCGCCCAGCAGACGCAGAGAGCCACACGGAACCCACCAGGAACCAGACCAGAACCAGACCTCCAGACTCATCTGTGAACCTGAGAGCTGATAATTTTTTTTTTTTACATCCAGATTTGGACTCAGTCTGTTCCCGTGCGTTTCTGTGCTCAAGGGTTGCACAGAACCAAACCAGAAACTGAGCAGAACCAGCAGGTAGGTCTGGTGGACCGGAACCGAGCCACTGTTTCTGCAGAGCTGGTGAGTAACATCTTGCAATATTGTGCAGTTGAAATGAGTAGGTTTAAGAGTTTAGAACATTGTGGACTTCGTCGCTGCAGGGTAGATCTGCAGAAACTGGACAGAGTCGGACCCAAGAGCTCCTGCTGTTCTGCAGAGCTGGCGCGTAAAATTTAGTAGTTAAATGTACGTATGTTGTTAAAATGATGTAGGTTTAAGAGTTTAGAACATTGCAAGAGTGTGGGAAGTGTTTCTAAAGCCTTAAAATATATATAAATACTAAAATAAATATAATGTTGCTACTTGGCTGATTTTCACTTATTGCAGTGGGGTCTGGAACGTAATCCCCACAATAAACGAGGGACTACTATAGTTGTATTCCTATACCCTGAGTCACTTTAGGTTTTTCATTTTATTTAGCAGCTCTTTTAGTCAACATTAACCTTGATTAAACTTATTTGCCCTCTCATGCCTTTTGTTTATCATTTCATATTTTAACATGCATTCAGTTTTTTTGTCCTGATGTTTTAATGCAACCACATTTTTTGGGGCCACTTCAGAGGTTTATACAGATACATCTTATTGTATTTATAGAAAATACAGAAAAGTGCATTAAAAATCAAATTTTTAAATTTGTTTTAATTAAAAAAAAGAAACAAAAAAAAACTATAAAGATTTAAAGTGGTTATAAACGTTTTACGTTTTACAAAATAATTTGAAGACTGTTAACATCTTTTAATGTACCGGTAATATTTACGTCCCAATGGTTGCTAGTGCTGCAATGAGTCATTTGTGCAGTAGCCTATGGTCTGTAATATGCAAATGTGCAAACAACTTTGTGGTTTTATGCGACAGCGTCAAGTTAATAAACTTCTTTGTAGTGCCTGTTAGTACAGCTTCCACATTAAGCAGGATTGATAATGAAAAACCCAAACCATCAGTCTGGTAAAGGAGCATCCATGTGTGCTGGTCATACCTGGTCACTTAGCAGGATGTGGATGCCTGTAGGACCCTGTCTGTATACCTGGTTGATCGTTCCCAGAGGAATGCAGCACACAGAGGCCATCTTTCGGATGAGCTCTGCAGCTGTGAGCTCCTCCAAGTACAAAGCATGATACACTGCACAGAAACACGGCAGAGAAGAGTTCTGACCCCGAGACTTGTGCTGATTACTCTCAAACTTTCGATCAGCAGGCAGGATCCTCACCGTGTAAACTAGTGGAGCTCCCGTGTTCTCCGTTTTCAATAGTGCAGTGTCTCTCCAGCAGGGGGCTCTCCTGAAGAGACTCCTGACAGATGTACACAGTCAACCTAGGGCGCACTGACCTGCACACAGGAAATACAGTTTAACCTACACACTTCCTGATGGTAACGAGCCGTTTAGTTTACACACATAAAAGACCAACAGAAAAACATTTAGCAAAACAAAAGGCGAAACACAATCATTTGTTTGTGTTTCAGCTATAGATGGAGAAAAGATTTGCTTTAGCAAAGTAAACCAAAAAAATAAATAAATAAAGTCACCTGGATTTGAGTGCATTGAAGAGTCTGATCCCATCTGCTGTCCCACAAATTTGAACCAGATCATCCCGAGTTAACTTTAACAAATCAGAACCTACAAAAAAAACAAGATCAGTTGCTTGTAATCATGTCATTATTACTCAAACAAGCAGGTGAAACACTGAACTTGTTGTATAAACGTTCTCCCCAGCCAAATTAAAAGACATGCAAGACACTCGTTTGACATTTAGAGCCAAAAGGTCTGATCGTGACGCTCGCTGGCCTCATGAGGTTATCAGCAAGATGGAGTTAATTTTAAACTACCCTGCCCTCACATCATCGACTGCATCCGAGCTGTTGCTGTGGTCATGAAGTCACATGTGTGCGTACCTGAGAAATGCGAGAAGAGTCGAGCGTAGGAGTTGAAACGATTTTTCAGCAGCCACTTCTGTGTGTCCTGTATGGAGGCAGTGGGGCTCAACTGCTGCAAAGCAGAGGAAATAACCCGGTCATTAAATCTGTTAATATCTCAAAAAGTCAAAGGCTTGAGGAAACATTTTGCATAATTAACATTTGCCCATAACCATTATTGTTGTAGGCTGTAACCATAAAAAAAGTTTGATTGTGTACCATGTAAAATGTTAAAAATAACATTTTAAATTCTAAAATCCTTAAGTGATGGGTAAAATAAATGTTATCAAAGGAGATTAGCAAATTAAAACAGTACATGGGAACCTGCAATAGGCTAGTGTGCTTATTTATTACAATCTGAAATGTTTGTGTATATTCACCTCATGATTATTTGTTGCAGCAGTGACTTGCACAATGTAAAAAACACAGACAAAAACCATGGAGATAAATGGCAAAACCTTAAGCCCCATAATAAAGCACTGAACTACTACTTCTTCTTTCGGCTTCTCCCTTCCTCCACTCTTATAGGTCACTCTATGTTCCTCCCTCTTTTGGAAATAGGTATTGACTATAGCCATTTCCATTC
>JAVCKU010000139.1:12073999-12087480 GCA_032273985.1 Hypsolebias coamazonicus | reverse complement strand
AGGCGCCAGCCAGTCCTACCGGGAGCAACTTGGGGTTAAGTGTCTTGCCCAGGGACACAACGAGGTATGCACTGACTATGATGGAGAGTCCAGTTACCCTGCAGAGGAACCACCTCTATCAATGTTCTTGTTCTTATACCCAGAGTTAATGACCATAGGTGAGGGGAGGAATGAAAAACCAAGAGGGATGAATATATTTGTTGTATTTAAAACATTTATTTGCAATTAACCTTTTTGCAGGCTCAAATTGCATATTTTTAAAAATGTATGTGGAAAAACTGCTTCAAAAGATTCCTGTAAAAGGCAAAATTCAACAGTCATGATCAACCAAAAAGACAGGAAGGTGAAGAAATGGTCTTTAAATAATGTTTCTTGTATTTGATGTTTGAATGCAGATTAGGGTACAATTCAGATTTGAAATATGACAATTTACTTTTTCTTTGTAAGAACATTCTTGTGCATTGTTGAGAATGGTGTCACCATAAACAATTGGGACAGAAAATAGGAATTTTGTATAATGACAAGGCTCTAAATTACTAAGTTAAATTACAAAGTTGCCAAAATGTTTTATATTTATCCATTTTATTTCAGATTATATATGGTTAATAAGATGAGTGTTTATACATGATCTGTATAAAGTTATTTTCGAACGTAATAATATTGTGAGAAAACGAAGACGTACATTTCTACATTTTCACACTTGTTCATTTTATTTAATTCAATCAAACTGGATTTTTTTTGTTTTGTTCCGCAAATATATTTTTTTCTGGTTTCAAGTCCTGAAGCCGCCTGTCCTCTGGAAAACGTATGAAATACGTCATTGCGTTAATCTCTTTCCGGTTTGAGTTAAGCAGCCATCTTGTTCCCTTTGCTTGCTAAATAAAATAAATAATACGTTGAGCCGGACTTCAGTTCGAATCCGAAAAAGAAAGTGAGTAAAACCCTAAAATATTTTACGTGTACAAGTGTTCATCTGGAAGTTCTCCGTGGTGGGTGGAAGTGGAGGCAATTACTCGGCTTCTTTTCATTTGCTGTTCTTGACCAATCGACGATTGTTTTGGAAGATGAACATAGGCGCCATTTCCCTCCCCGCTCTCTGAGGCGCTTATTGGTGGCCCGCTGGAAGGAGCCTGTGTGTCCAGGAAACTGGTAGTGTGCGTCCGCCATCTTGGTTCTCGTTAGCGCTACGCTGAAACGCAGCGGCTATTTCGTTTGGATCCCGAATGGCGTCAGTTGCAGAACGAACTTAGCTTTAAAAACCTTGATTGGTGGAATCTAGTCCGAGGTTTGATTGGTCTGAAGGACAGATCCGAACGTTGCCTTTATTGGTTAGGCTGTTTCTTCCTAGCTTTGCAAACTTTTACATTAAGACAGGACTCGGCAATTAGTGATAAAATATCTCACACTCCGCGGATAGTCAGCTGTGCTGTACGAAGTCACCATCTGTGACATGCTAACATTAACTTCACAATGTGACAGTCAGCAGTGACCAGCCTAACATTATGATGAGCAGAATTTGTTTAAAGCTGCAGCTCTTTGTCTTTAGCGGCTTGTTAACAACTGCAAATTGAGTTTTAATGTGTTGACCGCATTTTGTACAAGAGAAATGCATTGTGGTTTCGTGTACTTGCACAAGATCTAGCTTAGCTTTCAGTTTACACACCATTTAGATCAATCTCATATGAAGTTACTTTAAATTCATTTTTCCAGTTGTGTACAACAAATTAAGTCATGATTACCTTATTTTTTTCCAAGTTGTGCTGTATTTTCCTTATTTTATTTAAAACAAACATTTCCTATTTCTTGTCAAAACACTATAAATCAATAGTGAAGAAACAGTTCTAAGTGTACCTGGTTAGAAATTTAACAACCTCCTTTGCATCCAGATTATGACACGGATTTGACACAGTTCAGAAAATCAAAAACAAAATAACTTTTTTTGGGTGATTTTTTTTTTAAATTTAAAATAAGACTTTGTTCTTAAATAATAAAATTTGTCGTCTTTGAGAAGTTTTTATTTATTTAAGCTTTTTTTCGTAAAAAAAAAAAGCTTTGGTTGTGTAAATTATTGTGCAGTTTTCTTGTGCACTGTAATTGATTTTGTGCACATTTTTCTCATCCATTAAAAAAAGCTAGTTTTTATTATTACTATATTTTTTTTTACTACAGTTTGAGTTGTAAAACCACTGGATATTTATTCCGTTATTAAAACTTAATACTTGGTTTATCTTTTGCTTTAATTATGAGAAATCTAGACGTTTGAGCAACTCACTGTTGCAGCACCACCCATTTTTAGATGATTTTTCTCTATATACCAGTTTATTAATCCTATTTATGTTTAATCTAGCAGCAATTTTTGTGCAAGTCATTCAGCTGTCTATTTAGTTTTGCAGGTACTATATGTGGGTAAATGCGTGGCTTATCGTGGCCACCCTGAGCATACTGTGTGTTTATGAAACCTAACGTCTGGTTGGTGCATGTTTATCTCTAAACAGTGTCATTGAGAGCAAATACGTCCCTGCTACGGGTTGCACAGGTCATGGGAATGCTTCATTTGTATGGTGACCTTGCCAGGTGTCATTACTGAGGCATTTTGGGTAGCAAGCTATGCACGGAAAGATGCTTTGGCCTGCAAGCCACGTTAGAGATTAATCTTTGTGCAGCCCCACTCCACTAATTAACCTGGTGTCTGTAATACCTTCTCGTGTTCTCATGTTCCTTGCAAAAATAGAAAAGGGAACATTTAGCTTTGTTTCTCTTGAGTTTCTGTCATGTTCACTCACCCTCCCTTCACTTGTTCTACCCCTCCCATCCTTTAACATCTCCTCTCTGTCCTTCTTCATCCTTCCGGTTCCCTTCCCCCCCGAGTTTTTCATTGATGGGGCAGGTTTTCGCTTTTTCCCTTTCTCTTTAAGCGTGTTCTGTTCACCGCTGTAGAGATTTGCAGTCATATGCAGCATTAAGGCTTTAGGCCAATAAGTTGCTTCTTATCGCTTCACTGATCTGTGTTTTCCAACGAGTTCACATGTTGGAGTTGCTGAAAACGGATCAAGGTTGTGGTGTATAAAACGCAAGGTGTACACATGAGCTGTCATGTCTTATTTGTGTTACAAAGTAAAGGTTTCTGTGAAGAAAGTATGCACCAGTGAACAAAAAGGACACTGCTGATGTGGGTTGATAGTGTTTTAATTGTGGAAGTTACTGTGAGCTTAGATTTTTTTTTAGGGGTCAGGACAACAAAGTCTTTGTTTACAGGCTTTTACCCATAACTCTTAAGCCTTGTTTAACCACAAATAGAACAAGAATCGGGTTTCACCTTTCCCAACCTTCAAGAAATGCTCCAGTCAGCTGATTCCATTCTTACAAATATCCTAAAATGTTCTTTTCATATTATTATAATAAGTATTATTATTTGACAGCGTTTCATTAGTATAGTGGTAGTTGTAAGTTGCACATTTTTTTCCCCTGTGTCATATTTTTCGAGTGTTATTTTTAAAGTACATTCCAGACAAATACGTGTTTCCATATGTAAACAAATGAGTTTATTTGTTGGAATATTATTATAATGCTATTACAACAAATGGGTTGCTTAGGGGCTAAGTTGTTCCAGCGTTTACCTGCAAATGTGAGCAAGGACAAAATGTGCACTTGTGCGGATGTGCTTGTGAGACTGTGTACATGCGTGAGGCGGGGAGGCTGGCTCTATGGTTTTTGTACTTTAAATCATGTGGATGCAACATGCGGCATCAGTTCTGGCACTCCTTTCAGCCAGTGAGCGCAGCCCTGCCCGCCTGCGTCACCGTGCCGTCAGCCTGTAGCAGCGGGGCGGAGGCGGGACGGAGGGAGACATTTAGTTTGACATTGTAAATAAGCAGAAAGCAGTTGTCAGAGAGCAGCCCGTGGAGCCGTCTTCATCCGGCCAGCAGCAGACGAGACGGAGACCACTTGAGAACAAACAATGACGAGGCAAGCCACCGTGTGCGCGCTCTCTTGCACTTTTTCCAAACTTTATTTGCTCTTTAAAAAAAAAAAAAAAAAAAAAGCAGCGCTCGTCTCTCTCTTCCTCTTTTCTTTCCCCTGACCCCTATCCTGCAGCTCAAGGTAACTTAGAGCAGGAAGTTGGCTGTCAGTGAGGGGGTTGGGTAGAGGGAAGCGGAGGAGTCAGAGCTGATGTGTGTGTGCAGCGTCCAATAGCCTGCGAACACCCTGTCCTCACATTGGTTGCGTCTGTTCGAATGAGGTGGGAGTTGGAACTGAGGCGGGGTTTGAGTATCATGTAGCATGCTTGATTGATTATACGTGAATGTTAAAGGGGAAGGAGGCTAGAGATGTTTGTCTCTGTGTCAGGAGTGCTGGTTGCCTGCTGCTATGTTGCCTTTCTGTTTCTTCTTACTCCCTCACCAACCGGCCAGGGGTCAGCTCAAAGACAAACACTTGGACAGCGGCAAAAGTCAGGGGAAAAAAGTGTCGGAGAGTACAAAGACTGAGAAAGAGAGATGGTCAGCAAGTTGAGGGGACTTGGTAAGAGGAGAAACGGTAGCGATGTTTCGGAGGACCTTGGGAACTGCTGAAGGAGACGGGGCAATGTGTGAAACGGGAGAGAGAAAGGGGGAGGGGGAGGAGACGAGAGGTGCCTGCTCCTTACTCTGTCCTGCTTTAGACCTTTTTTTTAAAGCTGTCCGGTGGAGCCAGAGCGCCTTTTTGTCTGTTGATACGATCAAGAGACTGCAGGAAGTGGGGGGGCCATGGGAGAGTTTTCTGTCAACCTCTGTGCTCGCTGCTGCTCTCGAGGAGACTTGAGCAGGGCTATCTGTTTCCATCTCTGCTGTACTTCAGCAGGCCAGACCGTACACCATGAAGGGCACAGGGGGGTAAGTCTGTCCGCCAAAAAGACACACACGCAGAGAGAAACAATCCGCCAAGTTAAGTTGCTTTAAGTTTCTGGATAAATTGTTCCTCCCGCTGTACTTGCGTCTCCATCACTCTGCAGTGAAGAGAGCGTGTCTGTCCTTTACAGCTGTCCTCAATCCCCCCCTCCCCTTTCTGTCCTGTAGTTTTCTCCTTGGAAGATTGTTGTTGTATCTCTCATCCATGCCCTTCGCTTATCACTTTGTTGCAGCGTTTATGGTTTGACCACGTCATCTTCGGTTACAGAAACAAGTTTTTTGTTTTGATGTCTTCTCCATTTCAAAATAACAATGACATTTAAATATAAAAAAGTGACTTGTTTTGACTTTAGACCACCGCCGTGCATGCATGTACATGAACTTTGTGCTCTGTTATTGACTGGAAGAGCTTAGCTGCTAAAATCTGACAGTGCTCTGTCAGCCTTCGCTGTTCTGTTGGTGTACATGTCCATGGGGGGGGGGGGGGGGCATGGCCTTTGGGCCGTGGGGTGACGATCGGTCTACACTCTGCTCTCCCCTTGACCTTGTTAATAAATTTGTACCAGACAGTAACGCAGAGCTAAAGAGCAGCTAGGGAGGCACCAGTGATGAAAGGAGATTCACTGCGAATGGAGAATATAACTCTGCTGTTGTCACGTTGTTGGTGTCAGAGGTCCCCAGGGTTGGAGGTGCAGCTGGTTGCAGTGACCTCACGACCCCCCCAGGCCCCCTCCCCGACAGTGCCAGACGCCCAGATGGGACAGACTGTCAGCCTGTCAGCTTCAGGGGCAGGGGAGGCTAATAGTTTGATCTGATCTCTTCTGATGGGAGTCTTTGGAGGATGCGTCTTCGCTCACTTGCCTCGGACTCTTTCTCGTCTCTTCTGCTGCCTAATTCAAACTTCCTACTGGCGCCGTTGACAAAATAAAAGTCCTGTCGGGGAAATATAAATTAATACATTGAAAGAGGGACACTAAAAATAACTCGTGTTGAAACCCATGCTACCAAATCTTGGCTGCTGTCTGCACAAGATTTGAATATCATTGATGCCCTACTCTGAACTGTAGCCACACGGAGGGGGAAAGTAAACGAGGCACACCAACTAGCCAGCTTTCAGCTTGTCACAAAGGTGACCACATCTATCGTACCTTTGTGCTTTTGTCATAGTCTTCAGAGTGTTTTTGCATGTGTACACTGTCACTAAAAACAGTCTGTGAGCAGCAGGAGCTGTGTTCCAGCTTGTAGTATATGCAGGTACGTTTAGCCCTGCCCTCTTTGGTGCCAGAGACACGGGTTAGCATTTGGATGAAGGTCACAGGAATGTGACATTGACACTCTTGCGTTATCTCCGTTAGCAATGAGAGCTAGAAATGTGGATGAAGATGAGAGGAAGCAACATTCAAAAAGGAATGCAGAATGTAGCTATTATGTCAGGTTTGCATTGTTTTAATTTATCTTCTTCGTAGGTGCAACTCCTAAACCAATGGGGTCACTTGCCGCTGCTGTAAAAGTTGGAAAACCTGTCCTTTTCCATCCTCCTCCCCTCCTCCCCTCCTTCTCGCTTTCATCTCCCTTTTCTCTCTCCCTCTCTGGTTTCTCTCGCTCCTCTGTTGAATGACCTTGGGAGATCAGTGACTAGCACTTCCTGGAGTTTGCTTAAAGCAAAACCAAGGGCAAAGTTTGTGAGGCCGTTTGGTCAACTAGTTCATTCCAGCCCGGCCTAAAGGGTACTGTCACTTAATTTGATACATTTATCAATAAAGCCATACCTGCTGCCGCCACCTCCACCTTCCACATGCACACTTTTTTTTTGAAATGCCAAAATTGCAAGGACATCTGTAAAAATGTCCAAGTGGTTAATTTGTAACTTTTTTTTTTTTAAAACCCTTTTTTGTTGCTAAACGTAGATCATTTACCCTGGCACTGTACCCATGCCAGTTTTTCTGTGGTATATGTGATCAGGGTCACTGGTGGTAGGGGTTTAGGAGTTCATATACACGCACGTACACACACACACATACACACGCACACACTGGCTTAAGGTCTTGCTGTAAAATGTATTATGAAAGTTGTTTTTTTTTTTTTCATCATAATAAAAATGTCAAATTAAACATTAGATAGTAGACTCTTGGTTGACCATTAACAAAAAAAAAAAACTTTTTTTTTATGTTAGGATTCTTTGAAAACTTTGCAGAATCTGCATCAATACTGTTTCACACATCATCTTGTTTAAATTTGACTTCTTGATCCAAACATGACGGTGGAGGAATGACCTTCTAGAAGTTGGTGTCACATTATTTTTAAAAAAAGTTTTTAAGCCCTTTAAATAATTTACAGTGACGTGGTAGCCCTCTGTTCATGTGCCTGTTATATATTTGCACTTCATTGCTAATGTTTGGTGACTGTTAGTTAGACAAACAGTGTAGGTCACCTCAAAGTCATAATATTTAGGGATTTAAACATATATTTGTATGAGCATATTTATAACATTATATATCTAAAAAAAGAGAAGGGGGTGTTGTTTCAAATTATTAGAAATATTAAAACAACTGGGAAAAGATGGCTCTTTTGCCTCATGTTGCCCTTAAAAATTGACCTCAACCCACCTTCCTGGTTTATTTTTAGCTACAATTAACACTTTTTCCCCAACAATTTTCATGTCACCAAACGACAATTAACTGCAGAGCATTTTATGTTACAAAATACAATTGTCTGCTTTTAAACCATGCCAGTCTGGAGATGTTGTGCTTGATGTTTATCTTTTCCATTTACCGTTTCTTTCACATTTCACTTTAAAATCCATAGAAGTGCTCACAGTGATGCGATCTCCCCCCTTGTCTGCCCAACCCAGTGTCCTGTCAGATTTACTGGACACAGGAACTGAAGACTCAAAAGTGTTGTGATGTCAGAGCTGAACGGAGTGGCACTTGATGTGACGTTCCAGAAAAGCGAGAGGTTAAGGAAGATTAGGAAGCAGAAAGAGGAGAGTTGCAGGACTGGGCTGCCTGAACAACATTAGTGCTGATTCAGCTGCTGCAAGCATTGACTTTCTGTGAGAGTTTGGACGAGGGTGATCAGGTGTAAGCAAGTAGGACAGTGAAAAAAGAGAAACACTTAGCCATGCGATGGGAAGAGGTGGAGACTGGAGGAGAGAGATAGAATCACGGAAGGAGGAAGCGCAAGTTGCTGCATAGGACGAAGCTGTTTCTGCACAAACGCTTGTTTTCAAAAACACAGACATCAAGCAGAGTTTGTGGGAAACCCAACACCGTCATTTGTCTGTCCCTGTGACCTGATGAAGGACAAAAGCCCTGTAGGCAAGAGTGGAGCAGAGAAGCACAGCATTATGTACTGTATGCTAATAAAGGACACAGTAGCAGCTTGGCAGCAAGGATGAGCCTTTCAGGTTAACTTCAAATCCTGTAACACAAGTTTTCTTTTAGGTAGAATATGTTTATAACATGAAAAACCTGAAACACAGAAGCAAAATCTTATTATTTCTGCAGATAAAATAATATGTTGATATTTGTTGTCTGTAGCTGCTAGCATTAGCCTCCAGTCTTGTTTTTTGTCTGTCGTGCACTTGGGTATGGGACTTGGCCTCTCCAATGCAAAGCTTCTGTTAATGTGACTCATTTGAATATATGGTAATTTAAATACTGCAGGTAGCTCATGCTAACTAAGAAGCTGAAGGAGCATGTTGATAAGTCGCATGGGTTGTTTTTCTTTTCTCTCTCTCTCTCACGCTTCAGCCTGCCTCTCGTCACACTTGCTCTCATCTCTTCTCACACATTTACTTGACGTCCGACCTCCTTTTAGTCGCTGCGGTTAGTGTGTGACTGTATATTTACACCAAAGATCAAAGGGTTAACGTAAGGGAAGGAGCTGTGTGAGAGTTGCCTTGCCTGCTTTTTGAGTGTTTTGAAAGAAAAGCTAGGAGTTTAGGCAGGGTGACGAAAAAAGACGAAGCGTCTTCTGAGCCACAGCTGTTATCATTGTTAGCAGCCTGGTGGTCGTCCAGTGTTAAATCAATTGCCCTATCCTTATCGTGTCAGCATGTGAGCAGCAACCACGCAGATACACAAGGTTTGTCTTGTTCGCGATTATCATAAGATTAAGTGCTGATGCTGACGGTAAAAATATAATTTAGCTAGAAAACCTTTTGACTCTCGTTGACTTTGAGTTGCAAAATACTACCGAGGCTGCAAAAGAACTTTTGCAAGTCAGTTTATCTAGTGCGAAGATGATGGGGGCAAAAGAACCACAATTCCCAGCAGTCATCTGTGTCGTGTGGCATGCTGGGATTGTTCTGGAGACTGCAGGTTTTCAATCAACCTTGAAATGCTAGTGGACACTGGAGCTTCAGAGAGGGAAGGGGAAACACTGTCAAGGTCAATCACTAGCCTGGTGTGCCATAGCTACAAACAGCCTGATTGATTTATATAACTCACCCTCCCCACCACCACCTCGCCTTTCTGTCTCATTGATTTAGGCTACTGTCGGTCGAAAAGTGACAGAGCAGGATGCAGCAGTGCTTCTTCTGTATTATTTAGTAAATTCTACAACGGACAGAGAAGCTCATCTATCCTGTCAAAAATCAATCAGATAAAGGATGAATCAGTGATTTGTCAATGTGAAGTAGTCAGAGCTGCAGAAAGACGCTGATGCAGACTTGAGGTCAGAGCAGCCTTTTACAACAGAGCTAAACAACATCTGGACACTTTAGCTGTTTGAAAGTCTGACTTTTGTATTTTTTCTGTCAGGACCAGGAACTCATGCTCGTTTTTGAGATACGAAAGAAAAGGGAAAGTGGAGCCCCCTCTTTTTCCACCCAACACTTTCTCTAATTGTGTCCCTTCTGTCTTGTTTGACCCACATAGCTGATTTGTGCAGTAGTCTTTTTGGGTCCTTTCCTGTTTCTTTACCTCTCCCAGTAAAAGCCTTCAGCTCTTTGTCTTAGCAGTGGACAAAGCCCCACTTGACTCTCAGAAACACAGATAACCACTTCTCGTCTCTTTTGAACAGCTTTACATATTCATCTCCTGTTCCATATACACTTCTTTCTCTTCTTTTTGCCTGTTTTCAAAAAAATGATAAGGAATGGGACTCTGCGTGCGTGTGTGTGTGCGTGCATGTGTGTGTGTGTGTGCGCGCGCGCTTGAGATCAAGATATTCCAAGCTTTACATGCTCAGACAGGCAGGCCAATATTCCCCCACTGGATTCCTAGCATGCCATAGTAACCTGCTGGACCTTTTTACAAATCACCAAATCTCTTATTCAGGCCCTGTTTTTATATAAGGAAGTTAGCGAGTTTAATTTTCTTTGACGTTTTTGTGTTGTTTTGTAAGTGTACATGTTTTAAAACTGTCAGTTTGTCATATACAGTAGTTATTTCTCCATGGTGCAGACACTTCTGGATCTCCTTTTTCTATAGTCCAGCTTCATCCTCATTGCTGAGGTCATTTGCTGTGTTCAGTTGCACATAAAAGGCTTGTGTTTGTTGAGAAGCTGCAGTTAAAAGCTGAATTGAGAAGTGCACAGCTGGTCTGGTTGTGCGGTCTTGATTCAGCTTTTAGTTAGAAGCTCTGTCAGGATATAATGTTTTGACACAAGAGGAGCTCTTGGCAGCAACTGTTCTGTTTTGGGCCTGTCATAAAATTTGACATCACTCCTGTTTGTTTTGTTTGTTCTTCAGTAACTTATTTGCTTAAACCTGTTTTGTTATCTGTCTTCTTTTCGTGCAGCAAAGTAGAAGATGTCTTCAGATGCTTTTGGCTCTGGAACCACAGATGCCCAGCAAACCTTGCAGTCCTTCTGGCCTCGTGTCATGGAGGAGATCAGGAACCTGACCATGGTATGTTAGACTTTCTTATTCCGGCAAGACACACACACGTCAGAGTCAAACACTTCATGTGGTCTCCCAATACTCAAACTTTTTTTTTATTTTTTATTTTTTTAACAATCTTTAAATACTTTGTGATTTTTCAGAAGGATTTCCGTGTGCAGGAACTGCCTCTGGCTCGAATCAAGAAAATCATGAAACTGGATGAGGATGTCAAGGTAACAAGAAAATCATTTTGTGAAAATGTTTTATAATTTGGTTAGTATGTTATTAGGAATAAAATAAGCATTTTGATCACAAATATTTTCATCTTTAAAATAAAACTAAATTTGGCAGAATCTAAAGTAAAACTAACAAAATGTCATGTAGTCTACAAAGTAGTTTTCTATGAGTTTATTCTGATGTAGCTTACCCACTGAACGTGTGGTTAACACAGTAAGGGCTATTTTAAACCTCTTTTACTTTGGTTCTTTGATATGACTGCAGAGACAATTTCCTCTTTAAGCCCCCTTTGGTCATTCCCACATGAACCAGTCTTACCAGACAAGTCCCTCTACAATATGTTCTTACAACAGAAAGGGGTCATTGCAGAACTAGCAAAGTGACAACAGCACCGTTCTTCAGAATGTAACATTACAAGAGACGCCCCCTCATTTCACACATACAGTACTAACTGATTTGACACTGTGACTACCCACATGTGCATCAACTTCAACCCAGCCATTCCACCTCAGTCATTTCAAACATGATGCTGATGCAGGAAGTGATGTCTCAGTCCTAACCAAACGGCTTTAAAAAAATGGTCTGTAAAATTTAAATATGTTGGCGGTAGATTCTGTTAAAACTTAAATGTTAAGTTGTTTTATGGTTTTAATGTGGAGCTAAAATAATTTATTAAATAATCTTGAGTTTATAAAGTATGATTGAAGATTTTACAATCTGCTCCTCCTGATGCCATTATCAATCTCTCAGATCTACTCAGATTATTCCTGTTTTTGTGAACAGGTTCTCACCATCTATTTAAACAAATGCACTCATTTCCTAACATTTGTCAGCTGTGTGCAGTCATGCCTCATAAAGATCTGATTATTTTCCTCCCATTAAAGCCGGTTCAGTGTCCAACAGAAAGCCTTGGGAAACGTGCTGGGAATGTGTCGTGTCAAGAGTGTTGTCCTATCCTCTTAGTTAAGCAACAGCTTAAAGCAGTAAAGAGATCAGGACATCACTAACATAACCGAGAGAAAGACCCTTCTGTCAGTTCTGACATGGCAGCTTTCACTGCATAAGAGCAGGGCATGTGGGTGGTATGCTGCTAGTACTGCCTGTGATGAATATTTGAACTTTTATGTTTATTTGAGTTTAGTTTAGTGGGAAATGCATATCAGTGCCATGCAATTAGAGGTGTCAGGAAGATCTTATAGGTTTTTTTTTTGTAGCACAAATGTGAAAAGATTTGTCAAAGTGTCACTTTTTCTTTAGTTCTTCTGGACAAGTGTTTTGGACTTGCAGAAAAGTATGCTAATCCACAAATGGAGGCATTTATTAAGTGGTGTTCTGCATCTGTGAATTAGATGTATTTATACTGTAACTCAGACCCAGGGTGATTTGTGTTGCGGTGTAGGGCCGCGTTTAATCAGGTGTGACACTATCCTCTGTACAGATGATCAGCGCCGAAGCTCCAGTCCTGTTTGCCAAAGCTGCTCAGATCTTTATCACAGAGCTCACTCTCAGAGCATGGATTCACACAGAGGACAACAAGAGACGTACACTACAGGTCAGATGCACGTCTCAGCTGCTGGACTTGATCCTTTTTTTTTTAACTCACGTCCTTTCTTTTGTGAAATGTTTAGTATTCTAAAACGTTTATGTTTTAGTCAGATAAACCAATTGACCTGCCCACTGACCAGTTTTTATATATTTTTAAGCATCTCTTCCACATATCAATCAATCACATTTTTGTTTTTGTTGTTTTCTTTTCACTAAGCACATTGTAAATGCCCCATAGCATTTATCCCTTTAGGACTTATCTTACAAGTTTGGTTTTGCCTTCCACGAATAATTTTTAAAGGAAAGAAGGCAAATGATGGCACATTTCCTCCCAGTACTATCCGTTCACATACTTAAGAAACATCTGTAGTTCATGGCTGCAATCACAGAGATATAAAAACATCAGTGAAATTGCGTTTGTCCTCACTTTTTATGTGACAAAAATCTTTTATTTTTTAAAAACTTATGGAGCGTATTTTAAACGGTAACCCAACTTACTGATATTGTATCGTTGTTAATTATAGTTCACACCAACTATAAGGGATTATCCAGGTGAAACACATCATGAATCAATTGTAAGGGAAGGCAGTGCCCTCCATTTACTCATGCCTACGCAAAAGTCTTGTGCAAAGAGGCCAAGCCAATGGGGTCACCATAACAACGCTCATCAATAGAGCAAGTGTAGATGTGACCTGATGGTACCAGATATTAATCAAGGTGCTATAAATAGCCTGTATTACAGGGAGGGCCACAGTAGGGGGGTCCTGACAGCCAATATCCTGTGGAAAATTCCACAGAGACTGCACATCACTGTGGATATGGGGGTTGTACAAAGTGTCCATGATGGGAGAAAAATGCCATTCATATTATTTTTCCCCTTATTTCAGACTGTGGTTGATTTAACTTTTTTTAATTTTTTTTTTTTTTTTAATTTTAATTTTAATTTTAATTTTTTTTTTTTTTTATAAATTGTTTAATTTGTGGA
>JAVCKU010000139.1:12030975-12043916 GCA_032273985.1 Hypsolebias coamazonicus | reverse complement strand
ATGAAACACCATAAATCTGGTGCAGATTGTTTGATGTATCACTGATCTGTAACTGTTGGAATAATGTAAGGGGCACAATTGAGTTAAATGTTAAACAACCATATCAATGTATTGTATTGTATTGTATTGTATTGTATAATTTTATTCATTTTATATAAAAACAATGACAATTTAAGAAAGAAAATTAAACAAAAAAACATAAAATGAAAGGAAGCAGAAGAAAACATTTCTTATCATATCTGCTCCCTATTAAACTATCACCTCAAACAATCATTTCAAAACAATCAATTCAAACAACAACTTTCAAACACTGATCAATTCCTTTAATTTTAGGAATATAAGAAATGGAAAATGAACATCTTCAACTGCTTAGACACCATTTTACAAATTTAATACACAAAACCAATTGTCAGTTGAGCAAAGAAATAGAAAACTGGCTCCCATCAATAGATAGTAGGAAGAAACGCACACGTCAGCCTTGAAATGCTCAATAGCAGCAACATTCACATCATACTTTTTATGTATTTATTAGTTGTTTTTTCAACACAAATCACTTAATGTATATTAATGTACATTATTATTTCAAACTCAAGCTTACTAGACGAAAAGTAAAGAGATTAATTCTGTTTTTTCTTACAGTAAAATAATCCTTATGTTTATTTTTCTGCTTTGTTATTTTATTTCATTTTATTTTTTTGCTGTTTTCCAGCTCCCATTTTACCTAAAAAGATCATATCCATGCTGAATAAGTTTATGTCTGTGATTGCATAGCCACCAATATCCCTCATGCTGTCATGCAAGTGCACCTCATTGGAAAAAGCCTGATTAAATAAATGCTGTCTGCTGACTCCTCCAGTTTCACGGCACTTCTTATTGTCACCCCGAGTTCCTCTCCCCAGATTGAGATATTTGCAAAGTGTCATCTTCCATAAATAGCTGTCTGGTCTGATGCGGCATGTGCCCCCTCTTACTTGGCTTCAGAAAAGCTTTGGTGCAACATTTCCTCATCCTATTTGTCTACAGTTGTTTTGGAGAAAAATCAAATAAAATAAAAGCAGAAAATGTCAGCAGTTGAGGAAAGATGGAGCAAAAATCTTTCCCAACAACATAACCTAACCTCACTTTCTATGACTTTTTGTCTGGCTCATTTCAATCTTTGAAGTCTATTAGTGGAAGCAAATCTTCTTCCTGTTCTTTGGATGAAATGGGATTTGGAGTACCGGTAGTTTTATGCTGGGTTTAAAATTTCACATGTTCTCTGTGACTGTAGGAGTAAAGCTTCAAGCTATTTGGATGATGTTTGACCGGTCCATCAGGAGGCCAGCACAGAGCAACTTTTCATGCAGGAGGCCGAATTACTTACAGAAAACCCAGAATGCTCACGAAGAAACACCATCCAAACACCAAACTGGAAGGTCACCACGACCATCAGACTATTTTGCTGGGATTGGTTATTGCTCGTCCCTACACCACTCTGCTGCCATTGAACAAAAATGTACTACAACAAATAATTAGACACAAAAATATCATTACAGTGTGCACCAAAATGTATCCAAACTCCAATGAAATAAATTAGAAAAATGTTGTCAGCTGCACAAATGGAATATTGTTTATAAAGGAATATTTAGGTATAAATGGTGTGAGTCTAATTTAAGTACAGTATTACAAAAGGCTGGAAAGTGTAAACCCTAAAAACAGACATATTTGAGCACCTGTAGCGGACATCATAAGCTTGTGCATAAGTTTAGCAGTAACACAATACTGTGTGAATACAACTAAGTTCAAAACTGGTTTGGCAAAGCAGCATACAGCCATGAAAAATAACCATAAAATTTTTCAGTTAAGCCAATAAAATGGTTGATTTCTCAGCCTTTTCAGCCAACATTTCAGCGTTTTGACAGGAAATGCAGAGAGGCTGTTAGGCAGAAACACAGACCTTTATGAGCATACTTATTACCACTGCCGGCCCGCTTTTAATAGCCATACGATCCACCCGGCTCACAATGGACTGTGCCGGATAATATCATAACCAAGTATTTACCATGGAGCCGTTTAAGATTTCCTAGATAAAGCTGAAATACTAGAGCTGTAAATTTGTTAATATCATTAAAAGATGTTACCAGTAACTGAAGCTGAGAGAATATGATCCCTCAAGGCCCCAGCCTGTGGAAATAATTTATAATGTAACAGCTATAAAACATGTACAAGTTATCAGGTTCAAGACCTGTCCCAGCATCTGAAGGCTCCTGTTTCACATGGCACTGCCTTTGATGCAAGTGGTAAAACAATTAGTGGAAATGGGTTTTCCACCGTGCAAATGTCAGAAACTTTCAGCTTTTCTAAATTTGTCATGAAAGCACCAGTCGAAGCAAGAAAGTTTAGTTCATGATTGAACAAGCTTTAAAAACTTGTTACACTTTTCAGTTGAACCGTACCCTTCATTTTGTTAATGATTTTAATTAGACAGCATACAAGATAGTACAAGATAGCTAAATAAACAAAACACATAAGTGATCTGTATTTAAATGTGTTCAGATCTTTTGTAGTGAGCTTTTGAAGAAAGGTTGCATTTAAACTATTAATATCTTATATGTTGTAGATAGCTTTTGGAACAATGAGAGTTTGGAGCTAGAGTTTATTACTGACCAGAATGACAAGCTTATAGCTAGTTAGAGCAAGAGCTAGGACCAATGTGGCCCCCTTGACTGCAGGAAATGCTAAAGCTAGCTGCTGATACTGTTTGGTCTGGAAAAGAAGTACAAAATTCCATGCAAATAATTGTGTAAAGCAGAACTGATGGAAAAGATAACATATAAAAGTCCTCATTTGCGTGAATCTCTATGGAAGTTTTGAAACTGGAGTTGCTTTAAAAATGGCATAAATTGACTTTAGTTTTGACCCTGCTGGGACTAGCCATTAGTTTAACATTCCAATCAAAATCAAGCTCTACTTTCTCCACTGAAATAGAGCTATATGTAACTGGTAAGATGGTAATTTGTCATAATCTTTCTAAAAATGGTTACTGTGTGCCAAGTATTGTATAGTATTATCAAGCAATCATATTCTGCTGATTAATCAAACTGACACATCTATAGCACCATGTTCATCATATATCTACTGTCTCTATAGTGTTAGTAAGGGTCAACAAAATTCAAATGGGAATGAACCTTATGGAAAACAAATTAAGAAAAAGATAGTCATTGAAGCTGCTGTAGTGTTTATTTTCTCCTATGCACATTGGTAATGTGATATGTCACACTGTTGCTAATACACTTCTGTATGCTGTCATCTGGCTGCAATGCTCATCAGGCCTGTGTTGATGATTTGCCCTCTTTGTCAGGGCCAATTATGCTTGGATGTGTCATGGTGGCAGGCTGTGGGACTTCTATTACTGATGTTGAAGGATGACGTGAGGCATTTAGAAGCTGCCTGTCCTCTAACCCACCTG
The DNA here is from genome assembly GCA_032273985.1 of Hypsolebias coamazonicus. NCBI lineage: Eukaryota > Metazoa > Chordata > Actinopteri > Cyprinodontiformes > Rivulidae > Hypsolebias > Hypsolebias coamazonicus. The sequence goes on along the minus strand of JAVCKU010000139.1, from coordinate 12,040,468 downwards.
AGGTTAGCAGGTGCTACACTCAATTTTCCCTGCTACAGGTTGGTGTCAGGGTTTCAGGATGAGCAAGACATGAAATAGCCCATTGGTGCAGTCAGGTCTTGGAGGCCAGGACATAAAACAAGAAATACTTTAATAATAATAAATAAACAGGCTGACGTGGCAGCATAAACTTACAGGACAGGATCAGGGCAAACACAGATAATACAGGAGGCATACCAGACAATGGACTGACACTGAACATGACTCACAGACAGACTTATATACACAGACAAGACAAGGTATATTTACAAACACCTGGAGGACTCACAGGTGGAACCGTTGACGACAACCAAGGAAAAACACTAGGGAGTACAGACACAGGGATTTCAACAGAGGGCACCATCCTTACAGTACATCCCTCACAAGGACGTCCCCTGATGTCTCCAAAAGCCTTCCCCACGGTGGGAGGAGGGGGGAACCACAAGGATAGAGGGCAAAAAGGAAACTACAAGGACAAAACCAAAAACTGGCAGGGTAAAACCTGGGAACTAGAATAAACATAAACAAGGAACACGAAAAATGTCTAGATGGTCAGGAGGCCATCCCTAGACAGACTAGAGTTCAGGGTGGGAGGCCAGGAGGCCATCCGGTACTGGGTCAAAGTTCAGGTGGGTGGTCGGGAGGCCATCCAATGGGCTGGAGCAGGTAAGATAAGCGGCAGGGAGGCCATCCAGCATAGGGCCAAAGTTCAGGTGGGTGGCTGGGAGGCAGGTGGGTAGTATAGGTGACTGGCTGGCAGGCAATCCAGAACACTGGAGCAGGTTAGGCGAGTAGCCGGGATGCCATCCAAAACTCTGGAGAAGATCCGGAGCCGGACATGTGGGTGCCGCAGAACACTCAAGCGGCATGGAGCCCTTGAAGAGAGGCGAGGACCCTGAGAGAGGCAAGGTCCCAGAGCGAGGCGAGGACCCAGAGTGAGGCAAGGAACCAGGACGAGGCGAGGAACCAGGATGAGGTGAGAAACCAGGACGAAGCAAGGAACTAGGATGAGGCGTGGAACAATGATGAGGTGTAAAACCATGATGAGGCATGTGTGGAGTTAATGATGACCAATTTACTAGTGACTACAGAGTGCAGTGATGGGTAGGTAGTTACAGCCAGTTATGAATCTTAACTCACCATGATAGACAACATCCAACATCTGCAAGGTGCTTGCAGGAGCATTCATGTAAATAATGTCACCATAGTTAATGGCCAGAAGGAAAGTAGCAGTTACAATATGTTTCCTAGTATTCAGAGTTAAACAAGATCTCTTCTGAAAAATAACCTCAATTTTAATTCTTTAAGTTTTTGACATGTGGTTTAAAACAGAGCTGTGCATCGACCAAGATTCCCAAGTATTTTAAGCATCAACAAACTCAATAGGAACACCAAAAGGTAGAAGGAAGGACTGCTGGTACCAACTTCCTGTTTGAAAACAACATCTCTTTGGCTTTATCAGTATTTAGCATCAGTTTGAGATGGAACAAGTCTGACTGAATGATGTCGATTACAGACTATAAAAGCTGGAAAACCTCAGAAACTGATTTAGCTTGTACAATAAACAACTGTATCGTCGGCATAGAAATGTAAGGATGTGTCAGGAATGATCCGACCTACATTACTTATATAGATTGTAAAGAGAATGGGACCTAAGACTGAGCCTTGTGGTACACCATTGTTGACAGTTAAATAACTGGAAGAAGTACCATTGCGTTGAACACATGGCCTCCAGTCTGCGAGGCAAGTAGAAAACAAACTGATAGAGTGATATGAGAAACCAATGTCTGAGAGCTTATGGTATGGGATGTCATGGTCTACCAAAAACTTTAGGCAAGTCTAAATAAAGTGCTGCACAGTAGTTCTTAGCATCCAATGCTTCAACATCATTATAAACCTTCAACAAATTGGTCATTGTGCTGTGTTGTTTCATGAAACCAGATTGATGAGGAGGTAAGATGTTAAAAGAATCCAAAAACTTCTTGACTTGAGTATTTATTAGTTTTTCTAGAACCTTGGCTAAAATACAGAGTTTGGAGATTGATCGATAATATTTCAGTATAGTAGGGTCTCCTCCATCCAGTAAAGGTAGAACAAAAGCTGTTTTCCAAGCATTTGGAACAGTATTTTAGCATATGGACAGATTAAAAATGTGAGACACAGGTTCTGCTATGTTTTGTGAAGCTAGCCTTAAGAAATAAGTAGAGAGGTCATCAGGGCCTGCATATTTTCTAGAATCCAGACCTTTCAACAGTTTATTAATCTCACTAACAGAGAACAGTGCAAAAGAGAAGGTTTACTGAGGTTTGAGAGGAGGAATTTGATTTGTAGAAATTTGGCTTGAAGGAGAAGTAGTTGGTTTTCTATTAGTAACTGTGACAAACAAGGAGCTAGAGTCAACAAAATGTCTGTTGCAACAGACATTTTGTTGGAGTCAATCATCCTTTGAATGAAGAACGAAGTGTCTCAGAAAAAAAAAAAAAAAAAAAAAGAAAACGAAAAAAGCAACCGTTCAGATGACCTGACTGAATGTTGGATTTTGACCTGAATTATTGAGCATGAACTTTGGTGTCTGTTGAAACAATTTAGAATCATGCTTATTTGACATGGAACAGAGTCAACAAATAATTGTGGCAGCTGATCAGATGAATGGGAGCTGCCAGAAAATGATTTAATAGTAATAAATAAATAAATAAATAACCATCTAATACAGAAATCTGCTTAGGACCTAACATCACTCGGATTAGATATTAGCTTATTGCTGAAAGATAACTGGCTTTGAAATGATTATGCTTCAAGCCATTTCCAATATAGGTATGATGTTGGTTGCTAATAACATTTTCACAGAATATCACTTAAAAAGGATTTATCCCATCCATCCATCCATCCATCCATCCATCCATCCATCCATCCATCCATCCATCCATCCATCCATCCATCCATCCATCCATTATGATTAGCCGCTTCATCTTTTACGGGTTGCAGGGTCACTGGTGCCCATATCCAGCAATCACTGTGCAAGAGGTGGGGGATACCCTGGACTGGTCACACGTCCATCTCAGGATCCTACAGGGACAACCAAGAGAGACATTCACTCACAATGTTTGTAATGTGTATCAACGTTGAGACTTCATTTGTGCTACTTTATAAATGGCAGCTAGTGAGACATCACATATTGTGTTGTACCGGATTACATCCTACTGCGTAGTTAAAATCTTTAATAATACATAGACGCTCAATTAAAAATACTTTCAGTCAAAGCCTAAAAACAGCCCTTTCAAAAGATTTTTCCGTCTTCAGGATATTTATGAATCGCTTCACTTTTATTTTTTAAGACACACGTGTCAGGACTCATTGTTTAATCCTCACACTGGCAGTTTGTCTAGAGGGTTAATATGGCTGCTGTTAACTATTCACTTCTTTGCTGTTTAAAGTGCTGTCCCCTTCATGGACAATTAAAATAAACTGATTTAGCATTAATTTGTTGATTAAACACGTGTAGTCCTGTAGTTTGTTTTTGAACTCAGTCTCAGTAAGCTTATAGACTTTCCTCTGGGATCATGGGAGCAGTCTAGTCTGCTTTTCCACATTTTTGACCACGCCACATAAAACCTACTAATTCACCACCCCACCCTCTGGCTTCCTCCCAAAAACTACTGACACATTTAGTCTTTGACTTTTTTTTCATTATTAATGGTTTGAGTACTGCCAGAAAATAGCTTTTTGTTTTGTCGTTTGCTTTTTTTAGTCAGCACACAAATGTGTTTTTATTGATGACTAAGTAGAGAGAAAAAATACTGGAGTAGAGCAGAAAGTAGCACTAAAGTGTGAGGAGGAAGCTGCTCTGCACTTTGTGTGGGTTTTCTAGCATGATAGCACATTGGCTTTTTGTTATTCTTGCTTCAGTTTTTTTTTTTAATCTGTTCACCTCAGCACCTTCTGTAAAGTCAGCTTCATTAGTATTGTTTTATGGTCTAAATGCCTTTTTCCTTCACACACTTTCTTCCCGTTACTCCTGAGTCGGAATATCCTCTTATTTACTGTAGTGCCCCGTCTAATTGACTTCCCCCTCCCTCACGGCCTCTCTGTCTCTTCCCGTTTTTTCATCTTATTTAATGTTGATCTGTCAACTTTCGTCCTAAAAGGTTTTTGCAAATGCACAATCTGATATGTGTCCAAAAACACGCTGCACAATGTGTCAGTTGCACAATAGTGAGTAGGAGTATTACCAGTAGTTTATTGTATTATTTAAAAAATAATAATAAAGTCACGTCTTTTAGTTCTTTGAAATGTCATGTTTTACAATTTTACTTTTAGGCATGGATCAGTGTTTTAATAAGTGCGTATATGACATCATCTGACCAACTGTACGTAAAACGAGGGAACAGATCTCTCTGTTCTCCACACTTATCAGAATTGTCCTAGATACAGTTTGTAGGAAACACAAAGTTGATGATAAAATGTTTTTATTAAAGAACACTTTGTCTTTCTGCATCAACTGTTTGCATGTCACAGTCACGAGTGGCACATTTAAACAACTGGACGAGGAAGCTGAAGTCAAACCAAAAGCTTCAATTATTTAAACTAAATGGTGTCAGGGCAGCAAAACTGACTGATACAGAAACAAAAAATAAAGAACAACAAGGGATTCCCCAAAGTTCTGTATTTCAAACTCTTCCTGCTTTATCATAATTAAGTTGTTAATGAAGGAGCATTAGAAGAGCGACGCAAAAATATTTAAACACAGACGAGTGATTACTGAGTTGAAACAGCTGAGTCTAACTGGCAGACAGGTGTGAGTGATACTGAGGAACGAGGGATGCTGACGCAAGGAGGAAACAAAGTGAACAGATAAACACGTGTGACAACACGAAATTCAGCTCAACAATGTATCAGACAGTTTGTTCAGATAAGCCAATTTTATTGAATCTAAACCAAAAGGTTTTGAAAGAGCGAGTCCAAAAAGTGAAATAAAACAAAGCACTAACCTGCAAAAGAAGAGTTGCATTAAACCACAACTGGGACAGTGGCAATTATCTGCAATGGAAAACTAAAATCCAGGATTTTATACTAAATCTGGATCAGCTGTGATTAAAAAAAAATGTCAGACTAACAAACCAACCAGGGGACAGACAAAATGTGGTGATAAATGTGTTGTTATAGAATCAATTTATTTCAAGTAAAATCAAATAATTCATACCTTTACAATATAATCTATTACACCTTGTCTCATTTCTGGACTTTTCCATAAGATTTCCACCTCCTCATTAGTTTGAGCACCCTCATGAAAATTGAGTGAATTCCAAAAAACACAAATAGTTTTGTTAAATGTCCTATAAAGTTTATTTTTTAACTACTTGTTTACTTTTTGTTGCTTCTCTCACATATAACCCTAAAGAACTGAAGAAAATATTTATTTGTAACGGTTGCATAGTGTGAAAATTACAATTTTAACAATTTAATTGAGCACAGTGTTCAAATTTAAAGAAGATGAGATTTTAAATACCATATTTTTTGGATTATAAGGCACATTACATGAAACAAAACAGTCATATAAGTGAAACTTTATTCAACTCATTCACAATAACCACATAAAATCAATTTGAGGTCAGTAAGCACAACCAGAATTAATACATAAAGCACCTGATTACAAGGCTCACTGTCGATTTTTGAGCAAATTAAAAGGTTTTAAGTTTTTAATTCTGAAAAATACGGTACATCTTTACATTCTTTTCTTCTTTCTGGAGTTTTGTGTAAGTGCATCTCATTTTTTTTTAAAGATGAGCTTGTTTTCGCAAATGTTAGCTCCGGAAAAAAAGATTGCCTCATACGTGGTTTTACCGCGCTGCACAAATCTAAAACGTTTATCAAACGTCATTTAACATTCAACCGTAATGCTTTGGTATCTTCTTGATAGATGAAGTAAAATAAATATGTCAAGTGTCTTTGGAGCGCTGCTGTTTGACTTCCAGTCTTGAGTTGCTCATTTTTTTCCTGCTCCAAGTACTGGGAAAACTGAAGCCTCCGTTGTGCAGATCTGCTGAATATAGAATTAAAAGAAGCAGAATGTAAATGCAAGAAGAAGAGATATGTTGATATTGTGTAGATTATTGGAATATTCATTTGATGCTTCGTAAGTTCTGCTTGTTGCCCATTAAAACGGCTGTAGCTGGCAGAGATAAAATGTCTTGCTGAAGGACACATTAAATGGGGACCTGTGTATAAAAGGTTACATGTCAAGATCAGTGGATACATCAAGACTGAGTGTCCAAAATTATTATTTAAAATGGACAAACACCTCTGTGGTGACGAGATTGAAATGGCGTTCATAGCCTGATCGCTCTTCAAAGCACCAAAAGCCTTGTTCTAAAACAAGGGAGTATATGATGGAGGACGTGGGGGTGGGGGTGTTGGAGAGAGCAAAGAGTCGAGGTTAGCTGCTGTATTAATTTCTCCTTTCGAGGCAAAATGTGTCTCCCCTGGGGAGAGGACTGTCTGTCCTGTGATGGCCAACCGGGAGTCAGGTTTCCCCCCTCGATGTCCCGGCCTCACTTTTGTGGTCACTTTCACCCAAGAACGGGACAAGCACACACACACACCCTTATCATCAGGGGAGGGGGGAGGCTAACTACTGTCATTTATTAAATTGACAGTCTAGAAGATGCAAAAATGCTGAAGGTGAATTTGATGCACACACACAGCAGAGGCGCTGGGCCAAAGTTTTATTCTCCTGCAGGCAGGGAATCAGTCAGCGTGTTGACGTCCCCTAATCTGCTGTAATTTGTGCGTCGTTGAAGAAGGGCAGGGATCTTGGCCGGAAGGATCCGAGGGAAATGCCAAGAGATCATTTTGATTTGCCAAGACTATTCTTCCTTTAGCAGCTGGAAAATCTCAGACAATCTCCCAGTGAATGTTTGTTTACTGTATCTTAAAGTTTCGTCTCCAAATCTCTGCACTAAATATTATTAATTTCTTGTATAAATATATTTATTATGTACAACAAATGCAAATTTACAATTAGCGTACAGCAGTACATTCTTTTTTAATTGAAAAACCACCAACAACAATAAATAAATAAATAAATATAAATATTAGTAATTTCTTAATAGGTGGCTCAGATATTATAGAATCTTTAAATCTTTCTTTATTGTTAACAAACCTCTATTTGGTGGGGGATTTTGTGAAATATTTTTGTCTCCCCCCCACCCCGCATGTTTTTAGTCTATCGTACTTGCCGCCGTACATGCCGCATCAGTCCAAATATGTCTGATAAAGTGGAAAAGTCCATAAATATGTCATTTCACCATATAATTTGCATCTATTGTGCATCACCACTGATGTGTCACGTTTGTTAAGAGTCACTGCTGACCACCCAGAAACGTGGGCCGGTGTTATGCCAAAAATCGATTGCCTGCCAAATGGCGGCCAGATGGTGTGCATGGAAGAACTCTAACAAGAATTTAACAAGATTAACACTTAAAAACAATTTTTTTTTTTTGCTTGAAATTATAGTACATGTGTGTCTCGGTTGAATTTTTCCTTAATGAATGCACTTTAATGGTCAGATGAGCTGCATTTCTCCTGTGTGGTACGGTGAAATGCAGATGATTTGACGGATGACCCAGGAGTTCCGGAGCGAGATGAAGGTGGTTTGGTATGGCAAGCCAAGTGTCTCATTAATAGCCACTTTTATCTATTAATGAGACACTTGGGTTGCCATATTAGTCAAGGGCCCTCTAGTGGCTAGAAATGGTAGTGCTCATTATTTTCCATGTCAAAATGAATTAAATCATCAGATCTCAGCCAAAAATTGGGTAATAACTATGGGGAAAATAAATAAATACGTCGCTAAGTCGCAGGCATGCTAATTTATGCGGAAAGGTGTGACTTATACAGTGAAAATTTTGGTATGTTAAAATTATCTCGTCTTTGTTTAGCTTTTGCACATTTTCTTTGCAGTGATGCTGAAACTGTCAAATGCTGTCAGTTTACTTCATTCTTAGCCTAGATGTGATGGCATTACAATAGGAAATTAGAATTTTGTTTCCGAAAAGTATAGTTTTAATCCATTGAAAAGTGTCAGATGTTGGTCTTTGATGTCTAAACAATATTCGGCTGTTGAACTTTTTCTTTTCTTCTATTTAACTGCAAACATGTTTCCAACTCCTCTCAGTCTGGCTTGATTCGTATATTTCTGTAGGGTTGCATCTTTTTCCTGTCGCTACTTTAGTCTCATATTGCCATGAACCGTCAAAACTCTGCAACCCGGCTGTTGCTGTAAGTAAAACAGGGCGATTGATGGCAACACACTGCCAGTAAAATCTGGCTCTAGCTTGACTGGAACCATATAAAAGCCTTGTCAAACCTGCTGCGTGGCATCACCTTCTGTAAATGTTGCACCGTTGTTGTGTCATTAAATACGCTTCTTTTAAATGGTGTTTATATACAAAGACTTGGCACTCTTGTGTTTAGGCCTGCTGCACGGTAACAGTCTCACCTGAATGTGGTTTTAGATGCTTTGCCACAGCAACTAAAGGGATTTGCGATTAGACTGGAGGAAATTTGTTGGGTGCATGTTGCTACAAAGGCGTGCAGTGGGAGCCAGACGGCTGGGATTGCCTGGAAAGCAGCGTCTGTGTGTGGCCAGCAGCTGTGGAGATCATAAAGCAACAGAAAGCATATAAATCAATAGTTTCAGCCATTACCTCTCAGCAGAAATCTTAAGGCTGACTCTAATTGGTGGCTGCGCAAGTACACAGATCATCCACTGATGCTAAACTAGATGGACATTAGCTTTGTACAGTAGCTAAATGCTGACAGTCATTTTTACATGTTGCTTTATGCATTATGTTACATTACATTCATTTAGAAGATGCTTTTATCCAAAACCCCTTACATGTTGTGCACAAAGCAATATTGATTCAGACCTCTTAATTGTTTTTTTTAATTATTATTATAAAGCAATGACACTAAGATAAAGGTGAAGAAAGGCTGCGTATTAACACACATTTATTATTTCCGTCTAACATGAATTAATATAAAGCCATAAAGATGAAATCAATACGAATGCCATTAAGGTGTCAAGATGAGAAAAAATCATGTCATCAGACAGGAAGATGGATACAAAGAGAGAGGTTCAAGCCCGTGACAGAGGCTGTGTGTTTGAACTCAAGTTAAATTGCTGTACGCTGTTGTAAATGTATAATTATGACACAAACCTGAAATATGCACCAGTCAGCTACAACATTAAAACCTCTGACAGGTAATAAATCACACTTCCCAGAAGTCACCTTTTTTGCTCTTATTTGAAAGAACTAATAGTTTCCTGTCACTCCATGTAAACAGCCGTCCTTCATTTTATACCAGTAGAACGAGCGGCAGAGACTTGAGGGGTCAGGATTCTATCTATCTATCTATCTATCTATCTATCTATCTATCTATCTATCTATCTATCTATCTATCTATCTATCTATCT